>CM053771.1:183499985-183654763 GCA_028658325.1 Potorous gilbertii | reverse complement strand
AGCTCCACCAACAATGAATTAGTGTTGTAATACTCTTTTAAAGTTAGAATTATAGTCTCCAGAAGGAAAAAATGGATAGAAATACCTTACATAAGGGCTTTTGACAAGCTCTATGTGAACCCCCTTCTTAGAAAAAGATTGTAAGATGCCTGTAGCTAGAGTTGCCCCACGAAGGGACAATGGTGGTGAACTGGACATTTTGGATGACCCCCATTTTATGGCCCCCAGGGTTTCAGCCCTCTCTCCATCCCTACCTCCATTCCCACCATCCCAGTTCCTATTCCTTCCCCAATCTCTCCTGAGCCCTCCTCCTGTTTCCCAACCTCCTAGTGCTCCCCTATCTCCCCTAAGCCCTCCTACCACTCCCCAACCTCCCTCTGCCTTAACCTCCCCCTCCTTGGCCATCCTTTCCTTCCCTTGGTTTCCCTTCCCTTTTCCTCTATCCCAACCTCCCTTGATTCCTGCCTCATTTACTTTCCATGTCTCTTACCCTGTACCTCCTCCACTGACCACTCTGCTCAAGGAAATCCCTACTCAGGCTCTGAACTCAGACCCCACCTCCATAACAGTCTCTATAGCATCTCAGCTATTATTAAATCTCAATTAATATATTCTCAGGCCCAGCTGCTCTTTAATGCCCCTACTTTCCTGAAATGCTCCTAGAGCTCACAGTTTGATCTCTCAATGGCACCTTACTTTCTCTCCCATATAATACTTATCTATACATGTCATGTCTTCTAGTAGAGTGTACAATCCTTGAAAACACAGATTCAACTTTGTCTTTGTATCTCTAAAGCCTTGCACATGATATTTATATACAGTAGATAATTAAACATTTATTAGGTTAATTGAATCAAAATGCTGACAAATGTGATTTCTGTACATGTCTGGTATTATGCTGGGCAGCTAGGTGGTGCAGTGGATAGAGTACTAGTGCAAGAGTCAGGAGGACCTGAGTTCAAATCTCACCTCAGACACTCACTAGCTGTGTGATCTTGGGCAAGTCATTTAACCCCAATTTGCCTCATCCTGGGTCATCTCCAGTCATCCTGATGAATATCTGGTCACTGGATTCAGATGGCTCTGGAGGATAAGTGAGGCTGATGACCTGCACAGCCCTCCCTCACTCAAAACAAAGTCAAGTGCAAGTCATGTTATTATTTCTCTGATGGCATGGTCTTCTTTGGCAATGAAGGATGAACACACACATTTTGCAGATGAAACACCCATTCTTCAAAGTTCAGCTTAAGTCCTCCCTCTTCCATAAAGCCTTCCTAGATCACTTTAGCTCCAGTATTCTTAACTTGAGGTCTACAAATATTTTGAAAAAATACTGTAATAATTGCATTTCAATATACTTCATTTCCTTTATAACCCTAGGAGTCTTATTTTGTACTTTTAAAAACATTATTCTATAGAAAGTGCCTGTTTCCCCAGACTACTAAAAGGGTCCTTTTCTAAAAGGAAAGGCATCTTCTGAGGAGTTAACAATCTCATTTAATCAAGCACATATATCATTCACTTAGCTCAGGAAATCAACAGAAGCATTTCCAAACTGTCTGACATAAGCAATACATATATAACAAATCAACAGGTTCAACTGTCTGACCATAAGTGCCAGAGAGGGAAGCCGGAGGGCATCCCAACCCTTAAGAACCAGTGCCTCATTAACAAAAGGTATGGTCCTTCCTACAAATCTTCCCTAATCAAACTCTCTTTGATGGTCAGGTGCATTAACGGATGGGGAAGATCTTTAATCACATTAACAATACAAATACACATACTGTTTCTAGTTAAAGAAACTCTTGTTTCTGTACTTTACTCCTAGTAAAGACTTTTAGTTGATAAAGGCAAGATTCAGTCAGAGGCATTTGATTATACTAAAACAAAAACAGCAAAAGATCCTACTTTGTTTGCCCTTACAATCACTCATTTGATAATCGATCCCTTGCTATGCTACATGGGCTTTTCATGGTTTTCTATGTGTTTATCATATCTCCCAATACAGTTTCTAGAAAGGAGTATGATGGATAATGGAGGTTTTTATGTGTCCTTTGATCCCTATCATGGCACTGTGCATAAAATAGGCACTCAATAAATACTTGTTGAATCAATGAGAGAATAAAGAATATCTTTACTCTTCGCATCTTCTGTGATGGCCTGAAAATGTTCATTTTTAAACTGGCTGTTTTGAAGCATCATATAGACACAGTCCTTTTTTTAAAACTATTGTAATGAGATGAAAACCAAGTAAATACCTCTTGATAAAGTACTGTAACTCTTTTTTTTTTTTAAAAAAGAAATCATACTCATATGAAGCTTATGAACATGGAATGATTTTAGTGAATGTTGCCAAAAAGTACATCACTGTGAGGAGAGAGATTATGACAATTTGTAAGGAAAAAATAGATGCCGTATGAACCAGAAATAAAATAAATTCAAACTCTGAGATTGTGTCTGTTACTGTCAGAGGTACAAAGCTATTTTTTACAACGGGAAGAAAAGCTCAGAAATGCAGCAAGGCATGGTGGATAATGAGGTGGCTTTGGAGTCAGTGAGACTTGGCTTGAAGTCCCCCTTATTGACACGTATTGTCTGAGAATGGGCACAACACTTAACCTTTCTATGTCCTCAGGCAACTATGTAAGGCTGTAAATTACAGATGGATTGTTAAATCTGCTATAGTACAAAGAATTGCCTCACCTGGGAGTTCCCTATGCCAAAG
This sequence comes from Potorous gilbertii, assembly GCA_028658325.1. Taxonomy (NCBI): domain Eukaryota; kingdom Metazoa; phylum Chordata; class Mammalia; order Diprotodontia; family Potoroidae; genus Potorous; species Potorous gilbertii. Next base: position 183,652,038 of record CM053771.1, on the reverse strand, counting down.
AAATCACATGTATGGAATCATTCCTACAGAAAAGCTCAAGGTCATTTAAATGATACTTTAAAATGACCAAATCTATAATACATAGGAGTTTCTGCATTTCCTCTAGTTGCTTAGTTGACCAAAAATTGTTTGCTTATAATATGAATATGAACAATAGAAATTTCACAGTAATTTATCAGACTGTGTACTTTATCACATAGACATGATCATTTATTATGAATTGTGAAGTTCTTTAAGCTTGGATGACTTTAAGTATCATGGAGTAGGAATAGAGAACTCAATCTATCAAGGCATTTCAGTACCTTTCCTACACTTTATAAATTAGAGAGTTCTTGAGGGATGAAGGGATTAAGTAACTTGTCCAGCCAGTACCTGTCAGAGGCAAGACTTGAACCCAAGTCTTCCTGATTTCAAGATTAGTTCTCTACCCACCACAGTTAGCTGCCTCTTAGTTGTAAAAGCCACCATATTTGAAAGTATCACATGCTGGTAGGAAAGGCACTGGAGGTAAAGTCAGAAGATGGGTTCAGATCGTAGCTCAGGTCTTACTGATGGCGTGGCACAGAAAAAGTCACTCTGAGACTATTTTTCATATGTGTAAAATGAGAATTATAATACTTATAGTGACTACCTCCCCAAGATCTTTATAAGGAAAAAACATTTTTATACATATGTATGTATGCATCTATATATCTCTCTATATATACATATATAAATAAGTTACTAATAATGAAATACTCTTTGTATTTGTAAAGCTCTTTGAAAACCTTAAAGTACTATATAAATCTGGTTATTATTTTTTCAAGGTGTCTAGGTAGCATAGGCGATAGGGCACTAGATTAGAGTCAGGAAGACTTGAATTCCAATTCAGGCTCAGATACCTACTAGCTATTTGACCTTATAAAATGCGGATAATGGCAACATCTACCTTCTAGGGTTGTTGTAAGGATAAAACAAAATATCTGTAAAGCACTAAGCATTTGTTGTTGTTTGGTCAGATCTTACTCTTTGTAAACCCATTTGATGCTTTCATCCAAAGATATTGGAGTGGTTTGTCATTTCCTTCTCCAGCTCATTTTACAGATGATAAAATGGAGGGAAACAGGATTAAATGGCTTGCCCAGGGTCACATAATAAGCATCTGAGGCCAGATGTGAACTCAGGAAGATGAGTCTTCTTTTCTTCAGACATGGCACTCTATCCACTGTACCACCTAGCTACCCTAATGCATACACATTATATGGCATTCATTTAAATGTTAGAAATCACTATTACTGTCATAGTATTTAATCAGGTTATTTAGACATGTTATTAATATAATGACAAAAATAGAATTGACTCAAAATTATTGATATACCATGTTCATAAAACTTATAGATTACGAAACTTTCCTTTCAAATTTTCGAAAGAATATACCAGCAGGTACAAGTCTTAGGTCAATCCTTAAGGCCAGGCATTCCTTCATTTTTTTGTGCTCTGGATGCCTTTGATATCTGGTGAAATCTATGGACTCCCTTTTTAGAACAGGTTTTTTACATACATAAAACAAAATACATACATATACAAAGGAAACCAATCATACTGAAATACAGTTATTGAAATATTTTTTAAAAAAGCAATTTTTACAGACTCCACGTTAAGAACCTCTGTTTTAGGGCAATGTACAACTAAGTTTTTCACTGAAGCTAGGTCCCAAGTAGTGAGAACAATGAATTCCATGAATTGGTCACATGTAGTTGAATTCACACAATTTGAAGTTATAATTATATAAAAATATTGTAATTAGTTCCAGCCCAATAGAAATATTCCATGTGAATTTGAATAATGTGATCACTTCATGGGTCACATTGTTATAATCATGCTATTTGGGTCCTAGCTATATATAAATTTACGTCTATCCAGATAATCCTAGGCATTTCAGTGAATGTCTAAGTAACGGGTTTGAAGATGCCTTCTCAGCCCTTCTCAGCCCTCAGCACATGACTCCTCATGTTTTGTGTTATACTTAGTGACCTGCTTCCTGGTCTCAGTCAGTTTCTCAATGGAGAAAAAGACAGTATCAACTAATTCCACTGAAGGATGTAGATGTTCCTCAACATGCTCATTCTAAACATCCTTTTAAGCTAAGTAATGACACGATGATGATGATGATGATGAATGATGTTGGTGATGGTGATGATTTAAGATCTTATTCAGACAGATGCATAGCATCATTTACAGCATTCAGCTTTCTTTTCTTTCCTTTCTCTTATTTTTATATAACAGACCTTGCTGAGAGAAGGCACCAACATCATCGAGACAATATATAATCAACTGTCAAAAGACTAGAGGAAAAAAATGTACTTTTTTAGATGAAGAAAGAGATAAGGTTGAGCAGAACACATTTGAGGTACACAGAGATGAAAAATTTTGTTCCACTTTTAGAAGGTAGTGTGGTAAAGTGGCAGGAGATGACTTTGGAGAGTATTAAGAGGTCCTAGATTCCAGTCCCAATTCTGTCATTCCCTTTGTGACCCTGGGCACATCATTTAAGCTCTCTGACCTCTCCTTCCTCACTATAAAAGAAGGAGGCTACCATACTTCATGACTGCTAAAATTCATTCTAGCTTTAAAGTTACTTGGCCAAACATTCATCTTAAGAAAATTATTTCCTATTTCTTCAAGATGAACAGCTAGGTGATACATTGAATAGACTGCTTGACCTGCAGTTGAGAAGATTCATCTTTCTGAGTTCAAATCTGGTTTCAGACACTTACTAGCCATGTGATCCTGGGCAAGTCACTTGGCTCTATTTGCCTCTGTTTCCTCATATGTAAAATGAGCTGGAGAAGGAAATGGCAAACCATTCCAGTATCTTTGCAAGGAAACTGAGGGGTCATGAAGTATCAGAAATGACTGAATAACAACAATATTTCTACAAGATAAACAAAGACCTGAAAGTTAACATTCATAAGGATACTTCTTAACCAGTTTAAGCTCACTTCTTAACAAAGTTAAAACAAAAAGACTACCCCTTGGAAATTATTGCAGTGTAGGCTATTGTAGGAAGCAATGTTTTAATTGTTTCTTTTAAATATATCCTGTCATTTCCTCTCAAGCATTCTTTTTAATCTATAAGCCCAAAGCCAGAAGAAAAAAAGCCAGAGAAGATAAATATGAACCTTGGAATGCCCTTTAGCTCCAACACTGCCTTATTTCAAGACCTTGGAGTGGCATGCAGATGACTGAGTTTTCTCAGTTTATGCCAGCCTTGTGCAAGTCCTGATAGGATCTACCAAAATGGAAAAGCTTCAAATACAGGCCCAGTGATGAACCTGAGAATGAACCTAATTAACTCCATAGAGACCCACTGCCAGTTGTTTGGCCACAAAGTAATGAATTCTTTGGCCATAGCAACCCTTTAAACAAAGAAAAATGCATATGGCCCTCGGTGCTTTCTGCTTTTGCAGTGGCAGAACTGTGGAAAAGAGCAGGGGAAGATGATAGGGATTACCTAGTCTTGAGACAATCTATCCAACATCAATGTTATTATGAACACTCTAAAATATTTCTCCAATGATTAAAAAGCTGATATATTAAATAAGAGACTAAATGTTAGGTAGTTTTGTTGTTAGAGAGAGTAGCACGGTATAAGAGCAGCATCCTGGCAAACACCCAGCCTGTGAGTTAAAAAGACCTGAGTTCAAGTTCCATCTCAGGTACATATTTCATATCTTGATTGTGTGACCCTGAGTAAGTCATATGATCATTGATTGCCCCAGACACTCTTAAGATTCTTGAAAATAACTTTGGGTCTGCACTGGTAGAAGGAGTTTCCTTGCAGGGAATCCCCCATACCCACAAAGGCAAAGACCAATTTAGAAACAAAAAAAGAAGAAATGAAAGATCAAAGAATGGTGTAATAAACTATAAGGTAACAGTTCTAAGTCTGAGCAAGGGAGAGGAGAGGAAAGATAACTAAGGGGAAAAAGAAAGGTTCGCCATAGAAGGTAGCACCTGAGCTCAGTACTAAAGGATACTAAACTCCAAAAATATGAGATGAGGATGGAGTATATTTTAGACATGAGAGACAACTAGTGCAAGGCATGGAGATGGGAAATAGATTGATAAGTTTGGGCAACAATAAGTGTTTGTCCATGAAAACAAAATATTTCTATCTGTAGGATTGTTATATTTTATGCTGGAAAGAACAGGGAGCACTGGAATTTGTTGAGGGGGAAAGGGAATTACATGGACAGATTTATGCTTTAAGAGGAAAAAATAGGTTTAAAAGATGGGAAGAACTGGAGGGAGGAAAGGAGGAAGGGAAGAAGAAGAGAGAGAGACAGATGGGGGGGGGTGCGGGGGGGAGAGAAGCAGAGTATGCTAAGGACAAGGCACTGTGGCTCTGTGCTATAGATTTCATTCTGCTTTAATTTTCACACAATTCAGCCCTCAGGCACATGTAAAGCATGGCTTTAAACATGAAGGAAGATGTAAAGTTTAAGAATGACAGAAACTTGAACCTCTACAATTCTTTGTCTTCTCCCTGCCCTACCTTTCCTGTTCTGTCTGAAATCAGGACAGCAACAGTCTTCACTTATTCAGAAAGGAATTTAATTCCTACAAATGTCTCATAGCACTTCCCTGCCAGGTCCTTCAGAACTGGCAAGACCACCAGAGTAGGGCCTCATCAAAATGGTGAAGTACAGGTCAGTCAGTCAGTCAACTAGTATTTGTTAGGTACCTACTATCTGCCCAGCACTGTGTTAAGTACTGGCTACACACACAAAGGCAAAAGCAAAACAAAATAAAAACCAGTTTGGCAACAATCAATTTTACACTATTTTGATACTTGGTCAACCAGTCTGAAATGTATCAAATAGTACTAATTTCTATACTACATTTTAACATCTGGATCTACAAAGACAATGTGAGAGAGACTGCCAAAGACTTTGGTGAAATCAGAAGACATCATGTCTATCGACATTTTACATGTGATCAATAACACTTTTTAAAAAGGAAATGAAGTTAGTTTGGTGTGACAAGTTCAAGGTAAACCCACATTGATCAATGTCTATTTTTTTCCAAACGCTCACAAACCTTAACAACGCCTTCTATAATTTTGCCTGGAAATCAGTACCAGAAATTTATCATAATAAATTTCAAATACCCTATTGGAAGAACTATCAAATCTTTATTATATGCTTTGAAGACAAGAGATTTAGCAACAGCAACTCTTTATTTTTCTTTCTGTTCAATTAAAATTCATAACTTATATTGATAATATCCCTCACTCAAACATAAACACAAATAAGACCCTAAAGAATATGCTAGATTGAACTTTAAATGCTCTGGCAAAACAAAACAAAACATAAGTGCATATTTGAATAATATTTAAATGCAGTTTTAATAATATTGTGATTGTATCTGTGAGACTTGAAAGCATGTTTATTTTCTTTTTTAATTCCTACGCAAGTGAGAATTATACAATGGCCTGCAAAAGATACACAAATGTAAAATTGTAACAATGAAACACAAAAAGTGAAACCTATAAGAAAAAATTAAAACTTAGTCTTATATCATTCAGTCAAATATTTGCCAAGCACCTACTGTGTATCTAACACTGTGTTAGGAAAAATACATAATGTTTAAGATTTAAAGTGACTATCCTTAAGGAATCCACCAAAGCAAGTAAACAATGATGATGATGATGAGACAAAGTCGCTACGTGGAAAGACATTTCAAATAAATCTGCTAAAAACTCCCTGTAAAATGCACTGTGAAGTTTTCTGGTGAACAATTTAATAAGTCACTTTTGCTAATTGCAAAGAACTAAGTGGTTAAGGTGAAAACAAAGTTTATGTCACTGTCTTAGATAACACTCCTGCATGGAGTTACCAAGTTCTGGAAGGAAGGTCAATGCAGAGACTACACAAAATAGAAAAATAACAATGATAAAAAGGAAATGAAAGAGAAAGACAAATACAATGGATGCCAAGGATGTGGAACAAATTTGATATTTCACGTCAGAGAGAGTACAAACTGGATCACAGAGGTGACAAGCCAAATGAGGGAGGATCAAGCTTTTCATTTCATATCAACTCAGACATAAAAGTACAAGTTACTGAACTGCAGTATTGGATAAACTCTATTTTAATGTGTTGAACTGCTAGCACAAAGTTGACTCTCAAACTCATGCATGGCCCAGTCTACTAAATCTATTTTTGCCAGAGTCTACAGAAAGGGCACAGCAATACAAAATAAGCAGTGAAGAAGGAGGTGGAGTATTGGACACTTTCTGACTGGTTGGATAGCTGCATTTGGATAGGCCACTTACTGCTCTAAATAATTTCCCTATGCTACTGCCTTTTGCCAGTGCAGTAAGCTAAATGCCCATCAATTAACTTATTTCAAAAAGTCAGAAGCATAGTCTCAGTATAGAACATAGCATGGGAGTTGTGCTTCCAGAAAGAGACAAGGCCTTTAGAAACTCAATTAACTTTACTGTAAATTTTCCACAATAGGAAAATTAAAAGTAAATATTTGGGGGTTCTGAGGTTCTTTCAGTAGATAGGACTCTGATATCACCATAGGGATGATGGAAATATTTATAGCAAAGAAGAGAAAATAAGACTCAACTTCAAGAAACAGAAGAAGCTTTGAGTCCAACCTTGGATCAGTGCAAAAATGGGAATCTTTGCCTGAAGGATGCACTGACCTAGCTCTTAAGATGAAAAGGAAGCCATCTGTGAAACACACAGAAAAAGAGGCACAGAAGAGCCCTCCTTTCCCCAGGATCTGATTTGTTTGTTCGGAATGTGAAAAAAGACAAATGGAGGTAAGAACAGAGCAACATGAGCAGCAAAGATGGCTTGTTGGACGAAACTAAAATCCACAGGGATCATATTTGTGCTGTGCATTCTTACGGCTGAATACCAGTCAGTCACCATTCTAGCAGAGATACTGCAGCTATTATGGGAGGGGAAAAGGATGAGACTCTTTTCATGGCTTCCATTAACCTTGAGATATTTAATTTTCACACATTTAGAAGTTATAACATCTAAGCAACCTCCATTTCATTGCGTTTCAGATGCCTCACAGTCACCACTTTAGAATAACGGCAATGTAACAGGCCATGACTGCAAAGAGCACAAGTATTACCACTTAGTGACAACTTTGTATTAAGCTTTTTTTTTGCATATATGCACAAAGAAAAACTCAACAGATCTTTGGAATTTTGCTCCAAGAGGATGACTTTGATTACAAGCAATTGAATGGTGAAATAAAATTATCCCGTACCAAAGAACTATGATTGGGAAAACTATCTACTTCACAGCTTTTTCATTAGGCAATAGGTAATTGCTATTTATATAGTACTTTCTATGTGCCAGACACAGTGCTAAGCACTTTAAAATTATTACCTCATTTGAGCCTCATAACGACCCTCAGAAATAGGTGCCCATATTATCGATGAGGAAATTGAGGCAAACAAAGGTTAAGTGACTTGCCCAGGGTCACACAACTAATAAGCGTCTGAGGTCCAATTTGAACTCACGTCTTACTGATTCCAGGCTCAGCACTCTATCCAATGTTGTTTAGCTACCCCTAAGTAGTATTTCTAACACAAAGAAGCTATGTTTACTTGCTCTGTGAACACACATGCACATACTCTCACATATATATGCTTATATGCAGATTTATGTGTATATCTGTACATATAAACATATGTGTGTGTGTGTGTGTATGTATATACACACACACACACACATATATGTTCCTTGAAGGGAAAGAGTTTTTTAATTTTATGTTTATATCCCCACCTCATCTCAGTGCCTTACATAAAGTAGGCACTTAAGAGACTTTTGGTTCAGATTGGATTGGAATAGTGACTGAAAAGGATCTGTCAAATGCCTTTTAAAAAACTTTTAGAGTTTGAATTATTTCCTGTTGATTTGTTGTTATCATTAAAGTTTTAAATTGAGTTTCAGAATTCTTGAATCCAGGTAAAGTTAATTAGCTGAATTAGCACCTTAAATCCAATATTACTTTCCTCAGAACGAAAATGAAATAATAATCTGAATAATTTTGGCTTTCAGCCACAGACAAAACAGTTCATTCTCTCCATGTTTTTTTTCCTATTAAAAGTTTAATCATTGTCATATCTTTTTTTTCTTCTAATGCACAAAAAAAATACTTTCTTAGAACAAGATATGTGAGAAGTGCCCTTTTCGATTGGCCTAAAACAAACTATTGTATTCTTTCAATAAGTATTTTTTAAACACCTGACTTATAGTCTGGTGAAGGAAAGAAGGGAGGGAGGGGGGGAGGAAGGAAGGAAGGCAGGTAGGCAGGAAGGAAGGAAGGAAGGAAGGAAGGAAGGAAGGGAGGGAGGGAAGGAGGGAGGGAGGGAGGGAGGGACAAGGTATCTGACCTCCAGGAGTTTACAGTCTAAGTCAGGGAGATGGCAGACACACAAGTGATTAGAATGTAAGTCAGTTTAGCATCATATTGGTGATAGAGTCAATAAGTGCAGAAAAAGATCACCACTTCCATTTGTATACAGTGTGCTAATGATTTCATCTCCAAATAATAATATTTTCCCCAAAATTTTAGGGTAAGAGAGTTTTGTGTGAATAGGCATAATATAAATTCATCATTTGATAATAACATCAGATATTTAGCAAACAAAAATAGTGAATAATGTAGGAATTTTATCTTCCTTGCTTATTTTAAATGATCACTAAATGTTATTATACTACATAAGATAAATTTCGTCACACAATTATTTCATTTTTACAATATTAAAATTCTTAGCCTTCTAAAAATATTGGAAATTTGAATTCAATCCATATTCACACACACACACACACACACACACACACACACACAGTTACAATCTGCACCTCTCAATATATACTCAAATAAGGAGGCAGCTGGGTGGCCCAGCGGACAGAACGCTGGATAGGAACCAGGAAGACAAGAATTCAGATCCAGCTTCATATAGCAAAACTGTAATAATAACAGCGCCTCCCTCTGAGGGTTGTTGTGAAGACAAAAATGAGGTATTTGCTTAGTGCTTTGAAAACCTTAAAGCGATATACAAATTCTAGCTATTATACGAAACAATTTTCAAATTAATGAACCATTCTATACTTTTCTTAGCTTTTCTTTCTCCTGGACTTCACATAGCATTATGTTTCACAGCTTTCTATATGAATCGCATCCCTCTACTTCATGTCACCAGGGCCTCTGTGTTACCTTAATTTTGGATCTCTCCCATCACCTATTAAAGTGCTCAATGTCCTATCTGTCCTCAATAATTATTTGTTAAATTTAATGGATATTAAGTACTCCTCCAAATGTAACATACATTTGCGATGTAACAACAGTGTTATACAAGTAGGGATGTAAAGTAAATAGATTGAGCCCATCTGGCATTCAAGAAGACGTGTTTGAGCCCTGCCCCTTACTCATACTGGCTGTGTGAACATCAACAAATCACCTACTCTCTGCTTCCATAGGCAACGGTCTAAGACAATGTATTGGAAGAGAGAGCTTCCAAAGGGAGAGTCTTCCATATTGATGAAATCATAGGTCTGGGAAAATAAAAAAAAGAAATTCATTCAAATACAGGCAATGTCCACCTATACCACAATAAAATCTCTTTAAAAGTAAATGTAAGAGCTCTGTATACTAAAACTGTTTGCAAATATGAAAAAATGTTCCAAATAACTAATAAGAGAAATGTTAATTAAAACAATTCTATCATCAGATTAGCAATGATGATACTTCAGCATCCAAAAATGATAAAATAAGGAAATAATCAATACTGGAGGGGTTACAGGAAGATAAGTACACTAATACATTGTTGGAGGACCTGCAGATTGGTCTAATTATTCTGTAAAACAATTGGGAATTGTGCAAAAAAAGTCATTAAATTAAATATGAATACTGCCCAGTTTCACTACTGGACACATGTCTCAACAAGATCAAAGACAGAAAGCAAGGTTCCCTATACATACAAAAATATTTACAGTAACAAGTTTGGGGCTGGAAACAAAATGAGTTCCAATCTATTGACCAATGCAGGGTAAATTGTGATATGTGAATATGATGGAATAATATTGTACCATAAGAAATGACAAATATGAGGAACTCAGAGAAATATGGGGGGACTTAAATGATGCAGGAAGAGGTAAATAGGAGCGGAAGAACAAGTTAGCAAGGTGACCCTAGATAGAGTGATGGGCCTGGAGTGGGGAAGACCTGATATCCTACTTACAGAGATCAGATCCAGCCTCAGACACTTACTAGCTGAATGACCCTGGGTAAATCACTTAACCTTTTTCTGCCTCAGGTTCTTCATCTATAAAATGGGTAAAATAGAAATGTACATGAAAAATAATAATAGCAGTAACCACCTCCCAGGGCTGTTGTGAGGATAAAATGCAATATTGGTAAAGTACTTTGGAACACATAGCAATAATAACAGCACACTAAACAATCTTGGTCCTGCATAAAAGATAAAGAAACACAATTCCCTCTCTTTGAAATAGAGAAGTTAGGATTGAGGGTATCATGTAGAGAGAACTGTCATACATATATAGATGTGTGTGCATGCATGTATACGTATATAAATATTTATATCTATGCACACATAAATTGATGTGTATTATTCTTTAATTTTTTGGACCAGAGCTATAATTTTTTGCAGTAGTAAAAAAAAGAACAAATCAGAAAAGTGATAAAAAATTATTAAGAAGAGTAAATGGCTAGATTTATTCATGAGAACAATTGTCCTGGAAGTTATAGGAAGGACTAATTGGAGAGAGGCAAAAGTAAAAGAAGGACCTTTTACAATCATATGCATCATTATATTAACATTTATATTTTTATGCCCATATCTTTTCTCTGGAATGAATTTATAAGCCCTGTGAAAGTACAAACCACATCTTGTACACATTTATTTAGATTAACATCATGCCTGAAGTGTAGTAGATGCTGCACAAGTATTTGTTGTTGATGATGATGACAATGTCATTTATTAGAACAATAATACTGTAGACCAGAGGTATCAAAAATATGACTTGTGGGTCTGTGTGGCCAACAACACTCCCAAGTGTGTCCTGAACCAGATTAAACTATAAGTGCAAGATATTTAGCAAAATAAATAGAAATATAATGCAGCATGGATAATGCCAATATATGTTTTCCTAACTCAGTATGTGGCTCACAGGGATCCTTATATTTAGTTCTATTTGAGTTTGATACCACTGCTGTGGACCATGCTTTCAAATCCCAAAGCCCATTACTTCCATGCCATTAAGTCCTAAGGAGCTTAGTACAGACCAGTTAAAACAATAGCCACCATAGATAGCTCAATAGCTTACTATGCTAAGAGAAGTCTCTCTCCAGGTGAACTTCAGAGCACATCAATCAACAAGCATTCTTTAGGTGCTGACCATGTACAAGGTACAGGCATTGGAGATAAAAATACAAAAAAGCAAGATAATCAAGGTCTTGAAAGAGTTTATATTCTACTGGCAGGGGAGCTGATGAAAAACTTGTATCTTACTAAAGAGCAGAGTCCTATGGATAGGACTGCATGTAGTTACTTACATGCTCATTGACAGCAAACCAGAACTTAGTTCTATATAATAAAAAGATTACTCATCATTATCATTTAAAGGGTAGGAAGGCCTGGTAAGAATTTATTAATTCATTTAGCAAGTAGTTTTAAGCACTGAATAGCTACCAAGTATTGTGCTAGGTACTGAGGATACAAAGTCACAAATGAAGTGGTTCTTATCCTTAGGAGTTTATCTTGAGGGGGTGAGGGGAGACAGAGGCATACACACAGAAAAACAGGTATGAAATAGATTAAGAATAGGTACCAAGTAATATCTGCAGAAGTGGCCATTAAAACAGAAGAAAGTTTTGATTTTCATTGAGGAGAAGTTGACTTGGTTCAAGTCATGGCTACAATGCTTTGTAATTTCTTTACTCTGGGAAGCCTGGACAATCCATTTACACTCTAAGCCCTAGTTGCATCACCTATAAAATGGAGATAATATGACCTATTTTCTAAGATTGTTGTAAACCTTAAATCACAAAGATGGGACATTATTAGTGAAAAATTAATGGTTGTCAACCTGAAAAGATGGCAGGAGGGATACCACAGATTCAGCTTACTTCACAATTATGTCTAAAGTCCTATCTGCTTGGGATTCAGTATTTGTTAGTATATAGTGGCCTTGCCCACTAAACTATAACTTCATTGGCAGATCATAAATTATAGCTTTAAAGTAAAAAAAAATTTGCATGGTTTTTTCATTTTACAGAAGAACTGAGGTCCAGAGAGTTCAGATAGGAAGAAGCAAAACTAGAATTTGAACTCAAGCCCCAATCCAGTATACTTTCCATTGCTCCACAGGCTAGTACCATCTCACAGTCAACTAAAAAGTGTAGAGAATACATCAGTTAATCAGAAATGCATTTATTAAGTGCCTGGGGCTAGAGTTTCAAATAAAAAACTAAAACAGTCCTTGGGATCAAGGAGATTTTTTTTTTATGTTGGGAGACAATATGGACATAAATGGATAAATACACAAAATAAATTAAAAATTATCTATAGGAGGGAAGTTACTAAAAGTTGGGAGAAGAAAAAGGGAATCAGGTAAAAGTTTCACATAAAAAGGTGATGCTTGAGTCATGAAAAAAAGCAAGAGATTCCTAGAGTTGGTGATGATGAAACAGTTTACAAACACAGTGGACAGCCAGGGCAAAAACACGAAGAAAAGAAATAGAATATCACACATGAGGAACATTAAGAAGGCCAACTGGATGGACCTTAAAACAATATAGAATAAAACTGGAAAGGTGAACTGGCTCCCAGATGTGAAGGGCATTAGGTACTAAAAAGAGAAGTTTGCATTTTATCCTAAATGAAGTTAGATAAAGGTTTGAGGAAAAAAGATTTTGGCCACTGTGGACAATGGACTGGAGAGGGGAGAAACTTGAGGTGAAGATTTTTGGGGAAAGACAATGAATTCTATCTTAATTATGGTGGATTCATAAGTTGAGTTGCTTTCAGTTCCATTATGTAACTAAGATAACTCCATTCAGTAATATGATCATTAAAAAGACATATACTCAAGAAAGGTGTTTCCATCATCCTGGAGAGGATTCAGTGTAGACTCTAAATGGATGAAGGATTACCTTAAGATATTAAGGTATTTCACATGTTCATGTTTGTGAAAGACATTATGCTGATTATATCAAGCCATGGACCACATTAAAATCTTCTAAAGAATATTCATAACCGATCAAAAAAGTCTGGTCTACAGAAGAAAAACCAACTGGAGAGAGTGCCTATCATCCTACACAGTTGGTCAATCAGTTCATATATCTTAGTCAAACACTAGATATACAATGAGTTAGGGTCAGAATTGAGTAGAAAGACTTCAATGTAGGAATCTGTGTTGCTTGACTACATTTTCTTTCTTTTTTTAAATTGTTGGAGAGTGAGAGGAAAGGTGGATTAGGAAGAGGATAAACAAAAAGAAAAAAAATAAAAAGAAAGAAAAGAGTGCCAATGAAATATTTTTAAATGCACAGAAGATAGCAGAAAAAAGACCAGAAAGAATCACAGAGAAGCAGGAAATTTTTGAAAGCTACATAATGAATTGACTATATGGTTAAAAAGCAAAGCAAGTGATATATAATATTCAAGTTTCATGAGCAATCCTATATATGTGTGTATGTGTGTGTGTGTGTGTGTGTGTGTGTGTGTATAAATGTATATGGGAATGCTCATTTTATTGGTGTTTCTTTTTTAAAAAATTATTTACTTTTACTTTTAAACATTTGTATTGGTGTTTCTTAAGTTCACAATAAAAAATTTTAAGAAAAAGTTAATTTTTAAAGTGGCATTATTGGAAAATTGAATAGTGCTATCAATGACACTCAAATTTCTTTCTGAAATAAAGGTCCATCTTTCTAGCAACATTCTTTCAGTACTACTGTTTGGCTACAAGTCATGGAATTCCAGTCTCCAAATGAAACTTGTAAGCTATTCAAAGGGCAATGGAGAAACATATGTTGGGTATGTTTTAGCTGCAATATTTTATCAGTTAAAAAATACTCAGGATTATTAACATAAACAATGTCATCAAAATAATGTATCATTGCAAAAAGAGGTTGGAAGTGTATCAAGAATAAGTAAAAATATCTATAGAAAGTCCAAAGTCCATGTACTTCATTGGTATACAAACACGAACAAGAGATCTAAAAGGAGATCTTCATGACATTGGCTGGATCAATGGGAATATTTACAGGATGGCATAGAAAAGTCTCACACAGAAAGGAGCACCATATTATTGAGAATACAGATACATCACACTACTATTACCCTTCCTCACTCAGAACAAAGACAAGTGCAAGTCGTCATCATTTCTTTGATGGCATGGTCTTCTTCGGCAACAAAGGATGAACACAATTGTATCAAAATGGCTGATAACCATTATTTGAATTATCATATCACAAAATTATGCAATAAATAACAAAAAAGACCATGATTTTTGATGCTACAATATACTAGAATATCCATGTTAAGTGCTGGTACTTCTATATTACTCACTCTTTTTTTTTCTCTTTTCCTTCAAGTCTAATGAAATCATGGCTAACTTTTACAAAGTGACCAGTGGATATCTGTTCTATCATTTGGGAAAATTAAGAAGATTTATAATATAAATTTATAATATAAACACTAGTTCTTGTTAGGGAAAAAACATCTTTATTTGACTATATTGGTGAATGATTACATGTCCTTGAAATAATTTTTCTATTAGGAAAGATTTTCATCCTGGACATAGAGAAAAAAGTTTTAAAAAATGTAAAAATCTAGTGTTGTGTGCCACTGTGAATTATAACTCATCCTATATCACTTACAAAAAGATATTTTTGAGACTAGCTTTTATTCTACTTAAAGGCTAGAGGAGACCTCATTCAGTCTTCTGCCTATGAAAAATTTAACAGCTAACCACAAGTGGTTATAGTCTCCTGTTGTTAGTACAAATGAAGATTCCAAAGCATCCCTTAAATTTTTGGTCTCTATTTACTCTGGGAATCAAGAACCCATTCCTTTGTCTCACTCCTGCTGCAACTTAAGTCCATTTCCTCTTCCTTGATCCTTTATAGAGACAGAGAATAATTGGCCAGCAATCTCTTCATAATTAATTGCAATTTACTTGAGGAAGACAGTTATTAAATCACTCACAGTCTCTTCTCGAGGTCCCAAATTTCAACTCCTTCAACTTTTCTTGTGATTAGTTCTTTGACACTTTTAATTATTTTTTACATATTACTTCTCTTAATAAGTATTTAGAAATAGCTTAATACTATTGTCTTCATCATGGAAAGAATTAAAATTAAATGAAAATTATATTATTCTCTCCTTTCTTAACTTTTTATTTTATAAGTAGATTAGAACCATTTGAATAATTCGTATGTGGTTGTAGCAGGTGTTTAGAATAAAATTGCATTGTATCATAGATACCAGTATTTAAATTATGTTGACTCCCACCAATAATCTCATCTTTTTTTCTGTTTGGTAATAATATTTCTATTTTTAAATCTTTTTCCTTAAGCCATTTCCCAACAATTCTAGAATAATGATCCTCTTCTGAAAAAATGATTTGTTATAAATAATACTGAATATTACTACTATCTATTATACTATTTACATCTGAATAAATGAAATTCAACCCATAAATGGTATAACAACTTTTTTATTTGTTATACTGCCTCTAAGTCACCATCAGGATTCTTAGTTATACATTCCCTTTTATTCTGTTACAAATGAGTTGCAGATCTACAGAAGCAGAGCTACAGAAGAATACCAGGATTTTCCCACACCAATGAAACCATAAAAAGGATGGAAAACTGAGTCATTATTAAGTATGTACTCTTTTCTTCTGGATCTGTTTTCCCTCCTTTCTCCATTACTTCACAAAGTCCTTCCACATAGCATTATATATTCTCCTTGGGATAGCTAGGTGGTGCAGAAGATAAAGCATCAGTGCAGGAGTCAGGAAGACCTGAGTTCAAATCTCACCTCAGACACTTGACACTCAGTAGCTGTGTGAACTTGGGCAATTCACTTAACCCCAACTGCCTCATCCTGGGTCATCTCCAGTCATCCTGATGAATATCTGGTCACTGGATTCAGATGACTCTGGAGGACAAGTGAGGCTGGTGACCTGCATAGCCCTCCCTCACTCAAAACAAAATCAAGCGCAAGTCATGTCATCATTTCTCTGATGGTATGGTATTCTTCTGCAACTAAGGACGAACACACGCGTATATTCTCCATACTTGTCAATCTTAGTTGCATTGTAGTCTTTCACTACATTAATGTACCACAATGTAGTAAGTCATTCCCCAGTTGTTGGACTTTAGTTTGCTTCCAGTTTTTGCAACTGTAAATAATATTGCTATGAAAATCTTCAAACTGTTACCTCTTTTGTTTGCTGTTGACAATACTTTTGGGGAATTTCTCAATAATGAAATTATTGGGCACGTAGTGCTTCTTACTATACACTAAAGCCAAAAGGCTTTTAATCTCACTGCTCTTGCTAATACTGTTTCCCTGAAATCAAACCAAAAAAATGAAGACATGGGGAAGATCATATCAAGTAAAATATTTCTACTTCAGATCAATACTTTTCTATTTATCATCCTCAAAGATTATCACTTTTTCTAAATTCATTTTTATCTCTTTATTCATTATTGATTTGGTGTTTTTAAAAATATTCATCTTAACTGTTGCTAATAACAGTCTCAGAAAGTCTTATGTCTTTTTTTTCAAATGGAGATGGGATAACCCCTTGATGAAAATATTTTAGAGGAAATTTCTATAAAATTCTGAAATCTCTTCTAAGTCTAATATTTAATGATTCTTGAATTCTTTGATGTTTTGTTTTTGAATTGCTACATAGGTATCCATTACTGAAAACCTATAGTTTAAGGAAGAGATCAGAGATGAGAAATATAATATAAATATTTATATATGATACATGTAATATTTAATATTTTATATATAATATGTATTTACATAAAGTTATAGTTCTGATCATGAGAGCAATTTGATTTTTTCTTTCCATTTTTTCCTTTCTTCTTAAAAGTAACATTGATAAAATAACCTAGGAATGATCTAAGGCAGTACTTTATTAAAATTATCACCATAACATCAAACACTTAGAGCTGGAAGGCACTTTTGGCACATCCACTTCCTTTGAGTCCAGAAAGGTTAAATTACGTTTTTCTGAGGTAACCCTTATAGTAGTGAGAGGAAGAGTTGGGTTTTAAACTTGGTTCCTCTGACTTCAGAGTAAGTTCTCTTTCAAACTGTCATGCTGCCTCCAATGAGTTCGGTGCAAAGTATAAGATGATTTGGGTAGCAGCTGCAGAACCAGGGACAAGGAAACTAGTTAAGAGGCAACATCAGTAGTCTAGGCATGAGGGTTTGGAGGATTTCAACTAAAGTGACAGAAGTGGAATAAAAAAAGAGGGATTGGATTTGAGAGAACAGTGAAGAATTGGTAGGAGAGGTCAGTGACAGTGGCAAACTGGATTTTATTAGGAGAGGAAAAGTAAGTCTAGGTAACTAGGAGAATAGAGGGATCATGAATGAACAAAGGAAATTCAATACAGGAGGGGACAGTTTTGGAGTAAAGATGACAGATCTAATTTTGCATATCTGGAGTAGTGTTCAGTTCTAGGTATTTTTAGGAAAAAGAATGTATTTTAAAATGTTGTATCTTTGAAGTGGGGCCACCTCCAGCTGCCCTGATCTACATCTTACCACTAACCTCAAATGGCTCTGGAGGAGAAAGTAAGGCTGGTGACTTTGCACAGCCCTCCTTCACTTAAATCCACTTCACTTGCAAGTCATGGAACGGTAACATCTTCCTGATGTCATGGTACTCTTTGAGAACAAAGGACAAACAACCAAAGCCACCAGAACAACAACTCTGAAGTAAATGTCTAATAATTTGATTTCATCATGAGATTAACTTTAGCCTAAAGCTTAGGTATCTTAAATTCTGAATTGGTTAGTGGCCCTTATGTTGGTTTGAACCACTGCTTCCAGGATGGAATTGGTCTTAAACCTCACGTAGACACACATACACACAAATATGCACACATATATTTACTTCTGCAAATTAATTTGATGTAATGAATATAATGACTTTCAAAGTTTTGTAACTGACATAAACATTTAATTTAGCTTTATTATGGAGTAAGCTGACATGAGCAGAGGAGGTCAAACAAGATGGTAAAAGCACTAAAGACTATGTCATTTGACAATACATGTAAGGAGCAAAGTATGGGGAACTTAAAAATTGAGATGCCTCCCTTCCAAGATGTTTCAGAATCTAGTTTCCTTCTTCTTTTCCAGATTCTTTTCTACTACTCCCCAACTCAAACTTTGTACTCCAGTCTATTGTGTATTTGTGTTGTCCTTATTATACATTATGTCCCTTTTCACATACAGGTCTTTATCATATCCCCCATATTATAGTCCAAGTATGCCAATCTAAATCCTAGTCCAGGCTTACACCTCACTCAACTATAAAGCTACCAATAATTATTACAACACTAAAAACTCTCTCTCTTTTCTGTTCCTCTGGAGCACTCTTAACCTATATTATAAAATCAATCAATCAAGAAAACTTTATGGAGCATTATAGGACAGAGGTCCAGGCCTGGAGTAAGGAAGACTCACTTTCCTGAGTTTAAATCTGGTCTTTCATACTTACTAGCTGCATGACCCTGGGTAAGTCACGTAACTCTGTTTACCTCAGTTTCCTCATCTACAAAATGAGGTGGAGAAGGAAATGACAAACCACTCCAGTATCTCTGCCAAGAAAGCCTCAGTTGGTCTCATGAAGAGTTGGATATGACTGAAAATGACTCGATAACAAATTATTTTTCAGGCATTGGGGATATAAATACAAAAGCAAGGCAGTCTCTATGCTCACAGAGTTTTTAATTCTACAATTTAGCCATTAATTACATGAATATTCCCAATGTGTTTTATCTTCCAAGAGAGACTAAAAGTTCTTTGAAGACAACTATCTCTGATGCTTTTCTGCAGAGAAGTTCTGGTTCTAGGTCATAGCACAGGGATGGACATGTGGTACTTCTCTACTGCTGAGTGATGCACTTTTTTTGAATCATACTTGCACTGAGTAATACTTGTTGAAGACTTTTGACTTGAAATACAGGCTAATAAAACCAAGTTAAAGAAACAATAATACAAGTCTTGAATTCCTATGAGCAAAAAAGGCATGTATATCTCCAATTATAGATTTAATGAATGAATTGATTTAATGTCATTCTTGCAAATAACTTATGGAGCCATGAAATCTTAATTAATGCTCACTGCATTACTGTGTCATGTATAATTATCTCCTTTGTATAAATGGCAGCAATACATATGAATACTTAGAGGTTAAGGAGCATTCTCATCATTTATGCATTAGTGGAGGAAGAGTCTTCAGACTTTTGGTCCAATATACTTAGAAACCCTAAGCCTTGAAATGATATACCAGACCAGTTAAGAATATTGATTTCATTTATTTTAAAACAAAATTCATGCCACAGGGAAGGCTAGTTGGCTTATTATTTTGTAGTACAGGGAAATTTGGGGAAATGTCTTCAAGGTTGGTTTCCAAGGGACAAAATTAAACTATACCTTTTGAGATATTGAAATTTATTCATCTAAAAAACTGATAAGTTTGTGATAACAAGTTTAGTTAAGGTCAATTCAAACTGTCAGTAGTTTGACTGTTGAATGTAAAGGGGGTATATATAATGATGCTTTAAACAGGAGTTCTTAAATTGAGCGACTGTACTTTTAAGAATGTTTTGATAATGCCATTTCAATATGACGTTTTTTTTTTAACTACAAGTATGCTCTTTAAAAGCATTCTTTTCAGGACAGGTCCATTGGCTTTGCTAGATTATTAAGGTGGAGGTAGAAATAGCTGCAGCAGTGAATAGAGCAGCTGGCTAGATTAAGAAAGTCCTGAGTTCATATCCTCTCATAAACACTAGCTAAGTCACTGTCTGCCTTAACTGTAAAGTGAGGGTATACCTATATCCCAGGGATGTTGTGAGGCTCCAATGAGATATATGTTACATGCTTAGAATAGTTCATAGCACACAGCAAGTGTTTAATAAATGTATGTTTCCTTCTTTCTTTCCTTGCAAAGGAGCTGAGGAGAAAAAAGTAAGAACTCTTATTCTAAAAAGTCTCCTAGACCCATCAGCATAAAATATGAGTTAGTAAAAATTCCAGGCATGGAGGTGAGCCAGTGAAAATGCCAGGAACTGGGAGATGGAGTGTCTTATTTGAGAAACAGCAAGGAAGCCCAGCGTTATTGTATCACAACATATGTGAGAAAAGGGGATATAAGGTGTAAGAAGACTGCAAAAGTGGGAGGATATGTTAAGAAGGACCTTGAAAACCAAATAAAGGATGCATATTTGCTCCTGGCAAGGAGCCACTAGAGTTTACAGAGGTGGGGGAGTGTAAGATAAGACTTATACTTTATGAAGAGCAGTTGGACAGCTAGATGGGGTATGAACTGAAGTCAGGAGACACTGGCTTATAGCAGGCAGAACACTCAACAGGTTATAGCAATAGTGAGGTGATGAGAACCCGCATCAGGGTATCGGCAGAGTCAAAGAAGAGAAAGGGGCTTATGGGCCAGATTTTGTGAAGATAAAATTGACAGATTTTGGCAACACATTGGATATGGGAGGTGAGAGAGTCAAAATACAGGTTACAAGCCTGAGTAACTGGGTGGGGCCTTCAAAAGCAGCAGGGAAATTAGGAAGAGGGGGAAGGGCTCAGAGGAAAGAAAAAGAGCTCAGTTTTGCACAAATTGAGTTTATGATGTCTACAAGAGAGCCGGTCCTAGAAGTTCAACAGAGAGTTGGAGATGTAAGGCTTGAGGTTAGGAGAGTGGTTAGGGCTATATATTTAGATATGAGAATTATCAGCATAGAGATGATCATTTAAGCCATGGGAGCTGATGAGATCACCAAGTGAAATAGTGTGAAGGAAGAAGAGAAAAGGGTCGGGAATAGCCCTATGAGATACCTGCAGCTTAAAGATGTAATCTGGATGACAATCTAATAAAGGAGCCTGGGAAGGAGTGGTCAGAAAGGTAGGAGAACCAGGAGAGAGAGAGAGTAGTAATCCGAAAAACCTAGAGAGAGCAGAGTATCAAGGAGAAAAGGACTGTCCACAGTGTCAAAGGTTGCAGAGGAGGCAAAAAGGATAAAGTTTAAAAAAAAGACTATTAGCAATTAAGAGATCATTAATACCTGGTGAGAGCAAACAGGGATGGGAAATCTGCTGAACCAAGGTCACATGTGGCCCTCTAGGTCCTCAAGTGTTGCCCTTTGATGGAATCTAAGTCAAAGGATTCAAATTTTAGCACAAAACACTATTTGAAAACTTGTCAAATTTCAGACATGAAGAGGCTTTTCCATTTTTAAAAGCAGAAGTCTATCATGGAAAAATGTGAGTCCAAACAGGATTCTCACCCTCTGCCCTGTTAGCAGCTGAGACCTTGGATCTTGCTTAGAGCAGAAAGAATGCCCTACAATGAAAATCCTAAATTGCCCAGAAACTGCACTGGCAGTACCCATGTCCAACTTCATTCAGTGGGAGAGATAATCACCATGATGAAGGCCATCTTTAGCATGTGGGGAGGAGAATGAAGTCTACAAATAGAACGGGAATGAATCCACGAGGTTTTGAGAGGACCTTAAGGACTCTGAGTCACTGGCAAAGTGGGAATATGCTCCCATCACCATATAATACAGGCTGTGATTTTATAGATCATAGCCAGAGAAAATCAATTATGAAAGATGGCTATAATAATCTGCTCAAATTCTATTTTAAAGAATAGTATCTTACATGTTATTCAAATGCCAAACATATACTTGCCCAAAAGACTATCTTTTGGAGAACTCACACAGGGCAAGTGCTCACATGGTGGTTAGAAAAAGAGATACAGGGACACTCTCAAGGTCTCTTTTAAGAACTTTGGAATTGATTGTGTCATATGGAGAGACCCTGGCACAGCACTGCCCAGCATGACATGCCCTTATCAGAAAAGATGCTGTACTCTATGAGCAAAACAGAATTGAAGTAACGCAAAAGAAATGCAAGATGTGCAAATTTAGAGAATCCACCCCAGATGTTTACATGGACTACTTGTGCCTGACCTGCGGTAGAGTATTCCGAGTTTGTATTGGTCTGATCAACCATAATCGGACACACTGCAACTTGACTCTAGTATAATGATATCATTTTGGTCCTCTTAGAGAATGAAGGACAACCATCACCATCTTACAATAGCTAGCTCCTATTTGCCTCAAATCTTTGAAATAAAAGAGGTCTACTTTGACAGGATATGTTGAAAACTTTCCTACAAGTTCCCTTAAGTTATTGCAACTTAGAAAGAGAAAGCATGACAATCAAATGCTATATTCAAGTAAAATTCTACACTGAATTATTAAAGATGCTTTGTTGGCACTAAAAAAAAAGTAGTCATTGCTATGAGGCAGCATGAATTCATCAAGAAAAAAATATTCTAGACTAACTTTATTTCCTTTTTTCAGAGAGATTTCCTAGACTAATAAATCAGGGAAATATCAAATATAGATTGGGTAGATTTTAGCAAGCAATGTGATATCATCTTTATTTCCTCGACTTCTCCCTACCATGTTGCATGTAATCCAGCCATCTTCCTCATACCAGTCTCCCACTGAAACCTCGGACTGTTGCCTTCAAACACTGTGCTCTGTTCACCTTATCTTGCCCAGAATCAGACCTCCACACCACTTCCTGGACATCTACATACCATGCTGGCACACGCTTCCTTTCCAGTTCCCCTTTATGTATTGTCGTTTCCCAATAGAATGTAAGAGCTCCTTGAGGGCAAGGACTCTTATTTGCTTCCATCTATATTCCCAGTGCTTAGCAGACTGCCTGGCACAGTGTAAACATTTAATAAATACTTTTAAAAATTGATTTATCTGATACTTTCTTATGTATAAGATACAGAGATTGCAACTGGATAATAGCACAGTAAGGCAAATTTGGAATTTGAAGGGCAATGATGCAGAAGGGCAATTACATTCTTGGACTAAGAAGACAGACCTGGGACTAATGTGGGAAATTCCAGGTAGATTTTACCTTGACACAAGTGAAAACTTAACAATAAAACTATCCCAAAGTGAAATGGGTTATCCTAGAGGATAATGGGTTCTCCATCACTAAAGTATGCAAGTGGAAATTAGAGCTTACAAGATTCCAGTGAGTTATGGGTTAAACTAGATGACCTTGAAAATAGCCTCCAACTCTGAAATACCTATATTGTTACATATCTTAGGAAACATCAACAGTCAGTAATCATTTATTAAGCCCCTATTATGCATCAGGCGCTGTGCGAAGCACAGGGGATAAAAATGAAAGAAGATAGTCCCTGACCTCAAGAAACTTACAATTAAATAAGGCAAGTTAATACACAAAAGGCAGATAGATGAAAAGGAGGGAGGCAACAGTTACTCAACATGGGGCATAATGTTTATATAGAGCTGAAAACAAGCAGAACTGCTGATGGAAAAGGAAGAGTAACCTGGAAAGATCTGAGCCCTTATCTGTAAAGGAAGACTGCAAGTTACTGTTCCATCCTCCAGTCCTTCAATAAGAGAGAAGAGCCAATGTGAGAAGGTGTTGCATATCAAAACTGATTCTATCTGCATGCTGATGAGATTTCAGATGATGATTTTACATTGGTGGAAGCATGAAACCAAGCAGAGAAACCAATGGAAAAGGAAGAATGTCATGACTGGAATTTCAGGCTTTGAAATGTTTTAGAACTTGTGCTTGGTTGAATATAACAGCATAGAAAGGTGAAAAGTATAAAATTGCAGACAGTGTTTAAAAAAAAAACATGGGTAATGATAGCTACCTAGTCTAGCACATAATTTCTCCTGACCCTTTTGATTTTCTGTACCACCCTTTTTTTTGCCACACAGAGTTTTTTGTAATGTAATTCAAGGTGACCAGATGTCCTGGATTTTCATAAGCATGGAAGGCATGAATAAAGAAAGGGAAGGGTACATGATGGTTTTTATCTTTCAAACATGTTGGTACGCTACCCTATTAGGACCATGATCACTTTCATACACATGTAATTTATATTTCTGGATACTGGCTGCTTAAGAACATCCTGAAGTAATGAATCCCTAATAAAGCCCCCCTCCAAAAATAGCAGCACCAAATGCAAGATGTAAAATAAAATTTTTGTTTTGGGTTAAAGAGACACTTTCTTTTTATTTTACATTTGTCATGAAATAGGAGAAATGAAGGGTTTGCTTTTTAAAAATCAGTTTCTCAAAGTAAATTTGTTTTTTAGTTATGATATGGACTGCCTGACTTGCTCAAAATAGATCTGTCTTTGCTGAGTATTTTTTACAAATGATTTTTCTTTTCTGACAAAAGCACATGGACAGAATTATTGAATCAGAAAACAAAACTGAGATAGTATCTAACAGATTTCAAAAGAACAAGGTTATCATCACCTGACTACATTAATGAGTTTAAATGTATTTTGAATGTATTTGCCAATTCCCCACATTACTAAAACATATTTTGGGAGGGAAAAATTTTCAGTTTTCCTAACTCCTTTTTCCTCTAGGGTCCAAATAAATATGGCATTCCTTTTCCTAAACACGCTTTATAGTTCTTCAGTCTAATCTGTTAAATCTTTACAATCATTGGTCTTCATAGGGATATGTAAAATGGAATACACATGTATCTATAAATAACGAGACTTTTATTTTTAGCAAACATAGCCAAACATATGCATCCAAATGAGTGTTGTCCAAGTAGCAGCCTTGGAAGCCTATTCACTCAGCCCAACAATGCTGCTACTGCTAAAAGCATTTTTGGAATTCCTCTTTTGGAATTATCTTCAAAGATAGTTTTCAACCCAGACAAGAAAAAAAAAGGATGATTCCCCTGCAGTCAGACGTTCCACCCCCCCAAAACAAACAAAACAGAAGTGATATTATCAATCTTATTCACCAGATCTGACGGTGATTTTTAGTTCCTTCCAAAAATTCAAAAATATTCTAAAGGGTAAATATTTACCAGCATTTAGGAGAGGCAAAAGGCCCTACTTCAGGTTCTAAAGGCAGTTCCAAAAATTTTTGGAGTAATGTTAGCATTATGGAAATGTGTCTAGGCTTCCAAAGTGATTACTATGAAGAGGATGATGACAACTTAGATGCATAAATTGTGGGATGTTTATTTAAAATATTACCTTATCTGTATCTGAAGCATAACACAACTCAAATCATATGTATGTATGGTCACATCATATTGTCTCTCAACTTTACCTTCTACAAATTTAAAGTGCTCTGCTTTTTGCTTAGAGACAATGGCAAATATTAATATTTTATTGAATTGATACTGATTAAATTACACTGTATATCTATGTATCACATAGGACAAAAAAAGGGAAAGGGAGGTTACAAACCTGACCTAACAGAAATATCCTAGGATACCACATTTTTTTAGATTTTTCCATATCCCAGAATATAAAAGATAGAAAATATACAAAATTATACATATGTGGCACACAATATATAGTAATAATTAGTTTAAACATTTTAACATATTCTTTCCAGCTTTTGAAGCTCATGATGATAATTCTATTTTTCGTGTTAAGAAAAATTCATTTCACAAAACTGAAAAATGACTTTACAGGCCAACTCAATATAACATGGTGTCAAAGTAATGGGCCTATTTAAAGAATACTTTTTCTAAGCAGTAGGGCTTAGTATTTAACAGTTCA
This sequence comes from Potorous gilbertii, assembly GCA_028658325.1. Lineage (NCBI taxonomy): Eukaryota > Metazoa > Chordata > Mammalia > Diprotodontia > Potoroidae > Potorous > Potorous gilbertii. Next base: position 183,626,107 of record CM053771.1, on the reverse strand, counting down.
CTGTTTTAAAAATCATTAGCCTGCTCAGGGCTATAATATATTTACATAAATTACATTGTTTCTTGTAAGCTATTATTAAGTAGTACATTTCGAGCGATTTGGGGAAAGACTTGCACCGTATTCAATTGTGTGTATAGCAAACCTTTAAGAATGCCTTCCATATTATAATTTCCAAGCTCCATTTATGTGCTATAGGAGAAATACTATATTCATGAATTATTCATACTATCTAGTCAGATGTTAGATCAGGTGTCAGATTAATCTAGGTGGTAGAAAGTGCTGAGTTTAACATGAGGTATTCATTAAACTTGGTGAACTCATTAAAGTATGTTAATTAGGTAATAGACAAAAGGAACTTGGTATTTGGTAGAGATTGGGCACTGTTAATACCTTGCATTGTGCTAATACCTTGGCTGCAGTTTTTTGCTTAATGAGCACAGGGAAAAGCTGATTATTCCAAATACAGGGGAAAAAAACATCACATGTGTTACGTGTTGGAAAAATTGCCCCAGGTGACAAAAGGAAACACACACAAAAGGAACTGGCACCTTAACAAAGAAAGTATCATTTCAAAGCACGTATATTCTTCTTAAGTACAACATGCTGTCATGGGAAATCTACATGCTAATTTTGATTCTAAGAAGAAGCATTTCATTGTTAGGACCTAATTGTATGAATAACATAATTTTATTTCCATCCACATTTGATAATGCTTATATTCTGGAAGAGACCTACCAGTCTAAAATTTTTACAAAATTTAAAATAGTAATTAAAAAAAAAACTAACCCTGAGAGCATCCATGTTCATTTTGCAGGTTCTCCAATACCATTAAGATTTTCATTTCACTAAACACTCTTAAAATTTTTTTTTTGTAGATCATAGGTTTAGAGCTAAGAAGGGACCATCAAGTCCAATGCTTTCATTTTGCAAATGAGGAAACCGAGAAATACAAGTTAAGTAAGTTGCCCTGACACATTTATTAAGAGACAGAGACAGAATTCACATAGAATTTTTTCAGTCTTAAGCATTTTGCATATAAAAATTTGCATTTGAAATCAAGGATAAGAAATACTTAAAATGTGCATATGTTTCCAGTTTACCAATATATTAATTACTCTAAAATATAACCTTGTGTCTATTCAGTTATGAAAATGCAAGGTCACATAAATTATATATAAAACTATTCCCATTGCATATGATTAAATTTTAAAACAGTAATACAACTAAATTTTTTGGGTCTTGAGTTTTATATATTTGATTATGTTTCTACAAAATCCTATATGCTCATAGAGAAATGGGGTTCGTCCTCGAAGATATAATTAAATTATTCCTTCCAACAGTTAAATTCGATGAGATCTGGTCTTTTTTGTACACTATTCATATCATAAGATATATACAATTCTTATCCAAAAGCCAGTAATGACAGCAGCTATTATTTGCAAGGTGCCTTTTTCTAAAGAGTTGCTAGCTTTTCCCTTATCTTGCTCTGCTTTCTACTTTCCAATCTCTTTATAGTGCTACCATTACCTATAATTTGGTTCATCTGAAACACAGTATGGTGTAGGAAAAATTGCCAAGAAACAATTGGGTCTATATCCTACCTTTGACATACATTGATTATGTGACCCAGATTAAGTTATTCAACCTCTCAGTGACCCAGGCAATTCTCTCAAAATTCTCTTTCTGCTACTAAGCAGTTGAAAATTTCCACTCATAGAAGGACTTCCTCTTGAGCAATTCCCTACTTCCATGAATTCACTCATTCAGACTAAAACCAAATAAACCCAGAAATTAATTTGAAAAGTTTCAGTATAGTAACCGTGAGAATTTGAATACATCTTAAAGATCATCTAATACAGCCCCTTAATTTTACAGGAGGATAAACTAAAGTCCAAAGAGGTTAAATTATTATATATAATCATTTGGTGTATACAAACACACAGCATATATAGGTACATACATATTATGCCTTGCCCTATGACGTCACAATGATATATAATCACTAATATGTTATATAATATGTGTATTATATAATATATTTAATTTTATATAGTATATATATCTATATAATGTATGAAAATTACAAAAATCAAATAACGTAATATGCACATTATATATTATAGGCCAAGTGATTATATAATTATATATTTATGATACATATATATATATATATAAAATGAATGGCCTATTATATATAGTCATAAAGCTGGAGCAAGTCTACTATTTCTGTCACTATACTGTGCTAATTGCTCGATATGGCCATAATATTCAGGGTACTATCCTGGATCAGGGCTAATTCTGCTCAGAAAATGGTATCATCTTACAGCCTGAAGACCTGAGCTTCTGCTTTTCTGTATGAATAGTGTATAAAGAGCAAGCCTTGGAGTCAGGAAGACTCACAAGCTTCAAGTATTGCTTCTGATATACAGCTGTGTGATCTTAGGCATGTCACCCAAAGGATGGGTATCCCTGATAGCTGTGTAAGTTAGAGGGGTTACAGAATTACCTCAGTGGAGAATTTTTCACTAAATGAACTTATAGGACAAGAATGCCTACTTCTTCCACTGCAACCAGATAAATCAATTCTTAGCTAGAATTTACATAGCACTTGAATGTCTTCGAAGCACTTTACAAATATTTCATTGTATCCTTAGGACAACACTGGGAGGTAGATGCTAATGATGTTTCCAATTTACAGATGAGGAGACTGAGGGAAACAGTTTATATGCTTTGAGCAGGGTCATACAGCTAGTGACAGGACTTGAAAACAGAATCTCATAACATGCTCTGGAATAACAACCCTCAACATATGTTCTGGTTTTAAAACAAAATCCAAAGGAAATTTTTGTTCATTTGCTTACTTTATCAGGGAGGGGGAAGGTAAGGAAAGGAGGGAGAAAATTTGAAACTCAAAATTAAAAAAAAAAGAATGTTAAGTTACCTTTACATGTAATTGGAAAAATATAAAATATTATTTTTAAAAAGCTTGTTCACCAACTACATAATAGAATTCTTTTTTATTTCACAAAATAGTTGCAATTTGAATTTAGAATTATGTGTGTGCATATGCATGTGCATGTGCTGGTAAACATGTGTGTGTGTATGTGTGTGTGTGCTCTAATTCAGGGACCTGCAATCATTTAACTAGTGTATCTTGCACTTGGAATCTTTTATAAGGTCTTTTCTATATTAAATTTCAATATTATCTGAATAGGGAAATATGTCCCCCAATTTAAAAAAATGTACATTAAATGATGCTATGCAGAATTTTTCCTCCCTACCCCAGAATAAAACATCATCCTTTTGCCAAAGAACATTGAGTGAAAGTGTATTAATACATAAGGGGTTTTAATATTTATCTCACACCTTTAGAAACATAAAAAACTATAACCACTGAGAAAATGTTAAGGACTCTGCCTGTCCAGTGTCCTTTAAAGATATAGTGCTGCATAATTCACCAGAATTAAATAATAACTAGAATAGAAAGTAGACCTGAGAAATGATAATGTATGTCATCAGTGACTAGCAATCATTAAACATTAGCACTTTAAGGTTTGCAAAGTACTTTGCAAATACTATCTAATTTGGTCTTCTCAACCACATTCTGGTACAGATACAGATACTAACATCATCTCCCTTTTACAGTAACAAAAAACCAAAAACTGAGGCTGAGAGAAAGGAAGTCACTTGTCTAGGGTTCCACAGCTATTAAATGTCTGAGGAAGAAGCTGAACTCTAGTATTCCTGACATGGGTCCAGTATTCTATCCACTACGTCACCTAGCTGCTTCAAGTTCAGAGTAGGACCCCAGAAAAAAAAAAAGAAAATAGTTTTACAACAGTCACAAACACTGATCCATAAAAATTTTCTATCTGAACTCCAAAAAAAAGGTTAGAAGAATGAAATTTAAATAACTTGTACCTTTATAAAATTTAAAGGTTTGCAAATATGTTATAATACATTATCTCATCTGATCACTAAAACAATCTTGTGATAACAGGTTAAAAACCAAGAATTTCACATTTTGTGTTCAAATTTTTGTTCATTTCTCAATTCTTGGTATTCTACTCTCAGTATTTTTAAAGAGGATAATTTTACAGAATAATATAGTATTCAAATGTCCTGCTGAAGGGTTCTGATTTGGCACATCAAGAGGCACCATACCCACCTAATAAAACAGCATGAGTTCATTTACCAGAAGTCATGTGCTGGCATCAAGAGTAGTTCCTATGACTGTCATGATCACTAGTTTCACACTTCAAAAATAGCTTCTCCACTAATGTAGTCATTAGCTCCTAAATATCTAAGAAATTTCCTAGCTCCATAAGACATATAATTTAGTCACTTTAAGCCAGGAGTCATTAGCTGGAAAAAAATGGGGTTGGGGGACATAAAGAGAATCCATTCTCCTCATCCTGAGTTTACATTTTGAAATTATCCAAGACTTGTAATTGGAAAGAATTATCCAAGACTTAAACCCTATGTAATTCCTAGTAATTTGTTAGGCAGAAGTGACTTTTACTTGTGATCTAAAGGATGATACTATACAAGAATTACAGTTAATTTATCACAATGCTTTATAAACATCATATTAAATTTTCTGATGTGTCAAAAGAGATGAACTAAAAACTTCTATCCCATTTTTTTAGTAAAATAGTTTGAGTAAGAATTCTATGAGGTTCTGGTTTCCAGTTTTTACCTAAAATAATTACAAAATGATTTTTCCAATAGTATTTGACAGCACCCCCAACCATAACAGAAGCAACTATACTTAGAGATACTTGCTAAGGCTCTGTTCTTCTCCTCAAAGGCAATTTTTTGACAGGCAGAAAAATATGGAAAATGTATACATAAAATACAACACATACACACATATGCACATACACACACCCCTATTCTCTATGCATTTGTAGTAATTAATATAATTATTATAAAATTAAAATGCAAATCCAAAATGTGAACTAGGTGGGAACAAGTCCTTAATCAATTTGAGAGGAATATGGTATTTTGATCACTGGATTAAGACAGATAATGCCACACTGGAAATGGCTTGTATTTAGCTGGATAAATCATTCATATCTCTGGATCTATTAAAAAACCGGAGAATTATGAAGTCCAGTACTGGACCAGTCTAGTGATAAGAGAGCTTTTCTAAGCACCCCTGAGCTTTTGCGGGAGGAGAGAGTTTCTTTTTCATTGTCTCCACCAGAGACAAGAGTTGGTGAATTGATATTACCAAGCTAACAGATGTTACTGAACAATAAGATGTCATTGCTGTAGAATTTCATAGACAAGTCTGGAAAATATTACTTTATCTTCACTTGGGAAAAACAATGAAAGCAGAAACACACAGATGAAGGAGTTTCAGATTAGCATTTTTATTTTGCAACATATTTGCATTTTAAACATAGATAATAAAAGCACCCACTCAAGATAATATCATCCTAGCCCCCATTTTCCTTAAAGAACAATAAACACCCATTTTTTTTCTCCCTTCAATTTTATCTTTTTTTCCTAAATTATTTAAGATCATATTTAAGGGCACAATCATCCAAAAATATCTGTCTCAATCAGCAGAGGCTATGATAAAAAGGCAATCATGACCATGGTTCAATACACCAATTTATATCTGTCTTTTAATTATAATAATAAGAAGTAATATTCATATGGCATATTATGGTTTGCAAAATGTTGTACATGTTAAATCATTTAATCTTTTAATAGACAATGAATAAGAAAACTCAGGAGGAAAATTGAAAGGAAACAGATTTCCAAAATCAGTACACTGACTGTATGTACACTGAAGAGGACAGTGAACGTAAACACAAAATAAAAATAACAGAAAGCTTTTGTCTCCAGCTCCAGCTTTCCTAGTGCTCTTTCTTTGCTAATTAATTTGCAAAGTGCCTGCTATGCTCTGCAGAATTTGATTCCAGTAGGTTAAAGAATACAGTCAGTCCCTTCAGGGATGAAACAGGGTTATGAATAGCTAGACCAAACTGCTTATGTTATCAACACGTTTTTTTTAAACAATAAATAAAAACCAGAAAAAATGCATTCTTTGATTATAGGGGCTATCTCCAGCACTGGCTTCATTTCAGATGCTTGATCAAATTTGACTACCTATGAGGTAGAGGAGCTCCATGAGGATGCCTACTACATATAGTCAACTCAACTTATAATGAAATACATCCATTATTCAACTTTTGGTGTCCATATCTTTTTTTTCCTCAGTCAAAGATTAGTTGAGAAAGTAATGGCAACCAAAGAACCAAGCTCCTTCATCAAAGGACTTAGCTGTGGAACCATTGATTTTTTCATTGTCTATTGCAGGTCTGCCCAGCTTGAGGTGGTTAAAAGATTTTGGTAGCAGGGAAATATGTAGGGTTGCCACTGAGTACACTCCTGTTTGTCACATGACCTGTGGCATCCAACCCTCATCAGTCTCTAGTCTAACCTGTCTGTGGAAGAAATTTATAAATCATGCAGGTCTGATCTACTGCACCAACTGCTACCTTGGAAACAGCCAAGAAGTTTAATTTTTAAGGCATGTAGAAATATCAAAAGACTGTCAACTCATGGATCAAGTGACTTCATTTCAACTCAATTCAATTCAATAAATATTTAAGCTCCTACTATGTTCAAGTCACTGGACAGATGTTGGGAATATAAAAATATTTGATCGCAAGGACTTCTTATTCTACTAGTGAATATGACAGATACAATATGATAGATGGATAGATAGATAAATAGATGAATGGATATTTAAATACAAGGTAATCTGAGAAGGAAGAAAAACAACTGATTCTTGAAGGAATCTAAATTTTTTTAAGAAATCTAGGTAAGGAAGGCATGAATGCAGATATAAGGAAGAATCTATGCAAAGGCTAATAGGAGATAAATGATGAGTTAATGCAACTAGTGAACAGTTCCATTTGGCTGGAATGTGGAGGCTATGAAAAGGAGTGATGTGAATAAATTTTGAATATCCCTCCATATACAGGCACTGGACCAGCAGCTAGGCCGAGTACTACTGATAGGACAGCATACTAGGGCTTATGGCTTAATTAAGAGTCATTAACTTCTGAACTCAACTTTCCATTCCTGACTCTATGGGCTGCCTTTGCTTCTCCACCTCTCAGAATCTCTATTTACTTTCAAAGTTCAGCTCAGGTGTCAACACTTTCATTAATATTCCTTCTCTCCCTTACTAGTGTTCTCTCCTCTCTCAGATGACTACGTGTTCACTTGTGCTAAAAACTACATACATATTATGCAATAGACTGAAATGGACTCTAAGCTGCTTGAGGAAAGGAACAGATTCTTTTCTGTTTTTAAATCCTGGCACAGGGCCCTTCACACAATACAATGCATTTAATAAATGGCTATTGAATTGAATCATGCTCTTGACTAGAGGGAGAGGAACCCTTTGAAAGACTTTTTTCAATCAAATGATTATATGAAGGAGAGGGAGAAAGCATTCATGTAGAACCTACTATTTGAGAGACACTGTGCTAAGGGCTTTTTTGTTTTTTAAAATTATCTTATTTAATCCTCATAACAACACTGGGAGGTATGTGTTTTTACTATCTTCATTTAAAAGCTATTAAGTGGCTTTCCCAGGGTTACGCAGCTAGTGAGTGTCTGAGGCTGTCTTTGAACTCAGGTGTTCCTAATACCAGGCTCAGTGCGCTACTTACTGCACCACTGGATGCCTCCGTGATTCTTTGACAAATGATAGGATAAACTGAGGGAATGAAAATAAGCACTTAAAAAAAAAGTAATGTTGCTTTAGAAATGTGGAAGAAAAATGAGAGAATCTGGTGAAGTAGGATTTTAATGGCTTTGTTTTAAAAAAAGAGATGTGTTTTTTTTTGCCTTCCCCTTTAAAGTTCAATTTCCATTCCTTTTTTTAAAAGAAAAAAGAAAGACAAAAACTGAGAACAAAAACTTAAACCATGCACATACAAAAACCAGATCTGAGATTCAGTAAGTTAACTTATGAATATTACCAGCTTTGAGTATTTCAAATTCTTTTGGCAGAATCCTAATACATGGAAGATATTCGAAGGAGTGGGAAACTCTAATCTGTAACTGCAGTTTTAAGTTCCAACTCATTTACTCCCAACTTAGTTATAGACAAATATTGTAGTCATGCTTCAGCAACTCAATCTACAAAATGGTCATGACATCAACATATGGAAGCACTGAGAGTATTAGTGAACTCCATGGAGAGCCATAGGTACAAAGAGAGCCTAAAATCAAAGTGGTAGCTATAGAACGCAGTCTAAGAAAATCTATTGAAGTAAAATTACATGAAGTATTTTAAAAATGGAAACTAAATATCAGACAGTTCTCAAGACATTTTCAATCGAGTTAGCAGAGAGACAGCCACTGGTGATTTCAACAGCACTGTAAAAATTATTCTTGATTTTCATTCTGATGCTGAAAATTAGACTTTATAAGAACCAAAAAAAAATAATGGAATTACATGAATTGGCAGCAGTAGGGCAGGAGAACTGCACTGTAAGCTAAAAATCATTGTCATGAGTAGAATACTGAATTGAAGGATGTTGACCTGGGTTCTTGTGGAGATTCTATTAAAATAACAAGAGCTCAGATAGAAATTCAGTAGATCAACATAAGAATACAAGTATTTGGGGAATACATGAATAGTATACTTTTTGTTCTTTACTTTGTCCAAGAGTTGCACATGATGTTTTTGGTCAAAAGTAGTAGACATCCTAGACAGCAATAAGGTTATTGTTTGGTAATATCAAGTATCCCGCAGACATTTCCACTGCTTCTCACTGAGCATTCATCAACACAGTTTTGTATGGTTAAATTGCATATGCTTCTATTATTTCAAATGGTACACACATACAATAAGGATTCTTTCTTAAAGCAAAGAGGGGAAAGGGGATCAAGTGACTATTTGACATTCATCCCTCTCAATGTCAAGCATCTGACACTTAGTTGGAGTGCTTCCTCCAAAGATCACAGCTTTTCCATAGCCATAGCCAGATGGAGAGGGATTAATGAGTTGCTGGGGCCAAAAATATAACGATGGTAATGATGATGTAGAGGATGACATATCACTGAGTAGCCAACTCTGTCTTTGATGATGAGCGTCCCTAAATTTAACTAGACTTCTCCTCAGGTGAAAGACATTCAGTTCACCTCTGACTCTCTACTCGAGGCCCTTCCAATTTGGTAGAACCTGCCAAACTTTTAAATGCCTTCCTCTGAACTACAACACCTCAGAGTAACCTCTACATCCCAATGAAGATTCAGAATTATATTTTGGTCAAGGTTGCAGTGAATTATTAAGTCATCTCAATATCTGAGGTGCCATTTTGTTTTCTTCCTATTGAGATTTTTAAAGAAATTAGTATTCCATTTTTAGATACACAGAATCATTGACTGAGAATTGGAGGAGGCCTGTAGGGGTCATTTGGTCTAACTGTTCACCTCATAAAGGATCTCCCTCTACAACATCCCTGACAGATGTCACCAGATGTCTGCTTGAATATTACCAGCATCAGAGAACTCAGTACTTCTCAATATAGTTCATTTCATTTTGGGGAAGCTTGTGTTTTTGGAAAGTTCTCCCTTATATTGAGTAAAGATACTTTTGCTATTACTGCTACAAGTTTTGCCTTCTGGGGATACATAAAGTACAACTAATTACTTAGTTTAATTCAATAAGCATTTATTAAGTGGGTTAGGAATTATACTAGGTGCTAGAGATACTAAGGGAAAAATCAAATAGCTCTTTTTCTTAAGGAACTTAAATTCTAAAAGGAGAATAACAAAGAAAATTAAGAGAAAAATATATACACGACAGAAGGACTCTAGCAATTGGAGGAGATGATCAGGAAAGGCTTCCAGTAAAAGGAGATACGAGTTTAGCTTTGAATGAAACTAGGGATTCTAAGAGGAAGACAAAAGTAGAGGCTACATTCCTGGCATGGGAGATAGCCTTGCAAAGGCACGGAGGTCAGACGTGAAATGTTAGGTACAGGAAACAGAAAACAGACCATATACAACGTGGGAAGGAGAATGCTTGAAGCCAATAAAGGACTTTATAAGCCAAAACAGATGACTTTTCATTTTATCCTAGAGGAAAGAAGAAAGTAATGGAGTTTCTTGAACAAGGAAGTGACCTTGTCAGATCTGTGCTCTAGGAATATCAATTGGGTAGTTATGTGAAGAATAGACTGGACTCTTCCTCATGATGGCTATTCAAATAATCCTCAAGAGTTGGCACGTTTTACCTCATTAAAATTCTATTTGGATGCCTTATAGTGTCATGGAAGTGACTTTGTTCCTCAGAAACTATGCCAGTGGAGGGCAAGTACTCACATAAGTAGAATTTTCTTTCTAGGGCCAGCCTAGCAAAGATCTGAGAATCTCATTGCAAAAAGTTTTATTATAAGATTATGGATTTTTGTTGTTCTTATGTTTTGCCACAGCAACCTAAGAAATGGAAAAAACACATAAAAGCGTCCCCAGTTCTGTGCTACCCTCCACGATGACAGTGATGATGACACAATCCTTACAACACTATATAAATTAAGTAAACAGTTAATACACTCAGTGTGTTCTTTGTGAAATGACCAACAGTTGATGTACTTAGGAGAAAACGGAACTATGTCCATAAAATGAAGAAGTTAGGAGTAAATATATAACGGTAGGCAGGGTAAGCACTGAATAGCATCATAAAAGAAAGGCAAAAAATAACCATTTCATAAAAGTCAGATAATTATGGGTTGCAAACAAAGCAGTCATTTCAGAATCAGTTATCTGTGGAAACTATAGAATTTAGAGCTATAAGGGACCTTCAGCTCACTGAATCCACCACCCTCATTTAGCAGATGAGAAAACTAAGGACCAGAGAGGATAAGCGACTTAGTCCAAGGTAAGAGTGGTTATATTTTCTGCTCTGCTCTACCCTCCAAAGTGGACCACTAGATGACCAGGTATCCTAATCACCTCAGCCATTTTTCACCCACCAACCCCATTTCTTTTCTACTTATTCATCTGAGAACTATAATGAAAGCATTATGGCCACTGTCTCTGGAAAAGCTATGGAAATAGACTGTTCTACTCAACATCTCTAGCTACTACCCCACTATACATGCTGTCTCTCCCCATTAGAAGGTAAGCTTCTAGAAGGCAGGACTAGACATATTGCTTTTGTATTTGTATTCTTAGTGTTCAGTAGATAATAAGTGTATAATAAGTATTCTTTATACATTCATTCGTATCACTGATTGGTAAGACCTAAGGTCAAAAAAGTGCTAAATTTGACATAAAAAGATGATAATAAACTGTATGGAATTATAGCAGCTTTGACCTGAACTGTTTAAAACAAGTTGTCACCTCTGAAAAAATGGGAAATGAGCAAAAATAATGACACTTACTCTGAATATCACCATGTCTTAGAAAAGTTTAATTGATGCAAAATAGTTGCCACAACAAGGAGGCTGAAAGAGCCCAGAAACTGACTCAGCCAGCAAATACAATCTCCTTGCCAAGTGGAGAGACATGGCAGCCAAGGTAAACACAGATTTAGGACAAAAATTCATTTGAAAAACATCACAGAGAAGGATAACAACAGCATCTCGCATTTACAGTGCACTTTGAGGTTTCCAAAATGTTCTTCTCATAACAACCCTGTGAGGTAGTCCAAGATAGCATTGCTTCTGTCTTGTAGATGAGGGAACAGATTCCAAGAGGGTTATTTCCTCATGACCACATAGTTAGTAAATATCTGAAACAAGACTCGCCCCCGGGCCTCCAAATTACAAGTTCAATGTTGTTTCTACTCTATTGTGCTTAAAGTTTACTAAGTCACCCAGATCATTTTCAGTGCACTATCACGTAGCCACATACCCCCTATCTCTCACTTGGTTGCTATACTGATTCCCTCAAGATGTTAAAATAACTTTAAAAAACGGCTAGAAGAAAGCCTCCAATAGATTGGGTGGATCTATTATAGATTATGGAAAGACAGTATAGGAAGGCATGGAAAATTTTTCATCTGCACCCACACCACTGGGAACATAGTTTTAACGATGGAAATTCTCAGAGGTCATCTTGTCCAACCCTTTTATTTTGCATATATGGAAACTAAGGTCCATAGAGGGTTAATTACCTACAGAAAGTCAGGAAGTGATAAGCATATGATTTGAACCCAGGTTCTCTAAATCTACAGCCAGTGAACTTTCCATTTACTATGCTATATTTCCCACCTCCCAATGAAGTTAATTATCACGTGCTCTTTAAGTGTTCTCTTTTCTAGTCTAAAAATTCTTAGTTCCTTCAGACATTCTTCAGGCAACTTTATCAACATCTTGGTTATCCTTCTCTACATATATTTCATTTTGCCAATATCCTTCTTAAGATATGTGCCAAGAATGGAACATTATATTCATGAAGTTGTTTAATCAGAGAATAGTGTGGTGGGACTATTAACTCTTCCTCTGGGTTCCATGTTTTTATTTAAACCTAAGATTAAATTAAGATCACTGGCAACAATGTTATAGTCAAGTTCAATAATTCAGTTCCACAAATAATGAAGTACCTACCTTATATAAGGCTGGAATGTTAGGTACAAGGGACACAAAGATGAAAAATAACACATTCTTCCCTTAATATACTTAAAATTTCGTGGGGGAATGGGGAAAAGGATATGATAAATATAGAAATAATTATGATATTAGGTAGAATGTGATAGATATGAAGGAGAAAGAGGCAAAGTACTATCAAATTCAAAGATAGATCACTTCCACCTGTGGGTCTCAAGAAAGGGTTTATGAAAGCATTTGACTTCTTTCTGGAAAGAAGGGGAGGTGAGAGAAAGAAGGGAAAATAATCGATTAAGAATTTATATAGTGCATATTGTATGCCAAGCATCACATTAGGTGGTTTTTTTTTTTTTTACAAATATCTCTTTTGAAGTGACTCCAATAAAAGAAGATGGGGAGATCTATTTCAGCCCTGGGAAACAGTTTAAGTAAAGACACTAAAAGGTAACCCAATCTGGGCCAGAACATATATGAAGGAGAATTAGTATGATATAAAACTGGACAAGTAACTTTGAATGCCAGGGACAAGGATCAGAGTTTTGGTAGGCAATGGGAAACCCAACGGGGAATATAGGACTAGGGTTCTGGAGAGAGGTTAGGTCTGAAAAATCTTGTAGAGGCATCAAATGAAGCTGTGGGAGTGGATGTGATCGCTAATGGAAAAAACTATAGAGAATAAAGACTCAACATAAGCCTAGGGAATATTCATGTTTAAGGGGAGAGAGAAAAATGAACAATCAGCAAAGGAAGGAGAGAAGGAAGAGGCAGAGGGTTAGAAAAAGAACCATGAGAACACATTGTCATGGAAGTCAAGAAGAAGAATGAGGTGGTCCACGATGTAAAATGCAAAAGACAGGTCAGGAAGGATGGATTTGGTAATAAGGAAGTAACAGACCTAGAATAGAGTTGCTTTGTTAGAGTGATAGGGTGAAAACCAACAGCAAAGGATTGAGAAGGATATACGTTGATACTGTTTACTCACAATTAACTAAAAACCAAAATATTTTGAAATGAACTACAAAGTTTCCCCTGTTTTGGACTGGTGACTTTAAAAAAAATCCCTACGTGTAGGATTTCACACTTATCTATACAAAATTTAATTCTGGTAATATTCTGCTCTATTGAGCCTTTTTTTTTTTTTAATCCTGATTCGACCATCCAAGAAATGAACTCTCCTGACCTGCTAACAGTGACTGGTAAAGTATTGAACAGGACTAGATCAAGAACAAGGAGGTCCTCTACAGAATTCCTTTAAGACTGACAGTCAACAATTTTACATCTTTTCCATAAAGATATCTGAGGGAAGCTAGACCTATTCTAGAGTCTTCTAGGACCCACACTGTACTACTTAGCAGAAAAACTTGGGTTTGTGAGTTTCTAAGAATCTTAATGAGAACAATCGGAAAGGAATTATGCAAAAGGGAATTAAACTCAATCCTCTTCACTAGATGTTATTACCACTGAGGAAAAATGAGAGAAGAGCCTTCAGAAATTGAATTGTGGGGTGGACAAAAGAGCATTGAAAGATTTCTGGGAAGAGACTGATAGTACAATGTTTTTATAATTCTTAGGAAGAAAAAGAGTTAATCAGGAGGTGATGTTTTTGCTTTTCTTTCCTATCAGAAACTTACTTTCATTCATAGGTCTCAACCATTTTGTGACTCCAGCTATCATGCTATTATTTTCAGTGTTGCTGTACTAGAATTGTCATGTTAACCTGTGACCTAACGTCATTAAAGACTTCATTCTAATTGACTGCATTCAAGATGAAATATGTACAGTATCACTTTATCGGCTGATCAGATAGGTCAAATGAATTGGTTGAAGGACGCAATTGGGGGTCCGTTAGGAGAACTCATTCACAAAGGTGTAGAAGGGCAGAGGGCTCAGGATCTGGCACCAAATGGAAAGGACCGGGGGAAAGTGTCTAATGAATATAAAGGACAATCCAGGATGCCAGAAAAAAATGTACAAAGACAAGAAACTGATTAATGACTTCCTTCCCAAATAGACAGAAGACCAAGAGCATGTCCAGAGGGCGTATAGAAATGAGAAATTAAGACTCTTTCCCTTAGAAGAAAGTCTTAAGTCCCCTAAGACGGTACAGAAAAGCTGTACACAAGGATAAAGAGGGATAGCCTGGGCAAAATAGGGGCAGTGGGTTCTCGTTTGGGGTTTTAAGACCACAGATATTTTGGTCAAAAATTAGGTAACAGAGTTGCAAACATCATGAAAGATTTTTGTCAAATAACTTGCCTGAGATACATTGTGACTATAGCATGTTCCTGATCTACACTACTAAAAAAAGGAAATGAGGATTGTTTGGAATAGCCTACTTTTAATGAACTTATGCTGGCACCTAGTGATCACCATTTTCCTTCCTAAGTGTGCACAAATCATCTATTTAATGAGCTGCTCCAGAACTTTTTCTGAAATCAAAACTAGATCATAGATTCAGAGTTGCGTTGGACCCTAGTGATGACCTAATCCAACCCCCTCATTATACAGATGAGAAAACTGAGATTAAGTAGCTTACTCAAGATCACAAAAGGAACAAAGACTCAAGCAATGGTTCCTTAGTTCCAAATCTAGAGTTCTTTTCTTTGTACCACAAGACTCCCATCAAACTCAACGATATATAGGTTACATAATTTACTTTTTCTTCTTCTTGGAAAATTAGGAAAACATATTCCTCTCTCCTATCTCCTGGCATCTCTCTTTTTTCTCTATGATTCCTTAAAGATTGCCAGCAATACTTTTTTTTGTTAAAGGGATAACACAAGCAGCTCTAGAGAAATCTGTGTCCCAGGAGGTTGCTGTAGCTACGCCAACCAGCCCTGGCTCAGTACATTCAGTACACGCCATCTCAGCAAGGAGTGACTTTCAACTCTAGAGCTACACAGCAAAGAGATTCAGATGGTAGAAATGCAGAAAGATCTCCAGGGGAGTTTCTAAGATTCAAGATGAATAAATGTGATTGCATTTGCAGATTCTATCAGTACCCTGAGATGCAATCCATCTGGTCTTAGAGACCTGAACCCATTTAAATCAGGTAGCTAATTTATTACTTTCATTTCACTCTTCCCCTTAACCATATCCATAACAAATGAAGAGCATTCTGTTTGATAAAGAAGGATTATGGACTTGAACTGGGGATTGCATTGGTATAGGGAATGTTTCAGGATTCAGCATTTTCTCTACCACTTACAGTCATAGAGTGATCTGGAGCAATGAGAGGTTAAAACATTGGCAAAATGTCATATGGCCAAAAGAAGCAGTACTTGAACCCCGGTCTTTTTGGCTTATGAAGCCGAAAGGGATTCTGCTCTTATTTTGATAAAGAAAAAGGTAAAATAGTACTGAGTACTGTAGCTCTGATCTGTCTCTTTGAGTTAACATTTTATGTTGTTAAGTAACATTTTATATTTTATCATACCATTTTCCCTAAGCAATGGGACTATCCCCTCCTCCTTTCTTTTCTTCTTGCACTGAATGTACCTTCAAAGTGCTCCTTTATTGTCCTTAGTTTGATCACAAGGCTCAGTTTATTCTGGGCTTGAACCACTGTGACCCTATTTTCACCAGAATGGAACACTAATTTTTCATTTGCCCTTCTTTTCCATCTTTCCTACATACTCTTTTAAAACATGAGCTCTTCAGAGAGCTCCCAGAACAGCTCCTTCCCACTTAACAAGCCTCTCTTCTTCCTCATCCAGGTCAGTTGTGATTGTATTGTCAGAGTTTCATCCTTGAGAGCTTCCTGAGACATTTTCCTTCTTATAATCTCCAAACCTGAAATAATACCTGTCTTTTCTCTCACTGTTTTCAAATCTGATTTCCTAGTGCCTCTGGCTGTGATTCTCAGACTTGGTTTTCTTTGGTTTTCCTCATGGCACACTATTCTTTGCTAGGAGAAAATGTGGACAAGATGAACATTTAAACTGAACACAAAAAAGGGTTGTAAGCAGGGGACCCTTCACACCTATTTGTTAACCTGATTTTCAGATTCTTTTGCCTCTTTCCCCTTCCCTACCAACTCAGCTTCCATTTTCTTTACTTTCTCAGGGTTTGCAATGGAGGACACAGCTTTGTGCCTTTTGGCAGAGGCTTTCCTGACACCAAGTCTGGAAGAAATAGGCTGGGGTTGGAGGTGGAGTGTATGTGGAAATCCCTGGGGTGCAGGAAAGGGAAATAGAGGAGAAGGCAGATGACACTTCAGTATTGATAAATGTTTGCTACCTCTTGCAGTTCAGAAGAGAATTTTTTCTTTCAGCTCTGATGGTTGATAATATTAATTGCAAGCTTAAAATGAGCTAATTTTGTTTGGTGGAGGTCAAAGCTGTTAATTTAGAATTTATGAAGTTTTAAATGGATATGTGGACAGAAAATTTTCAGGACACACCTTTTGCCTAATTCAATAAGAGTACTCCCTTCTTTCACTATTATGAACTTGGTCAATTTCTCCCAAGGCTTCTTTTGACTTAAATTCACCAAAACATTCCTCCTTGGGCAGACATGTCCAGATTACTTTGTCTGCCTTTTCTGAAATGGAGTGTTAACATGGTAAGTCAAATATTTATCCAACGTGCTGCTTTTAGCAGTACAAAACTTCCAACAGATTTCAAGACAGTCAAAGTTCTCCAATCCCACTTTATTGCTTTAGTTTTCATGTTGTGATGTATAGATGTAAGAAAATATCTTTTATATTCTCCATCTATCCAGCCTCCTTACAGAGTTTCGTCTTTATTTCTGCCTCCTTTTGTCTCCAATCCTTAAAATGTTTTGTCTGGTGAATTTCCATTTAATCATTTATCTTCTTGACAAACAATGCTTCCTTGTACTTCCTAATGTTTCCTTCAAACATCATGTATCCACAATCCAATTGCTAGTAATATCCAGAATAAAGTGACTGTCAATAGCTTTTTTCAGCCTCACTTTCCCCTGTTTCAAGGATCCTCCAGAGATCTCTGAGAGGTAGAAATGGACCAGGTGATTCCTTTCCACTCTTATGATGCTCTGACTTGAATTACTTTAAGGCCCTGATAAACTCCAAGAAAGAACTTAGCAATATTAAAAGAGATACATCTGGAAAACTTTATTCCATGTCCCAGCTCTTCTTCCCTACTCACATTAGCTATCACTCCACATCTTTCTTATAACTAAATTGATAGATAAATGACATAAGGATCTCTCTATGGATATGAAGTTGGACATTTCAAAATTAAATATATGTAAATTGTTTATAATCTCTCAAGGTCTATAAGTTTATTTTTAGGGAGTTTTAAAATAAGGCAATACGATCTCAGAAGAATCAGAATTGTAAGTGACCCAAAGGAAAGAAGGAAACATTTATTAAGCACCTTTTATGTGCCACACATTGTGCAAAGTGTTTAATAAATTTTTCCTCATTTGATCCTCCCAACAACTATGTGAGTCTGGTGTTCCTATTATCTTCTTTTTATGGTACAGGAAACTAAGGCAAGCAGTTGTTAAGTGACTTGTTCAGGGTTCCACAACTAGTTTCTTATTTGAATTTGGGTCTTCCTGACTCCAAGCCCATTGCTCTATGCATCGATCCACCCACCTACCTCAGAGGGCAACTGAGAGACACAGAGAAGGTTTGAGTCGTCATAATGTTCATGCAAGAAGCAACATAAAAGACATCATCAAAGGCCTGTAATAACAGGAAAAGAAAGCAGAAGACAGGTCCTATAGTAGAGTAAGGAATAAGGGCACACTTTCCTACAAAGCATGAAAAGAACTTCAGTTTTCTCTGGTGTTGGCACAGAGCACTTGGACTGGATCAGAACATCATAGGACTAGAAGTGGAGCAGACATGAGAGGTCATCTGATCCACCTCCCTTGTTTGACAGGTGAAAAAACTAAGGCCAAGGGAGCTTAAGTAACTTGTCCAAGAAATAAATATTAGAAGCAGGATTTTAATTCATCCTTTGACTCTACAGCCAATTCTCTTTTTATTGTACCTATAGGTCACTTGTAGGAGATCACTTATGGGAGGACATAGACAAGAACTACATAAAATTAAGAAGGCATCATTGGGCCTTGATGTGAGCTAAAGGAGTGCCTGTGCCTTGGATATCAAATATCCACTGAATAATTTAAATATTGTTTTAATTTTTAAAAACTTTAAATATTAAGAAAAAAACTCTTATAAAAGGCGTTATTCAGTTTTTTCTGTTGTGTTCTACTTTTTGTGATCTTTTTTGGGGTTTTCTTAGAAAAGATACTGGAATGGTTTGCCATTTCTTTCTCCAGCTCATTTTACAGATAAGGAAACTGAGGCAGACAGGGTTAAGTAACTTGCCAAGGATCACACAGCTAGTAAGTGTGTGAGGCCAGATTTGAACTCAGGAAAAGAAGTACTCCTGACTCCAAACCTGACACTCTTATCTACTGTGCCCATCTCATACATGGTAGACTCTTGGTAAATATTTGTGGAATGAATTAATGAAATCAAATGAAATTTCTAATTTTCTCTATCTGAGCCATTTTCTGTATGATAAAAGTCTTTGTCAATGACAAAGCAGATAATCAATAATAAAAAGCTTCTCTAATTTCTAAAAAATGTGTTTTAGGGTGACTAGATAGCATATATACTAATTAAACATTTTTTAAAAATTTAAATGTTTTTTTATAAAAATATTGCCTTAATTGGATGTTCTTCTCTCCAGACAATAAAAACTGGAGACATTGTAATGAACAACAAATTCATTATGAACATAATGGGTAAATAAAAACAAATCAAACTGGATAAAATAAAAAAAACCACCTCTCTCCAGTACCCATAGCGTCTCATTATATATCTATGTATAGAAACCTAATTAAATTTGCCAAGGGTTAAAATAGAGGGTGTATGGCAGTAAATTCAGCAGGAGCGTCTGGAGGTCTCAGTCAGCATGATTGTAACCATCAATCATTCTGGTCAGCTGACAGTACTGCCATGTTTTCTGCATTCTGGCATGTGGTTTCGCCGCCAGCAGTCATGGAATCTCTATCTAGGGTCAGGGACTACCTTTCCTTCCAACAGCTGAGACAAGCAACATAATTCACAAAGCTGCATTGCTTCCTCAAGAGTTTACCAGCTTTTTATCAAAGTGTATCAACTCTGTCATCTTTGACCCTCCTCTCCATCACCCCTCTTCTTCCCCCTACCAAATTAACTTACTAGAGCTTCACTTTCTTTCCCCCCACCTCTTGCTCTGTCCTGTGCTACTACTTAATCCATTTTCCATACCAGCTTTCCTAACTATTCTCTTTCTTCTCTTCTACAGCTAATAGCCTTGTATCCTCTAGTAATAAGTATCCTCACTTCTAAATATTCAACTTCTCATATCTGTGGATGTCTGGTTCTGGCAGGATAACAAAGATTAAGAAAAGATCTATTTTCTTCAATGTTTTGATAATCATAAATTTAAAAAAGTTTTAATCTTTGATTTGATTTTCAATTAATAAACACTTATTTTCTCTTCCTCCAGGATCCCACTCTCAATTTAAAAAAAAGAAAAAAGAAAATGTTTGTAACAAATATGCTTAGCCAAGGAAAGTAAATTGACACACTATTCATGTCCAGAAATTTTCATACACGTTAGACTATGTTTTGCAAGGCTGCATGTACTTTCCTCAGCAAGAGATGTAAATGTTTTGGTTTTAAGGTGGACATGATCCATGAGATTGGTCAAACGGCAATTTTTTTCCCCTTAAATATCCTAACATAAAACTTCTAATTTCTTATCAAAATAATATCACTTAGTGGTTTTCCAACTAGCTACTCTTTAATTTCCTGATATTCTATATTGGCAAAAAAAAAAAAGTACTCACCCTGGGGTGGGTGAGATATCAGAACCCCTAGAAGTCTTCCTGCCTTAAGGGGCTATCTGTTGGCTTTTGCATTCCAGAAAACTCCCACCATAAGGGGCGCTAACTAGAGTTAAGTCAAGATCTATAGCTAACAGGAGACAGGATGTAATTTTTTTTTAATTGAGGGAGTGGGAGAGGGAAAGATTGAAAGACTGTAGAAAAAAAAGAAAACAATTCAAGAGGAACCAGTGAAATAGGGTGGACTCCAATGTGGTACCTCCAAGGGGTACCAACCAAATTCCAGAAAGAGAGATCTCAGAGCCTGGGAATAAAGATATCATAGGTGGAAAGGGTAAGTTTGCTTATTTAACATTGGTCAACTTTTTGGTAAGGTTATGAGAAATATAACCCTCTCAGTCCAAGGTAGGGACTGAGAGAAAATGGAAATTTATTTTTACTCACAAGACCTATTCATTAAAATTTCCACTCCTACTTCTCTAACAATAATAGTTCAAGTCTTCATTACATTTCTCCTGGACTACTGAACAACCTAATAACTCGTCTAAATGCTTCCAATCTTTCCTCTCTATAGTTCATCCTTCACATAGCTGCCAAAACAACGTTCCTAAGACACAGACCTGACCACTTCATTCCCTACTTAAAAACCTTCAGTGAGTTCATATTTATGACATTTAGGATAAAATATAAACAAACCCCTTATGCCTTAACTAGGGTGTGTGTGTGTGTGTGTGTGTGTGTGTGTGTGTGTGTGTGTGTGTGAGTACGTGCACAGATACATGTATAATATATAACAACATTTCAGACCCTTCTCTCTGACTCCATTCATTTTCCAGTGTTATAGTATTTCCCTTCATGTATGCTTCTTCTTCCATGAATTTGCATGAGCCATCCAGCATAGTTTTAATGCATTCTTTCCTCATCTTTCTCTCTTAAGGCTTAGCTTATGAAGTATCACCTCTCTAAAGTGTGTCCTCATCTCCCTGCCTCTTACTTCTTTCTCACTCCTCGAATTCTCATATCGCTATATCTGTGTATGTTACACAGAAGCAGCCAACTCATAGCCTACAGGCCCAAGTACCAGCAAACTCTGGAGTGATGCCTGGACCAGATTAAAATATACCTGGAAGGTGTTTAACAAAATAAATAAAAATAGAGTAAAACACAGATAATGTTAGTTTGTAGTTTTCTAGGTCAATATGCAGCCCATAGGCATGCATTTCTACTTAACTTTGACACTACTGCAGAATGGACATTTCTTGAGAACAGACTGCTTAGCTTTTATCTTTGTATCCCCCTATAACAAGAATGCTTTACCCACAGTATGTGCATAATAAATGTTAAATTAAACTGAAGAAAAATAAAGGTCTTCTCAAGCTGCTTTATATATCTCCTAAGCCAAATGTTCCCCCTAACTATTCAGCAGCCATTTTCATCCTTAATTTTATTGTACTGTTTAAATAACTCTTTGTAACAAAAACTTTAGAGTTTCTCTTTGCCCTCTGAACTCTTGCCCTCAAGTCTCCAAGATGCATATTACCTTTGGCTTTTACCTTCTCATGCTTATAAAAAATTATAAAGTGTTTTAAAAAAGAAAATCCCACATAAGATATTAAATTTAGAGGTGCTTTGTTATAATACAGTTTTTATCATGACTTTACCATTTTAGTTACCATGGATATGAGATTTTTAAAAAAATATGCCAAGTCAAACCATGCTCTTTAGGAAAGAGCTAGCTGAGAAATGTCATGGTAAATCATATTGTTAACCTATGAGCTAATAATACGTTATTTTCTGAATCGATGCTTTGTATGGAGTTGGCATTTAATGATGAATAACATGAATGAAGAATGAATGAATGACAAATTTTGAGATGATTCCAACTTAACCTTTGCAGAAAGAGGAAGCCTCTTAAATTTCGGGCAAATTTGTTTTCTAAAGTAGCACTTTAGCCATCTGCATAACTTAGTGATGTTTTCTTTTTAAAAGTTATTCTTTTATTAGTAAGACAGGGGTCTTGTCATTACTCTAAAGGTTAAAGAAATTTTTTTTAATTTTAGGCACAAAATACGTTTTACCCTCTTGTGTTTTACCCTCACTAATCACACCCCTAAAAGATTTTTTTAATAAATTTCCATACTTATTAAAAGTTTTAAAACAAATCTTTAGTATGAGTCATGCTTTTTGTATAAAAATTCCACCAAATGGTCATCAATGCAGAGTATTCAAACAATATTTGTACCATAAAAACATGAAACTTATGTTAAATTCATTCTTGAATTGTTTAAAAAAGCATTGCCTATGCTTAGCACTATAACTTAGATTCTAACTCAGGTCTCCACAGAAGAGCAATTTCTTCTTTCTACAAGGTATAAAGTTCCATTGTGTTCAAAAAGTTAAAAAAATTAATATATTCAGTATATTGAGAATTAAACAATTGTGTGGGCTGGCATCACTGATTCCAAGTCCTATCTTCACAACATATGATCATTCCCTTTGGGACATTGTAAAAATTTCTCAACTTCACCCAACAAATTCTAAGAAACTGAAATAGCCTTCAGAAACTTTTATGTTATTCAGACTTGAATAGAAAAATATATAAAACCATGGATATGAATAAGTCAAGTACAGACAACAGAGGGCAAGATAGAGAGATATAATGGAATTACACTGATGAGAAGCTCATATTCATCATACACATCATCATGCATACACACATCAGAATATATGGTACAAAAGTAGAATCACAGAATAAGTGAATATTAGAAGGAATTCCAATAGGTTCCTAGGTATGCTCCTACCTGAACAAGAATGCCTTCTGTAATAGCTCCAATGCTTAAGAAGCTTTTCCTTGCATCCAACTTATATATGCTTCTCTTCCTTCTACATTGTCCTCTAGAGCCAAGCAAAGTCCAAACCTTCTTTATGGAACAGCTCTTCAAATATTTGAAGAAATTTATCATGGTCTCTTAAAGTCCTCTCCTTTACAGGCTGAACATTCCTAGTCCCTCCACAACCAATCTGCACACATGTCATCATCTCAAAGGCTCTCACCATCCTATTTACCCTTCTTTTAGTGAACCTCCAGCTAATCAATGTCTTTGCATCCGCAACTACTCACAAAACCCTAGCTGTTGTCTGAGCAGAGCAGAGAGTACAGCAGCACTGTCATATCCCTGGTCCTGGACACTATACCTCTCTTAATCCAGTCCCAGATCACATTTGGTTTTGTTTAAAGTAAGTTTTTATTCATGTCTTCTGTTTCTTATATCGCTGTAGTTATCCCTAATATTCTCTCAGAGGACAATCTCATATAACAAACAGCATTTTTTTCAACCCTTAAATCCATTGAAAAAGTTTGAAAACGTGTAATGATTAATATCACCCATCTCCACCAAGAGGTGGTTTACAGGTGTCTCCTCACAGCTCTTCATTCAAGTCCTGTTTGAGCTTTATCATTTTGTCATATTCACTTTTGACTTTTTGATGTGTACTTGTTCATCTCATTTGCATTGTTGTAATTACTGTGTACATTGCTTTCATGGCTCTTCTTACTTCACTCTGCATCAGTTCACGGAGATCTTTCCATGCTTCTCTACTCAGTATATAATGTTTTTGGCTTTTTTTGTATCGAGTAATATTCCATTACATTCATGTGCCATAATTTGCATTATTTTGTTCCCAATTCTTAACTATCACAGAAAGTAAGTGTATGTTTAGAGTAGATGGGGGCTTTCTTCCTTCTGATAGCTTCCTTGGGGTATAAGTCCAGTGAAGGAGTCTCTGGTTCAAAGAATATGGACATTTTACTTTATTTGTATGATTTAAAATTGCTTTCTGAAATGTTTGCTCCATTTCACAGCTCTACCAAAAGCATATATTAATGTGCCTATTCTTCCACAACCTCTCTAAAATTAACTATTGCCATTTTTTGTCATTTTTGCAAATTCAGAGTGCTTGAGGGAAGATAGTATTATTTTAATATCACACAAATAAAGATAGATCTAAACAAATGGAGAAATATTACTTGCTCATGGCTCATGAGCTCACAGGTAGGTTGAGTCAATATAATAAAAATGTCAATTCTACATAATTTATTTATTCAATGCCATCAAATTACTAAAGAATTATTTAATAGAGCCAGAAAAATAATAAAATTTATCTGGAAAAAAGGCCAAGAATATCAAGGAAATCAATGAAAAAAAATTTGAAGGAAGGTAATCTAGCACTATCAGATTTCAAATTATATTGCAAAGTGGTAATCATTAAAACAATCTGGTACCGGATAAGAAAAATAAAGTGGTGGCTGAGCAGAATGAATTATGTGCACAATACACAGTAGTTAATGATCACAGCAATAAAATGTTTGAGAAACTCAAAAGATCTAAGCTTTGGGGGTAAGAACTCACCATTTGACAAAAATTATTGGGAAAACTAAAAAGCAGTCTGGCAGAATCTAGGCATAGAGAAGCATCACACACCACATACCACAATAAGGACAAAATGGATAAATTATTTAGACATAAAGGGTGATATCGTAAGTAAATTAGGGGAGCATGGAAAAAATAACTGTCAGTTCTTTGGATAATAGAAAAACTTATGACCAGAAAAGAGACAGAGAGGAATACTGGAAGTTAAATATATATTTTGATCACTTGTGAAATTAAAAGGCTTTTACATAAATAAGAGTAATGCAGTTAAAATTATAGGGAAACAGGAAATTGGGCGGGGGGAGGAATCTATAGCAAGTTTCTCTGGTAAAGGCCTCATTTCTCAAATATATAGGGAATCAAATCAAATGTATAAAAATAAGAGCCATTCTCCAGGTGACAAGTGGTCAAAGGATATGAACAGGAAATTTTCAAAAGAAAAAATTAAACCTACTGTCATGTGTGAAATTTAACAAAAAGGTAAACTGAGATACATTTCTCTGAGCAAGTGTAATGGCAAGTAGGATCTTTTGCAGCTTTTGTTTTGGTATAATCAAGAAATATTAAGCCTTTATTTGAATATGACTAAAGATTATCTTTCCCACATATTGTCTAGCCTGGAAAGATTTGTAATAAGGTTCATGCCTTTTGTTAATGAGGCACTGGTTCTCAAGGGATGCGATTCCCTCTGGTTCTACAAGTGTGTAAAGACTCTGAGGGTGAGGTTTTACTTTGGGGCTTAGGTTTTGAAATAAAGTTTGAGTGCCAGAGGAGGACTCTGAGAAGCTCTAAGAACCCTTTCTGGTATAGTCAGACAGTTGTACCTTTCTGTTGAATTATGGTCAGTCAGAAGAACTCATGTCTGCTGATTACTTTGGGGCTTAATGACTGGAAGTGGTTTTTTGGGTTATAAAACTAGAAATACTTTTTGAATACTAGGTCTTATCTTAAAGATATCAAAGATATCTTTATCTTTATCAAAGATAAAGATATCTTTATCTTTATCAAAGAAAAGAGAAAAGAATCTATCTGTACAAAAATGTTTATAGTAGTTCTTTTTTAGTGGCAAAGAATTGGAAATCAAGAGAATGCTCATCAGTTGAGGAATGGCTGAATAACTTGTGGTACCACTGTGCTATAAGAAATGATGGGTAGGATGGTTTCAGAAAAATCTGGGAAGACTTACATGAACTCATGCAAACTGAAGTGAGCCGAACCAGGAGAACAGTGTCCTTAGTAATAGCAATGTTCTAAAGATGATTAACTGTGAAAGACTTGGCCACTTTGATCAAGATAACAATTCAAGACAATTCTGAAGGACTTATGATGGAAAATGTTATCTATCTCCAGAGAAAACAGATGAGCTCTCAATAGAAATTGAAGCTTTTTTTTTTCTTTTAGTCTGTGTTTACTTTCACAACATGGCTAATATGGAAAAATATTTAATTGGAAAATAAGCAAAAAATATGGAAATGTAATAAAAATAAGTGTTAATATGTGGTTTTCTTAGTAAATTTCTATTCTCAGGGATCTTTATGTACAATTCAATGAGCTTCAGTGAAACCACTGATTTACATGGTAGGAAAAAGTTAAAATAAGAAAGAAATTAAGGAAAACTGTAGAAAAAAAGTAACACATTATATCCAAAAGAAATATTTTGTCATTAATACTTTCATTTCTTCTAAGGATCACTTTGTAATGGTAATCTAAGTGGGAAGAGCTTGCCCATTCATTAATAGACCCAGGTGACCTGCCTGGATCACATGGAAGCCTGAGTCACATGGAACCAGAAGGCGTAGAACAGGAAATGTGGAATAGGAAGAGGCAAAGCTAGAGCTGAACTGAGAGAAAGTTAGTCATGAGAGCAATCAGAGCTGGGAAGGATGCAGGCAGTTGGCTAGTGTGAGTGAGAGAACTTGTATGTGATTTGTTTAATGGATCTGGTTTGTGGGAAGCCTAGCAGAGGGAAGGCTTGGGGCTGGTGTTGCCTTCTGCATTGTTATTATGTATAGTACTTTGTTACTATGTTGCATTTGGCTTTCTGGTTTCTGAATAAATGTATTGGTTCTGCCTTCCATGTGGAGAATTTGTGGTATTTCATGATGCTGGTGTATTCATGCTACACACTTAAACAGTGTGGTACAGTGTAAATAACACTGGATTTGGATTAAGAGGATAAGGGCTCATCTTCTATCACTATCACTTGCTACTCCTGTGACCTCTGGAAAGTCATATAACCTCTGTAGGCTTCATTTTCCTCTGCTACAAAACACAAAGTTCAGACTAGACAGCCTTTAAATTCCCTTTCGACTCTATAATCTATGAATATATTTTGTGGTTCCATTGGTCAACATAATTTCTTTAGCTCACTCATTGGAGGGCATCTCTTATTCTGATTTCCTATAAAGATCTAATGAGTAGCCAAGCAAATGGAGTTAGCTTTTTTTTTTCAAACCACCAAACCCACTATCTACCAAGAACACATTCTAATTACTTGAGACAGAACACATCATACTACAACCTCTTTCTCCCTGGAATGAAAAACATTTGTCCCAGTTAGACAGGATAAAGTATTGAACCCCTCCTTTTGGATAACCTCCATGCAAGGGTCAACCTTAGAATTAAAAGGAAGTGAGAAAGACTGTAAATCAGAACCTCTAGAAATTAACCACTGTCCAGTGATAGAACAGAAAGTCTTGCATGTTAAATATAGCGTAGGGATGGAAGTTGATTGAATCAATCACCTGTACTTAGTAATGTAAATACTATCTCCTTGTTGGTTACCTTCATTATCTGAGAATACTTCTAAGGAATCAATCAAAGTCATCAAACTAGGTGTGAAAAATTTCTTGAAATGAAATTACATATGCAGGAAATAATCGCTGAAAAGATTTAATCAAGACCTGTGGGTCATGGATAAAGGTAAGGCAGTTCAGAATTCACACATTCTGGTGTTTGGCCAGTCAATTTGCTGTTGTTCAGTTTTGTCTGACTCTTTGTGATCCCATCTGAGACTTTCTTAGTGGTTTTCCATTTCCTTCTCCAGGGCATTGTACAGAGGTGGAAACTGAAGCAGAGTCAAGTAACTTGCCCAGGGTCACACAACTAGTGTCTGAGGCCAGGCCAGATTGGACCTCAAGAAGATAAGTCTTCCTGACTTCAAGCCCAGCATTCTATCCACCGTGCCACTTAGTTTAAAGGATAAAATCTTTACTTATCAACTCATTTAAAACAACAGCATTAAATCCATTATATGTTAACATAAATAACATTTTATGAATAAAAAAAATAGCTGTTTTTTCCAAAACCAAAACAAAGTTTAGTGAGAAGAATGACAGTCCTATTGAGGAGAAAGTAGTCCAGCCAAGGCCCTGAAAGGAAAGGACGCAGGGATGCAGAACTTCTCTCTCCTCCTCCTTGGCCCCGACCAGAGGATGACCTTCTAAATTTCAAAAGGCCTGAAGATGTTAGGCTTCCATGAGCAACTTATCTGTTTCTCCAGAACAAGAGATGTGTCAAAATAGATACACTGAGCAACGTCAGATTTGAGACTTTAAAAGGAGTTCAACAGAAAGCTACTTTACACCAAATGAGAATTTCATGAGGGCCAAAGACAAGGAGAAAAGTTTTTTCCAGAAAGAAGACTTTCAGTAACTGAGTTCCTTCATTTGTCACATGTACTTTTAAATTTAAACTCATTTTCTCCTGGACCCTATCTCTGGACTATTATGTCCTGGAGAGAGAGGAGAGGGAGCAAGGGAGAGAGGAAGGGGAAGGGAAGGGAAGAGAAAGACAGAGAGAGAGAGAGAGAGAGAGAGAGAGAGAGAGAGAGAGAGAGAGAGAGAGAGAGAGAGAGAGAGTATGTGTGTGCCCCTTGTTTGGAGAATGTTTTATCTCAACTGTTGTTATATTCCACCTTAGTAAGTATTCATTTCTAAAACTAAATTAAGTCTGCCTGGCTAATTGATATCAACTGAGAGTTAACAGGGAACACATCAGTGGAGGGTTGTAAACTACAGGATTACAAAGACATGCCCAAAACCCCAAGACTAATCCCAGAACCCTGAGATGAGATATACCTAACCTGCCAGGGAGTATAAGGAGTGAGGATAGGAGTCCAGATCTTGTAACACAGCAGTAAAAAAGGAAAGACTTAGGCTAAATGATGTTTCAGCAAGAGTCAGAAAAAGATATGCAAAATACCTAGTAGTTTAAGCCAAATTATGGATGTTGTTAAATTAATAGGTCATTAAAGAAGAAAAATTAACAGATTAGAAGATTAAAGGCAGAGAATTCTGAAAGTCAGTAGTGATAGCACATAAGAGTCAGCCACTTAAAGAGAAGATTCCCTTCAGAGGTGGAGTGCTATTAGCCACCAGTCCAGATGATATAATTAGGGTACATTCTGATGGAATCATTGGGGTTTTACATGTCCTATTCAGCACTCATCTTAATTTAAGTGGATTAGATACTAGAGTTGGTTATAAATTTCATCCAGCTAATAATCAGGTTTTTTTTACAAAAGTTTAGACAATTAACTATCATTCATTTTTATGTAATTATTTACTTAGTAATCTTTATAATAATGTAAAAATTAACTGTACAAAGTATTGATTATATAGCACTGTAAATTATTACTATGTAACATATTTTAGTAACACATTATTCTGTACAGCTTTTTTCCAAAGAAATAGCAAAGAATATAGCAAGTAGGATGATTTCAACTGTAATTTTATATCTTAGAACATATCAAATCACAAATTTGCAAGTCTTATTATGCCATATGGTTTTAATGTTTACCAAGTACTATTCTCAACTTTCATTTTAACTAGACCTTTTGTTTTCATCGATTTAAGCCAGAACAAAATAAAAACCTCAATTAACCGAAACAAACATTACTAGGAATTTTGATTAAATGGAATTTTTCTCCTTTCCCCTTAATATTTTTAATGAAAAATCAGCAAAACAAGTTAATATTAGGTAGTTTTTGTTTCAAATATCCAAGTTGTGTAGTGGAGTCCCAGAATTTTAGGATTTGATCATCTAAAGGAACCTTAGCAGCCTTCTAATCCAATCCCAAACCAAAAGGAATCCTCACTAGAACACAGATGAAGGTATATAACACACCTTCTTCAGGAGATATTCAGCACAATCTCAACTAAAGTCACAGAATCAAAGATAAAGGTAAAGGATTTAATGTTGTTATCATCTGGATCTGTTATTTTATTAAAGGAGGAATTTCTCTCCTACATCAGCAAATCTTCTATGACCTATGGCATTAGAGTTGCCTAGGATGTTAAATGGCTAAGTAACTTCATCATGGTCCTAGAGTTAATGTGTCAGAGAAAGAACTTGAACCCAGGTCTCCCTAACTTTAAGATCAATTCTCAATACATGACTACAGCAGCAATATCAGACTGCTTCTCAAGATTAGAGCTGGACTTTCCATTAAAAGGGAAAGACTTCAAACAATAGGAATCAACTCCTGATCAGATTCCATAATAAATTATTTAGGAGATGACTTGTGAGCACCTGGAAAAGGAGAAAGGTAATTACAATAAACCAGCATTAATTCATCAAGGAAATTATACCAGACTAGCCTCAATTCACTTTTTATAAGCTTGCTAAAGTATAAAATCTGAGTATAAAAAATATAAACAGGGTAGATCTGGATTTTAGCAGGGGATCTGACAGTCTTGTACACCATATCCTTGTGAGAAACATGAAGAGTTATATTCTCGATTGGAAATTCTAAATCCCTGGGACCTGGGGAGCCTTAGGGACCTGGAGACACTTAAGGACCTTTTTAAGTGTCCTGAGAGATCAAAACAAAAGTAAATAATATTATTTACCTACCAGAATACTTCTCCCTTTTCCAGCTACGTATCTGTGTGAGGCCAGATTTTCTTCATACACGTCAACCAAAACAACATATCACAACAGATTGAATGCGGGAGCAGATATGAGAATCCAACTGTTTTCTGTTAAGCCAGACAGTCAAGAGATTTGCAAAAATATGTAAAACACTGTCACTCTCCTCACTAAATGTTTTTGTTTTTGTTTTGGAAAATATAGTTATTTTTTTCATTCATTAAAATGTTATATATGTTAACATGTAATGGATTTAATACTGTTGTTTCAAATGAATTAATAAATATTTATTCCTTAATTTCTAATATCCAAATATTGATATATATGTAATGTAGATATACCTATAATCTCACATAAACAAAGCTCTTTGGTGTATCCTCAAAAAATTTTTAGAGTACAAAGGGGATCTCAATAATTTTAAACAATGTAAAGTAGTTTTGATCCCCAAAAGCTTGAGAATCCCTTAACTAGATGATATATACCTAGTTAGAGAGGGTCAGAACTGCTTTATTGACAGGACCAAACTATCACAGACACAGATCAATGTCAACGTAAAGGTGTGCCTCCAGTAGGACGCTCTGAGGTCTGTTATTGGCCTAGCTCCATTCAATATTTTTTTCAATGAGTTGGACGAGGTATAGAAGCCATGCTTGCCAAATCTCCAGATGCCACAAAAATGAGAGGAACAGCAAATGTATTGGATAGAATAATTGGAATCTCCACAGGATAGAACAGTAGGCTGATATTAACAAATCTAAATTTAATAGAGATGAATATAAAGACTAACACTTTTGGTTCTTTTTTTAAAATCATTTGCAGAAGTAAAGAATGAAGAAAACATGGCTACAAGCAAATTTTTGTAGAAAACAAGAATCTAAGGGATTAGTGGACTATACTCCATAATGTCATAGAACAACTGAAAAGGATAATGTGACCATAGCCTGCAGGTACATCAGTACATGCATCCAGCACAGCATCCAGGAGAAGGGAGAGGATGGTCCCCTTATTTCTAATACTATCCATCCATATCTGAAATATTTGGCCTAATATTGAGTAACACTTTTTTAAAAGTACCACATTTAACAAGATGGAGTGCATCCAAAGAAAGACAACCAAGATGATAAGAATATAAAAAATCATATCATAAGAGAATCATATTAATGAACTTGAAATGCTTGAGTTGAAAAAATAGACTAACAATAATAATATAAAATATTAGCTAGTATTTAAATAGCACTCTAAAATTTGTAAAGCACTGTACGTATGTTATTTCATTTGGTCCTCACAATAAACCTATGAGGTAGGTTTTCTTATTATTATTAAGTGATGTCTTTCTGAGCATTCTTATCCACTACATACCTAGGTATTGTGGATGAGAAATTAGGCTTTTTCTGTTTGACCCTAGAGGGCGGAACCAAGACCAATAGGTAAAGTTATAGGGAGGCAGATTTCAGCGCAGTCTAAGGGACAATTACCTAATAATTAGAGCTACTCAAAAATGAAATGAACTGTCTTGGGGAAAAGACCATGAGGTCTTAATGAAGAAGCTAG
Source organism: Potorous gilbertii (assembly GCA_028658325.1). Lineage (NCBI taxonomy): Eukaryota > Metazoa > Chordata > Mammalia > Diprotodontia > Potoroidae > Potorous > Potorous gilbertii. Next base: position 183,593,826 of record CM053771.1, on the reverse strand, counting down.
ATAATCCCTGATTCAAGATATTATAGGTGGAATTCATATTTGAAGGGGTTTGAACAAAATATCACTTGAAGTCCCTTCCAATTTCCTGTATCTGACTTTATAGCTAAAGGTAGAACTGAATTCCAAAATAAAAGACTCCGAGAAATTTAGTTGTGAAAAAAAACAACTAAACACTTAAAGTATCTTCACCATTTCACTTGCTAAGGCAAGAAAATATTAGGTATTCAGACAAAATAATTTGAAAATGGGTTGTGTAATGATGTATACAGTAGCAGCAATATTGTTTTAAGAACAACTTTGAATGAATGTCATTTTGATTTTTATAAATACTCAAATAAACTACAAAGGACCTATGAAGGAAGATGTTAACTGCTTTCAAAGAAAGAACTGATAAACAGAAGTTTAGAAAGTGCACGTGTGTGTCTGATAGAGAAGAAAAAAAGGAAAAAAGAAACATATAATTGTATTTTGTATTTAAAAGGAATAGTATCTTGTACACAATAGATTTGTAGTTTCACATGCAATCATCTTTTTTTTTAATTACCCTATGTTATAGTATACTACAGAGAGCACAAATGTATTCTTGCCAAAAAGACAATTTTATAGAGAACTCACATAGAGCAAGTGCTCATAGGGTGGTCAGAAGAAGTAATACAAGGACACTCTCAAGATCTCTCTTAACAACTTTGGAAATGATTGTGTGACATGGGAGACATTGGCACAGGACCACCCAATATGGTGTGTCCACATCAGAGAAGATGCTATGCTCTATGAGAAAAGCAGAATTGAAAAAGTCCAAAGGAAGCATGAGATGCGCAAATTTAGAGAATTCACCCCAAATGTTCACCTGGACTATCTGTGCCCAACCTGCAATAGAACATTCCAAGCTCCTATTGGTCTGATCAGCCACAGTGAGACACACTGTTACTTGACTCTAGCATAGTGAAGTCATTTTAGTCCTCTTCAAGAAAAAAGCACAACAAGCAACTATGTTATGGAAATACTTATTATATTTCATAAATTAAAAATAAAATGCAAAATTAAAAGAAATAGGTGAGTTGAAATGGAGAGGGTTTCTGGTTATTCCTCAGTTCACCAGATATCCCATTAACTACAAAGTACAATTCTCAGGGTACTTCAGTCAGGCAGATTTAATAATTTTGTGTTATAGTGTAAGATTACTTCACGACTATAAAATAGAAAAATAAAATTTTAACAACTGATTCTTTAGCATTAGAACTTAAGTTAAAATTAACTGTGGTTCCTCATCACCTCTATAATAAAATATAAATTGATATTTGAGCCCTTCACATTCTGGCTGTAATCTTTTTAAATTGATTTCACATTACTGCCTTTTATATGTATTATATACCAGCAAAACTGGCCTGCCTACCATTCCCTGTGCACAACAGTACATAATAATATGAAATGTTCTATCTCCCATGTTCTGTCTTGATACTTATCAAGAAAATTCACTCACCTCACCTTTGCATTTGAAAACCCTACCTCCTTTCAGGATGTAGCTCAAACGTCACCTCCAACATGAGATTTTCTTGATCCCTCTAGTTCTAGTATTCTCTTTACCCTGAATTTAGGTAGTATGTAATTTGCATTTACTTATTTGCATATGTGATATATCTCCCCAGTAGAATATAAGTTTCTTGAGTGTAGGTACTCTTTTTTTAAAAAAAAATCTACGTATTCACAGTTTCTAACACAATGCCTGGCACTTCATAGTCACTTAATAAAAAGAACTGAAGCTAATTGCACTTAAATGGGTTGATTAGCAAAGGATATTTACAAATTCATAGGTCTATTTTTGAGAAATAACAAAAAGTTTATTGAAAAAATAAGTTCTACTTTGCTTGAAAAAAAGTTAGTCATCAAGCTAAAAGCTGCATATGAATTAGTTTCTTTTTGCATCAAGTAATATTTAAATCATCTCTATACAAAAATACAAAGTGTTATTTTGTTTTAATTTGAAATAATAAATACTATTTAAAGAACCAAGAAGAGAGTAGTTTTCAAAGAAATGCAATGTAAATAGTCTGGGTAAATCTTTTTAAGTTACTGTCTGACAGTGTTTCATCTCAATTAATTATAAAAGGAACAGAATATTGTGCAACTGAAAAATAAGACTTCGTTGAATTTCAAGTTTTATAATATTTAGATTATGTCATTCATTTCAACTTTCTTCTAGGGTAGACAAATCTTTTACTTCCTTTGATATTTCCCTCTGGGAAAGCAATAAATGATAAAGCAATATGAAATCATTTCTACGTTCAGACTCTTCAAATTGATGGTACTTTCCCTACCCCAAGCACTGGGGAAAGAAAAGTTATATCCTAGCACTATTTTGAGTCCTGGTAATTTCTGTAACACCATAAAAGTCATACTGTTTGCACATACCAGCTGTTCAACAAATTTTAGACATATATTGTTACTGCATATAGTTGGACTATACCTCTTCTCTCATTCCCCTTCTCATCTAATCCCCCTCCCCTCCAAATTTAATCACGAACTTCCATACTATAGAATGCATATACTTCTTGCTCCCAGCAGCATTAGGATATAATGGAAAGCACCCAGACTAATTCAATATTTCTATATATCCATGACCTTATTATAATTGATTTTTTCTCCAATCATGTAAATTGCAAATCATTCATGTCTTCTCAACCTGTGATTCTTGTTCATGACCTTCCATAAATCCTTAATAAAAAGATCTTACAACACAATGAAGGTCTTCCACTAGGTTAGTGATACTCAGTCTTTTCAAGAATAAGGAGCCTTAATTTTTTTTAATTTCTCATATTCTCTCATGATGTTCTATTAGTATATGTCAACTGATAAAATATATAATGGCAAAAAAGCTACTGTCAATTTTGTATCACTTTATAAGTGTATCTGTATTGTATATTGATTGTATTTCATCAATTATAAGTATATTCACATACAGACATACCTCTGAGATACTGCAGGTTCAGTTTCAGATCACCTAAAGTGAATATTGCAATAAAGGGAGTCAAATGAATTTTTTTGGTTTCTCAGTGCACATAACAGTTACGTTTGCTCTATACTGTATCCTATTGAGTGTGAAAGAGTATTATGACTTAAAAAAATACATCTCTTAATTAAAAATACTTTATTGTTAAAATAAAAATAGTATCACTGGAGTCTTCCGCAAATCCTCATCTTTTTGAAGTATCTTGACTCGATATTCATGGTTATTGACTGATCAGTATGGTAGCTGCTGAAGGCTGGGGTGGCTGAGGCAATTTCTTAAAATAAGACAGTCATGAAGTTTGCCACATTGATTGACAGTTCCTTTCACTTGAACATTGGGCTTTGTAAGACGATTAATTGGCCTAATTTCAATATTTTGTCTCTAGGAATAGGGAGGCCCAAAGAGAGGGAGAGAGATAGAGATTGGTTGGTAGGTGGAGCAATCAGAACATACCGAACATTTATTGAGAACATTTGCCATCTTCCATAGCCTCAGTTTGCAGTGTCCCAAAACAATTACAACAATAATATCAAAGATCACTAATCACTATGAAAAAGTTTGAAATATTTTGAGACTTGCCAAAATGTGACACCGAGACGTGGTGTGAGTACCTGCTGTTGGAAAAAAACGGTGCTTTCTTGACACAGGCTTGTACAAACCTTCAATCTGCAATAAATGCAGCGTCAGAGAAGAGTGATAAAGCAAAGCACAATGAAACAAGGTGTGCCTGTACAAAACAAAAACAGTACCTGGTATATATATATATATATATATATATATATATATATATATATATATATATATATACACAAAGCTTTACCTATTTAGTCTATAAAATATATATTTATTTAGGGACTCCCAAATGGATTTGTGGAATCCTTAAAATTACTGCATATCCATCACGTGACCATGATCTACATGTTGGTGTAGCCGGAAGCATCCTGACACGCATCCAGGATGACCTGCTGGCACAGGTTCTTAGATCTGCTTTTCTAAAAGGAAAGAAACTTTTGAGGCATCAACTATTTTCTTAGTCACATTCACCAACAGAGAAAATACAAGCAGAGAAATAAAGACCAACAGATAGGGCTTCCAACTGTCTGACATAAGCAATACCTACATCATAGATCAACAGACAGATCCAACTGTCTGACCATTGCCCATATACATAGTTACCAGAGAGAGACATCTCTCTATAAACCACAACTGGGTTTTCAAGGACATGGGAGGGGGATTCTCTTTAGTGGCTACCCAGAGTATCATCTAGTCATATCACATGAATATTCTTCCAAAGAATAAACCCCCAAAAGCAAAACCTCACCTAAGAATATATATACATTTTCAGAGCCCTCTTGACCTAGTGCCTCATTAATTAATAAAAGGTGTTAACAAAACAAGCCTCCCCTAATCAAGTTCCCCTTAATGGGCTCCAGGTGAGACCTATTAATGGGAAGGGAAGATCTTTTGCTCTAAATAACAGTACAGTTGGGAACAACTGGCTAAAATCTCTTAATACTTTATAGATACCACTGGAAAAACAGATTTTCCATCTGTTATTCCTCACTTTCCATAAGACCAACCTTCTTCTACTTCCTATTATGTGTCCTTGGTAATGTTTTTTATACCACTTCCTACACAAATGAACACTGGGTATGGTATACATTTGTAGTCTACTTACACATGTATCTTTCCTTTGTCCTTCTGGTCACCTGCAAATCTGCCCTTTCAAAGAACTGCCTAGTTTCTCAGTTTCATCAAGGACCAATACCTGCACAGGTCATTCTCATTAAGATTTTATATAAATAAAAAAGTAGATATTTGGGTTGGTCGCTTCAGTTCATTTTTTTAATAATCCATAATCTTTTTTAACCTTCTAAGAATCATCCTTTTCTGAGATATTTTAAAAATGAATAACTCTAAACATAAAAAACACAATAAAAAATTCGAAAAGATGCTTTTTACAGCTATGGTTAAGAAGAAAATTCTCAATCAAATAAGAGATGATTACAAAAGAAAAAAATGGATGATTCTTTATATGAAATTGAGCTTTTCTACAAACAAAATCAAGGTAGTTAAAGAAGTGAATTTTTATAAAGCATCAATTTAGAAATATTCTTGCACCTAATATTTCTTACCAAATGTCTGCTAAACTAATATATATTTACATGTATACACATACATGTCATTTCCATATTGATAAATGGTTAAAGGATACGAACAAACATTTCTCAAAAAAGAATCACACACTCTTGATACAAAATGCCATCTACATCCAGAGAAAGAACTATAGAGCTTGAACTCAGAATGAAGCAGACTATTATCTCTTTTGTTATATTTTATTTTTTCTCATGGTTTGTCCCATTCACTTTAATTCTGCTGCAACATGACTAATATGGAAATATGTTTAATAAGAACCTATGTGTAGAACCCATTTAAGATTGCATACTATTGTGGGAAGGGAGGAAAGAGGGAGGGGTAGAAAAAAATTAAAACTTATGGAAGGGATCATTGAAAACTGAAAACAAATAAATTAATTATTAAAAAAAAAAGAATCACACACCATTAATGACTTTAAGAAAGATTGCTCCAAATAACTAAAAATGAAAGAAATGCAAATCAATACTATGATGTAGTTTGACTCAATATCCAGCAAATTCCAAAAGATAAAAAATGGAAATAGCCAGTATTGGAGGGTCTATGGTGCTACAAATTGGTCTAATCATTCCAGAAAGCAATTTGCAAATACTTATTTTTAATATAATAATTTTTAAAATCCAAACCATTTGACCCAGAGAGCCCACTGCTGGGAATATGCTGCCAACAAGAACAACAATAGGAAGAAACATCCCATATACACCAAGGTATTGATAGCAGCATTTTCTGTATGCACGTGCACGTATGTGTGGTATCAAAGAACTGGAAACAAAGTAGGTTCTCATTGTTTGGAAAATGGTTGAGCAAATTATGGTACATGAATTAAATGAACTATTACTGTACCATAAGCTGTGAGTATGATGAACTTATAGGCACCTAAGAAGACTTGCATAAGCACAGAATGAACTATACAGCAGTGAAACAAATATGCCTGATGACCGCAAACTTGTAGATGGAAAAGCATATTAAAAAAAAAGAAATCAAACATTATATAAAAAATGACCAAGTTTAAAGTTGGAGAAATATTGAGACAAAATATCTCCATCTTCTCTTTCTGGAAGAGGGGGATAGTTCTATGGGTAGAAAATGTGGCATATGCTGTCAGATAGGGTAGCTGAATTGACTGCATTTGTTGAACCTTTACTTTTTATTGTTATAAGGGTATGGCTTGATGAATTGAGGAAAATAGAGGTTAAGATTTTTCAAAGAAGTTCATTCTATAAACCAGTGTCGTATTTGGCTGCCATGTCTAGTTGGTTTGCAGGACGATCAAGTATTTCCTGGATGAGAGAGTATATGGACTCTTTCAGTCTCTGCATTATGGTGACTATTTTACACCTCTTAAACTTTTCTAAGACATGATGATAGTCAAAATCAGTATCTTTACTCTTTATCCATTTTTTATATTCAATGTCAAAAATTTAAATGGGTCAGGTTGCAACTATTTGATTTTGCCTCATCTATTAAATAAGAGGGGTGTATTAGATGACCATGAAAAATCTCTGCCAGCTACAAATCTATGATTTTAAAAAATATAATTGCAAGGAATCTTCATCTCATATTGATGATTTTTTTCTAACTTAAGTTTGGTTATTGTTCTTACTAGTGTAATTTGATCATAGACAGATGGCTGGTTCAAAAATGACTCATGTAATAACTAAGTGCTGGATTTTAAGATACGGTGAATCTCATTTCTTGCAAAAACTTTCAATGCTTTCTGTGTCCAGAATGTCCTTGAAGAAAATATTTACAAGATATATACATAAGGATTAAAACGTCTACAAGTCTTTGGCCTCTTTAATTTCTTAATCACCAATCATATTTGTGTATTGATAATGAATTTTTGCTTATTGTTAGTGTAATTTTGCTTCTTAATGGGAAGATCTTTTCCATCCATTAATAAGCCCATGTGATCTGCCCGGGTACATGGAAGTCTGAGTCATATGCAGCCTATGGTAGGATCACCTTGTTGAGTGAGTGGAACAGGAAAGGGTGGGGCAGGAAGGGTGGAACAGGAAGAGGTGGAACTAGAGAAGAGCTGAGAGGAAGTTAGACAGAGAACAGTCAGAGATGGGAAAGGCAGCAACTAGCATGAGTGGGGAGTTTGTTTGTTTAATGGAGCTGGTTTGTGGGAAGCCTAACAGGGAAGGCTTGAGGCAGGTGTTACCCTCTGCATGGTTATTGTGTGTGGATTTTTGTTACTATGATGGATTTGGTTTTCTGGTGTCTGAATAAATGTTTTGGTTCTGTATTCCATGTGGAGAGTCTGCTGTATTTTGCGATTCAGAATTGCACTGAGATACTCTTGGCTACATTGGCACTGTGAATATTACACTAGTGCTACAATTTACCAAAATAATTTTTGCTGTCATTATCCTTGTGCCTACCTTCACATTAAAGCCTTTATTATTAAAGTATATATGGATTTTGGAGGATCTTGTCAAGTTCTTCATTGAATTCTGCTACTTCAATATCTGCAGCAGATATGTTGGTTCATAAACTTCAATATCTTTATGGTATTTTTTTGTAATTATACTATTCCTAAGCACTAACAATGCTTGATGAACAGGTTCCCTATGAAATGGTATTTTAGTGCCTAGCTGTCTTCCTCTTAACTCCAAACTCTATTATAATATTTAGGAACTTCAGTATTCATGCCATTGCCCTTTCAAAAACTCTGGACTCCCAATTCATCAACCTACTCAGCTCTTATAACCTACAGGCACACTCTACCCCAGTCACCAAAAAGGGTTATTATATCTATTATAACTTCACCATTAATTAATTATGGGAGGTTAGAGATTTGGCTCCATGAAGGAGGGGATAACTGAAGATCTAGGGCAAGAGGCACCATTTCCCATACCCCAGGGCCAGAGGTGATTACAAAAAATAAGCTATTACCACAAAAAATACACAAAGGAGAAATAGAAATCTATTATGGGAATTGAGATAACCGGGGTTCATCTTCAGAGAAGGATACTGAAATAAAGAAACTCCCAAAGAGTAAAGTCAAATGGTCACCTGCCCAAAAAGAATTCTTAGACGATCTTTAAAAAGAGTTTAAAAACCCAGTAACAGGGAAAAAACTAAAGAAAAAAATAATAATTCAAGAAAAACAAGAAGGTTATAAAAGGAAAGTCAACCAATTATAAAATGAAATCCAGAATCTTAAGGAAGAAAATGACACCTTGAAAATGAGAATTGGGCAAAGCGAAGCCATGGTGCCACAATTAGACTCACACAAGACCTAGAAGCAGAAACATTAAAGGACCACAGGTCTTGGAACACAATATAGTGAAAAGCAAAGGAACTGAGGCTCCAGCTGAAAATATCTTACCCTGCAAGGTTAAGTATTATCCTAAATGAAAAAATGGTCATTTGACAAACTCTCAGACTTACATGATTTTGTTAAAAAACAAAGCTGAACTGAATAGAAGATTTCACATACAAGAACCAAGAGAAATATAAGGCACATACCAAAGATTGATTATAAGGGCTTCATAAGGATAGACTGCTCACTATCTATCTATCTATCTATCTATCTATATATATATATACATATATATAAAGTATATATATACATATATATAAAGTAAAAAATAAGCATAAAATATGTGTATAAATATATAAAATAAATATATATTAATGTAAAATGTATTAATAATCGGGTAGCTCACGTAAGTAAGATTGGGGAAAACCTGAGTTGGACATGAATTTAAAAAGTAAAACCATTTAGGAACAGCTAAAAAGAGTGATTATTTTATACAAATGAGGTGCAAGAGGAAGAATGGATACAGAGGAATTAGATGGGGAGGAGGGCTGGTAGTTCTGGTAACCTACTTTCATTGGGAATGGGTTTCAGAAGAAACAATACATATATGTTTAGAAAAGTATAAAAGTCTTCTAAATTCAGAAGAAATAAAATGGTAGGGGAATAGAGGGGGGAGAGGACAAGGGAGGGAGCTTTAGAGGGGGAGAGAAGAGGTAAAAGGAGTTATAAAAGGGTGTTTAGTTTTATGGGAATGTTAGGAGAGGGGAAGAATCCATGGAGAGGGGTAGGCATGTGACAGGAGGATAAGGTAGTGGGTAGAAGTTAAGTAGAGGAGGCAGGAGGGATAGGCGACAAGAGATAGGCTCCAACATAAAAAACAAAGATCAGGAGTAGAACATGTTTGGGAAATCACATGTCTATATACGTACGTACATATGTATATGTGTATGTATATATCGATAGTTATAGAGAAACATATCTAAACTTTATTGTAACCTTCTGGAAGGTAGGGCAGGGGAAAAAGAACAAAGTAAAAAAGTGCAGAGCAGAGAACAAAAGAGCTCACAAGGAAGCAAAGAAAAGATGGCCAATTTTCAACACAAGTATTATTAATCATACAGGCTTTGTTGAAATGAAAATTTATTGTTATGCAGTTTGAATCCTCTCATGCTCTGCTATTTGCATGATGTTCTTTTTCTTTTTAACTTTGTATTTAAGTTTCAATATTTAAGTTTCTGATATGTTTTTGGTTCTTTTTTCTATTCTGTATTTGTGTGCTGGCATTGAGTCTAAAATAAATTTTTTTAAAAAGTAAAGAAAAAGAATAACTTTGAACAAATAAGTTACTTTGACTATTACAAATACTTAAATTAACTATAAAAGACATGAAAAAAGATACTATCTGTATGCAGAGACAGAACTGATAAATAGAAGTATGTATAATTTTACACATACACACACGCATATATTTGAGTTTCATGGTGGCCATCTCTAAGGCAGGGTTGGTGGGAGGGAAGAAAAAAGGAAAAAAGAATTTATATGTTAATATTGTTGCATATTTAAAAGGAATAGCAAATTAGTTGTACTGTGCAATCATCTTTTTTTATTACACTCTGTTAAGGAAATGCTTGTTTTATTCCAAAAATTAAAAATGAAATATATATTTTTTTAAATCACTAAACCTAAGTAGATTTCTGTTTGCTTTTCTCTAAAGTAGTAATCACAAAAGGAGCCTTAAAGGCATATATACTTGTAAGGGTGGGGAAGAAGAATCCAATCATTTCTGTATCGGGGTTTTAAAAACTATGAACATACTTATATAAATGAAAGATGGTAATGCAGGATTTTTTGATGAGCAGTCATCGTGATCTTTAATTGGGTTTGGGGCCATGGTACTTCTCCATATCCTGGTTTAACTGATATCTCTCTATTAGTAACTTTGAATCTATTCTTTAATGATAACACCCAAAAGCAATGTAGGACTTCAGTCACTAGGAGATGTGCACTACCTTGAAGAAAATTAACTCTCAGAAAATAAAAAGGACATTTTATTAAAATTTTAAGGAAACAGAGAATTAATTTAAGTGATACTTATGTTAATACCAGCCAAGTAGTAGGATAGTGAGGCCACAGTTGTATTCACTACACCATATTACCTCTAACCAAGAGTAAACCATTACCAATTAACATTTTAAATTTTACATAAGCCAATCATGTCTTCTGAATTTGCCAGTGACCTTCTAAACTACCTTGTATTTAACTACCATATATATGTATATATACATACTCACACACCCATATATATGCATGTATGTTAGTTAAATACAAGAGAGTTTATATGCTTATGCATATATATTAGCATTTGTTAATTTTATACATACGCAGCATATATATATTTTATATATACCTATTACCTCACTCCATTAAGCTCATTGGGAGTAAGTATTATGGCATTCTTTGTACTTGTACCTTGGGCACCTAAAACAATGAAGTAGACACTTAATAAATACTTGTTGATTGATTGGTTTTAGCATAGAAACAAACACGTTCCTGAAACCCTGCACACCTGTAAAATTTCTTTAGTTCTTTAATATAATTTTCTTCCAAGAAGAGCCCTTCATTTGAAATCTGAGGATCAAAGTTCAAATTCTGGCTGTGCTAATTATGGTAGTAAGACCTTGGACAATTGTGAGACCTTGGACAATTCCCTTAACCTCTCGGGGCCTCAGTTTCTTCATCTGTAAAATAAGGGGGTGAACTATATGTATGACCCCTGAGAATCCTGCCAGCTCCAGTTCTGTGATACTTAAAGGAATTGGATAAGAAGTTGAATTCTGAACTTCTAATATACCTCTCAGATCTTAAATTAGAATCTGATAGTTACAATAAGTTTTATATAGCAATAACTATAAATAGCATTTATGGTTTAAAAAGAAAAGTTATCTTATTTCAAATCCCCTCTGCAGAGTTGTGTCTCTGAAGATGTAAGACCTCTCCAGGAAATACACACACATGCACACACACACACATGTAGATAGATAAAGTGTGTATATACGCATATACACACATGCACATATAAAATTTATATATGAAACCAACCATCAACTTCTATTTATGTCTTTTTTTCACAAGGAAGATTTTCATCTTTAAAAAGACAATGTGACATCAGGTGTATTGGATGGTTTTGCTGAACTGCTTTTTTCCCCCTTTTATAATCTCTGCTTCAGGAGATAGTTTACTGGGCAAGGGGCATATCTTTGGAAATTTAATGTGACATAAAAACAAAAAAAAACTATATTAAAAAAGGTAAGTATGTACAATACACACTCTAAGATCTCTAATTTGAAGACACAAAGGCTATGAAAAAGAAGAAACATACGCATGTCAAGAATTCCTGAGGCGTAATCCCATTGCACTGCTAAGAGAATCTACCATATAATAAAGAAACTATTTTAGAATTATGAAGAGATAAGGATAAGTGTGAAATTATGCTGTCTTGCTACACATATAACTGTTGATACTAATATAATGGAAATTCTTGAAACAATACATAATACGACCAACTAAGAGGAAAGATTTCAACGAATGTGAAATGTTTTTATATCACAGTAGCAAAGCTTTCTATAAACGTAACATTTTGCGCACATATAGTAGATGAAAGTTATCTATGGCACTGGCTAGACACAATTTTGAAATGACTAATTTACTTTTACAAGGCAGAAATCAACCGATAGTTTAACATTGTGGTGATGTTCGGTAATATTGATCTCAAAATACGCATCCAGACATGTTAAAACATGAGCCAAATTCTGCTCTTCGATTCACACATACAGTTTTCATTGGAATTAATAGGATATGCATATCATGCGGATGAATTTGGGCTTTGACATGAAGCTTTGCAGGAGCCTTCCACCCTAGCTGGAAATAAGAGTGTGAAAGGGATTAATTTAACCTGAAGTTTTCTACTTCACAGAATCAAAATATTTCCTATGCATTTCAGCTGAATAATTTAAACTTGTAAAAACAAGTTAGAAGGAGGTTTTTGTTTTGTTTTAATTTTAGCTTCTTTATAGTCAACTCTATCTGAGCTCCTAACAACACAATCCTTCTGCCTGAGTCTCTCAAATGTAACAGTAGGCATGAATGTCAAAAACCGGATTGCTAAACAGAGGGGCATTCTAACGACACATAATACTACAAACATACCAACCCTCTAATAATTAAAACTGCTTCTAAACTGGTGACCCTTATGGTCGGTCAGCTAACCCAGTTGGACTACCATCACCGTCATACAATCATCCCCATCATCACCACCACCATCACTTCAGAGGATAGGTCAAACAAAATATTCGTGCACCATAGCAGAGTGGATTAAAAATCTACTGGGTTTTTGGCATCATTTTGCCTAACCAAGGTCAGACTCTTGGTTCAGTGTCTCAGCAGTTCCTCCAATGGCAACAGCATACTTCTATCAAATTTTATTTTTCTTGGAAAGTCATGGATAAGAAAAATGTCAAACAAGGATATCAGATGGGAGCTTCATTTCACTACCCCTTTCTATCTTGGCAGAACCCACATCCTTTTAAAGAAAAATCACAAAAATAGAAAATAGACCCTAAAAATAAGCCAAAGACACATGGATATGTGAAGTTATTAGAAAGGGATTTCAAAATGCTATACCTTCAAATTCAACAGACATTTCAATTTTACCAGACTTTTAAAGTGACATATTTATGGCATGTTTTGTCTTATGAAACAGTGATTCAGAGTATCCTTAATGAAAACAGGACACAGAAACAGGCAGAGTTTTTGCAGACAGTTTATCTTGCAGATAATATCTTTATGGTCACACAACTGACTGAGGTTTAGAGAATATAAGATCCTACTGTGTTTATTGTTTACTTATTTTAGGCAAGCATTTGATGTGGTCAAACAAAATGAAGCCTTGAAAGTTCTCCTCAGACAAGGTGTCTCCAACTCATACACTACAATCATTTAAGACTCTATGACAGATACAACTAAAAAGGTAGCTTTATTTAATGATCTCTTGAGTACTGACATAAGGTAATGTGTTAAAAATAGCAATATATATTCTAATGTGTTTTTTCAGTATCATGAAATATGTATCAAAGAAAAATTCTCTTTAGATGGAGACATTCTATAAAATGTTCCTATTCACAAAAGATACAATAATTACATTGAGCCCCAAAATACTTAGTAGCTTCCTCACTGAAATTCACAGCAATGTCAAAGACACAGATCTACCCAGCCATACTTTAAAAACAGAGTGGATGAAAAATGCACATTACTTTGACTAGGCATGACATGAAAATGGAAGAATAGCTTATTGAATTAGTCATATAAACATATATGAAAATATATGTATAAATGCATATATGTATGTGCACATGCACACATGTGCACACACAAATTATATATATATATATATATCAAGCACTTCTAATGATTCAGAATTTAGTAGAAATAAATGTGAAAGTTGAGGTGAATTACATTTGGAAAAGTGATGCTTTCCGTTGTTCTCAAACTGCTCACTACCATAAAGACTTGACACTTTAACACCAATAACTTTTCACTGATCTATTTGACTGTAAATAATAGACTACCTTGATCTGAGATGACTAAAATTACAAATAAACAAAGAAGTAATGGGAAAATGCATGCTAGATATAAGCAATGTACCCTTATGTTACCAATTACAAGCACAGTATAGTATTAAAAAAGCTACCAGAGTCTGATACCAGAAGCAGACAATGGAATGGGAGAAAGGTGGGGTTGGGGCAAGAAGAGAGAGAGAACGTGCAGTTATTATATGCTGAGCAATGTGCTAAGTGTTTAGATCTGGGTTTGATTACAAACTGCTACTTATTATGGGTCTGACCTTTGGCAATTCATTCCACTTCTCTACATCTTAGTCACTTCATATATAAAATGAAGAAGTTAAATTTAATGAGCTCTAAGGTCCTTTCCAGCTTTAGTCTAAACCAGTTGTATAAAATGTCACAAAAGCAAGTTGATGAAATGTAGCTGGTTAGATAACAATGAGGCAAAGAGGAATAGTCTGAGTGATCTATTGGTACTCTGAAGAACATGATGATCATGCTGGACAGTGACCTTACTGAACAATATAAGAAAGAATGGAAAGAATCACAAAGGATAAGAAATAAGCAATCAGCAAGAATTTAGTAAGGACCTACTATGAGCCAGGAACTATGCTAACTGCTAAGAATACAAATATAAAAAATGAAAAATTCCCTGTTCTCAAGGTTTTTATGTTATTTTGAGGGGGAGGACATACATATGCATAATTATATACAGAATAAATGTAGAGATAATAAAATTTAAGGGAGCTAGGGAGGATACAAACAGTTTGGTGGGGAGTAGGGTTGGGAAGTTGGGAGATCAGGAAAGGCTTTCTATAGAAAATGGTGCAATTTGAACTTTATCTTATAGAAAGTAAGAGATTCTATGAAATGGAGGTGAGGAGATATTTGATTCTAGGTCTGGGAAAAAAGTAGTAAAAAGGCATAGTGATGGAAGATGAAGCACTGCTTCTATGGGACAGAGAAAAGAGTATAAACAGGGGGAAAATGTATAATAAAGGCAGAGGATGGGGCAGAAGAGTTAGTGGTGCATTGGATAGAAAACTGCTGCTTTTGGAGCCTAGAAAAGCGTAGTTCACATTTCGTTCCACACTTATTAGCTAGATGTTGGATCTCAGGGAAGTTTTAATTTCTTTTTTTAAAATAGTTATTTATTAATCAATAAATAATAATTAATAAAATAATAAATAGTGATCAATAATTTATTCATTAATAATATCAGTCTATAAAATGAAGGGGTTGAAGTCTCTTTTAGCTCTAAATCTTTAATGCTATAATTCTAAAGAAAACAGGGAGCTACTGAAGTTTATTTAATAGGGAAGCAATTATCATGGGGGGAAGAAATATCAAGGATATCACAAATCCAAAGGGTCTGACCAAAGACAAGCAACCTGTAGTAGAAAGGGTCACTGCAATATAGTTTGAGTTATATGATCACCCTGATTTCTGAATTTCTTCTTATCTAAAGGTAAGACTCCTACCAACTTCTCAAGTATCTCTGCATATAGAACAAGCCTACAGAAGAGGAAAGGAATTAAAATGAGACTTCCAAAGAACCTCACACACCACTGTCATTCAATAAATGCTAAAAGGAATAAACCCATCCACCTCTCTATTTTGACTGGCTCTCAGAGTTCTGTAAAATTACCTTTCTTGGCTAATACTTCCAATGTACTGCCAATAGTGAATTCTTTTGGAATGCTGAATTTTTAAGAATTTGAGCATCTTGGAATTAAAGCAGAGTAAAAATAGTAGGGAATATTTTCTGACTTACTTAGATTCCCCCCGCCCCAACATACCTAAAGATGAAACGTGCCATAAGCTTACATGGTTTACAACTGTTATAATGAGTTATAGAAACATGATACAAAATTACGAAGTTATACAAATCATTTAATAATTACTAACTCACATCCTTAGTGTCTAAAAGAAGGCAGGGTGAGTCTATTGAGCAATGGAATATATTGGACTTCTAGTTTCATTTCTTTTTTGTTTGGATTTCATGGGAGTTTAGGTTTGTGGGGGGAATTCTGAATATATTTGTAATGTGTAAATATTGCTAGGAGAAGCTATCTGTGTGGAAATTATTTCTGAAATATCCAGAATTCTTTCCTTCCTTCTTCTTGACAACTAGGGTTAAATGATCTGCCCAAGTTTATACAGCTAGCAAATATCTGAGTTTGAACCCATGGTGTCCTGACTCTAGGGTCAGTGCTCTATCCACTGCACCACCTAATATCTGGAAAAACTGAAGGAAGTCCAATAGTTTCTTAAATATAAAACCAAGGTAGGGGAGATGGGAAAAATGTCACGTTCTTGAGAAGTCCCAAGAGCTATTTCAGTTTAATGAGGTTTAAAAAGCTAATAGTAGGTAAAAACAGAGGATTGTTCCTACCTTGTGTGTTTGTCCTTCATTGCCAAAAAAGACCATGCCATCTAAGAAATGATGACATGACTTGCACTTGACTTTGTTTTGAATGAAGGAAGGCTGTGCAGGTCACCAGCCTCACTTCTCCTCCAGAGCCATTTGAATCCAGTGACCAGATATTCATCAAGATGACTGGAGATGACCCAGGATGAAGCAATTGGGGTCAAGTGACTTGCGCAAGGTCACGCAGCTAGTGAGTGTCAAGTGTCTGAGGTGAGATTTGAACTCGGGTCCTCCTGACTCCTGCACTGGTGCTCTATCTACTGCACCACCTAACTACCCCTTCCTATCTTGACCAGGTAGAAAAAGAAATTATCTCCCTGTTGCTAAAAGGTAAAGGTTGATTTGATTAAGTAGAGTCTTTCCTTTAATATACCTTCAGTAGTTTAACTGAATTACATTGTGGAGAGCTCTCTTGGGTATTTCATGGGGATGGACATGATATTTAACTATAGCTATACCTCGTTGTCTTATTGTAAAATATGCATAATATAAGCTCCTTGAGTTCTGGAACTGTCATTTTCATTTCAGTATCCCATGTATGTTATAGTATCTGATCCATAGTATACATTTAGTAAATGTACATCCATGGTTATTATTTGTTCTGAACTCTATAAAATAAGCTCTTTTTTAGGTACAATCAATAAGCATTTACCAAGTGACTACTATGTGCCAGGTATTGTAGTATATACTGTTTTGATTTTTCAGGCAACTTGGTGGTACAGTAAACAGAAAGCTGGATCTGAACTCAGGAAGGCCTGGGTTCAAATCCACCCTCAGATACTTACTACTTACTAGCTGTGAGAACAGGAAAGACACTTAACCTTGCTAAGCCTCTGTTTCCTCATCTTTAAAAAAGGGTTATTAATAACACCTACCACGTAGGATTATTGTGAGACTCAAATAAGATAATATTTGTAAAGCGCTTTGCAAACCTTAAAGTGCTGTATTATTACTATTTTCAGAATATTGTCCTTTATCAGAACTAAGCATTCTCTCTGAACCCTTCTACCTTTTTTCTCCTGACCTACTTTAAAGCTACTGACCTAAACACTGAAGGATAAACAAACTGACTTATTTGTAAAAAGAAATCAATACAGTCAGCACATCATAAATTTGTTCCTTTAGCAATTTCATTATATTATATTCACAAATAATACATTATGTTCAAACATACCCTTCTTTTCACCCTGAGAATCACAAGGGATTCTAAATGTTATTCTTCTTACCTTGAAACATTTTGATTACTACACATTATAAAGTTGCTGGATCTCTCAAAGCATGCAGGAGGTATAATGTTTGTATGTAAATAACTTCTTTTTGAGTGTGAGCTAACATATAGAAATTTAGGTGTGGCCCAATGTTGATAGTCTATGCCATTTGCCTGCCCTATAAATAAATATACACCTATAATCCCTGCCTAAGGACAAATGTGGCGAGGGTGTTGAATCTTTATACAACAGGTCTGAAACAATGAATTTGAAATCAATAATTTTAAGTTAATTTATTCTGGAGCTGTTTAAAGTTACTTATGTTTGTGCCTGATAGGTCAATAACACTTTAGTCTTCCCTCTTACCTCAGCTTTGCTTAGACCAGGATATGTGTATGTGTATAGACAGAGAGTAGCTCATACGTTTTTATGAGTTTTACAATTTACAAATTTCTTTTCATGACAACCCTGTAAAGTGGGTATCAGCAAATCCATTTTCTAGATGAAAGAACTATGCATATTTATACTGGTATATATTTAACACTGGCTCTGAAAAAGATGCATGTATGGCATACTTTTAAGTTGAATCTGACCTATTAACATTTTCTCCAATAATTTCTTAATTCTAGATAATCAGCAAAAGAATAAATCAAGTCCTCATTTGTAGTATTTGTCAATTTCAGAGGTGTAAATGCTGACATGGAAACTTTAACAATCAGCTCTCATGAGTCTACAAACTTTTCATCACATCAGTGAAAGAACTCAGAGAAGGGAAATGTCTTGTCTATAGACATGCAATGAAGTCTGCTGACTCACAGACCAATGTTCTTTTCACTCTATCATACATATATGTGTTATATACATCTCTGTGTGTGTATGTAAGCATGTGTGTATATATGTATACCAGATCCCAGAAAGATAAACAAGAAATTCTGAACCAATGAATTATGACATTTGTTTAAAGAAGTTGGTAAAAGATTAAGCTAGGAGGAAACTGAATATATTAGATTTTTCAAAAGGTGTTTGTGTTATGTGGATTTTATTTATCTGTGCCAAATTAGAAGGAGTGTTATGCCCAAAGCTATACAGGAAGGGTCTTCTGGCCATAATGACAGCACTCCTCTTGATGCATTCATAGTACCATCCTTCTCGGGATCCATAGCAACTGGTTCCACTATATCCTTCACTGACAACTCTCAGTGTGGAAAGGAGATGAACCAAGACTAGATACTATAAAACTATATATCTAAGCCCACTTTACTTATGTCAAAACCCAGCTGCATTTTGGATGCAACCAAATGCTTCTTTCTTCATATGAACGTCTTTTGAAGCTCCAAATAGATTTTGTCATGTGCTTTTACTGTTTAGTTTCTAAGCACACAGGTATTTTTCAAAAGGAAAGTAATGCGTGTTTTGGATTCATTTATACATAGCTTATCAAAATATTTTTCCATGAGACAATCTGATATTGAATGAGCCTTGTAAACCTTTTCATTCCCTGTTTAGTCTGTAACTCCCCAAAAGGAAAAAAACAACCCCAAAACACAGGGAATCATGTTTTGTCAAGAAAGGCTACATGACTTGGTGGACTGAGAGCTGTCTTTGGAGCTCAGAAGACATGAATTCAAGTTTCACCTTTGACAATAATAGCTGCACAATCCTAGCCAACTAACTTAAATTCTCAGTATCCTAGGCAAGTTTCTAAGGCTGTAACTTGCAGCAAAGATGAAAATCTGCCTTGGTAGAGAGAGCTGCAGAAATCTGGAACAACAACAAAAAAGTGACATTAAAAATCTAAAAGATCCAAGGTAACACTGAAACTCGGGATGAGAAATTTCTTAACATGAAAATTTAGTTTTAGACTAAATTTAATTTATTCTAAAGTACTTAATCTATGTTAGAAATTGGGAGAGACTGATTTGTAAGAACATATTTCTTCATCTAAACTCTACACTAATTCCCTTTCCTGGGAACTATTTAATTGTATGTAGCTTTGTCCTAGTCCACCAAATATCTCTAAATCTATGATGCTACAATCACTCATATTGTTATAAATCAATGCTTTAGACCCTTTAGAAATAGAAATCTCGGGAATAAGACGATGGAAACATAAATCTAGAGATGGAATGAACTTTAGAGGTCATCTATTTTGCTAATTTTACGAATGAGAAAACCTCAGCACAGAGAAATTGAGTGAAATGGCCAAAATCATACAGGTTATGTGAGTAGTAGAACTGGGATTTGAACTCGGGTCTTTCCTCTGCCACTCATCAACCACTTAAGTAAATGGGAAGAAGAATGAAAGGGGAAAAAATATCATGAGAGTTAGCAAGCAAAACTGTATAGAATTAAAAGTAATTTTGGAAAAGACAACTATTAGTTATTTACTTCTTTTTTTCTTTTTAATTGATTTGAAAGTCAACCAATGTAAATTAACCAAATGTAAATAAATCTATCATTTCTGGAATTCAATGAATTAGAAAACTCTATAGGTATTTGCTAAAAATTAAAATGCAGTGATGATGTGGCATTAATGCTTTTGTATGACACTAAATTAAACCCTTTCTTAAATATTCAAAGAGATGCTAACACTCTAAATCATCATGCTATGAAGATGAAATTTATAGGAATAAATGTAAAACTTTGGGTTCAAAATGCTTTATATAAGTACCAGGTTAGGCTACTTGAGTGACAATATGTCCCAAGAGGTCCTGACCTGCTAGTTCACTTTGCAGAACCACCACTAGCCTGAGTCTCTAACAATACACCAAAGAACTGCTGATGCAATTTTTTTTGACATTTTATAATGAACATTTATGTGAAAAGGCCTAAATGGAAAGTACTCCCTTACAATTCTAAGAAAAGACTGAGCATAGTTGAGCAGCACAGTTGCTGTTAGATTACTGTATTCCATCTAGATTAAACACAATCCTACTTCTCAGAACTATTTTCTTGACGTTATAGAAACATAAAAATAGCAGAACTATTAAATGAGTTGTCAGTCATGCATAAAAATTGACTGTGTCTAGCCTAATATTATATTTAGTAAATTTCACGAGCATATGCCGATATATACAGATGTATAAACATCTTTCAAATGCAACAAAAGCTAAATTCATCACTATTCTTCCAGTCATTATCATCAAAACTCATTTGTTAAATACTAACATATATGTGACATGTCAGACTAATCTTTCAACTTCTTAGATGGGTCAAAGCTTATAATTTTCTTTTAAAGAATCCCATCAACCAAGCTTATTTTGAGATAAGATGTAAAAGATCTTTGAAAATCTTGATTTCGTTGGTATTATTCTTCCTATCATTAGAATTATTTCTTTGAGAACTTAAGGACAACATTAATACAATATAAATAATATAAAAACAATACGGTGACTCTGACTATAACTGAAAAGCATTTAGAATGTGATCTTGTGAATAATGGTTCAGGAAACAATGAGAATGCCTTCCTCCCAAGATGTGCAAATACTGTATGGAAGACTTAGTCAATGCGGGAGTAACAGTCATGTCCCAAATTGTCTCCATGTGGTCTGCTATAGCCTACGAACATATAGGCTGATGGATATAGTTCATGACACACTGCAACAAACAGCTCATTAGCCCCTCAGCCTAAACTCATAAAAAGGAAAATGGAGGTGTGTATTTTTCAGGAAACCTGAAGTAGGAAAAAGCCTATCAGTTTTTATCCAAAGGAAATTGCCAATTTGCACTCCCAGAAGCAGGAATCAATGCATACCCTAGTGACCAGGTGGGAGTTTCACAACTTCTCACCTTCACACATGCAAGGGAGCTACTTGCACAAGAGACAAGTCTGTAACTATTTTGTGCTCCATTTCAATAACACCTCAAGTCAGGAGAACGGAATTGCAGAATTTTTCAAAGAGGTGCTATAGCTCAATGTTTCTTCTAAACTGTGATGTAAAATAAAGTCTGCTTCATAGGAAAGCAGACTTCCTGGTTACCAGCCAAGAGGAATATAGAGGCAGAAAGGCAGAAAAGGGGCAAAGAGAAGTGGTTAGTAAATATTATATTCCTAAAAGTGCGCCAGGTTATATAACTGCGAGATTCATACTTCCATGTCAACTGAACAAAAAAAGGAAACCATGGGATAAATAGCACTTAATTACAATGACACTGACCAGACAAAATGAACTGAAAGGTAATGGTATGGTGGACAGAAATTTGACCTTGAGACCAGGAAGACATGCATTCAAGTTCTGCCTGGGACATCAAATGATTGTGATTCCCTTGAATTCACTTAATCTCTCAGCACTCTAGTCAGTTTTCTTAAGATTATAAATTGTAGAGAAGGTGCTAACCTACACTAGTACAAGTGGTTTCCTCACCTGGGAGTTCCCTATACCAATGAAATCACAAGTAAATTTCCTTCTCCCATCTACTACAGTAAACAAATAAAGAATACTACCTCACTTTTATATAGTATCTTAACATTTAGAAAGTGTTTTGCTCAAATAACCATTTGAAATAGGTAGCAAAAGGTTTCATTATCTTTATTCTACAAGGGCAGAAACTGAGGCTTAGAGACACTAATTGACTTGTCCAAGATTTTAAAACTAGTAAGGGTCAGATCCAGGACTCCTAATTCCCAATATGGCAAATTTGTTATCATTAAGAAAGAAAATTGTTAAACTTATCCTTTCCTTGATTAATTAATTAATAATCTACAAACTACTATGGTTAATACATTATGTGCTAGATTCTATGAGAAATACAAAGACATATTAGACATAGTTCCTGCCATTCTAGGAGTTTACAGTCTAGTTGTAAGGAGGACAGGCACATACATAAAGAGATTACTAAAATTTCAAGATAATATAGTTTTCTAAGCCGTCATTTAAGATAAGGACAAGTACACACATAAAGAGATTACTAAAATGAGTACTACGGATTCAAATAAACTCTTAGTTTTCCAAGCCTTCATTTCAAAATAAGAGTTAAAGATCTTTGTCTCCTGGTATTTCCACAGGTAGCAATTCAAGAGTTGGCTCTGAAAATTCTCTTAGATTTTCTTAAGTTAGTAGGATAATGATGGTCACACAAATAATAAAATATCTAAGACTAGGACTTAGGGACCCAGTCTCCTATCTGGCATTCTTTCCACTACACTAGCGGGGTTGTCTTTGCCAACCACGTGTTGTTTTTCTCCATTTTTTAATCAGACTCATTCCTGAGCACATCACAGGAGTTGTGGTAGGATTGGTTGTATTGGAGCCTGGACTTCAACCAAAAATTGACAGCTTTTTTTGCGGAACAATGTAATATGGCTTGAAATGGTCTAAAAACAATAGTGATCCATGTTATATAATATGCAGGCATAAGGTGTGTGTATGTACGTGTATTTAATTCTACCTTGTAGTTGGTTTGCACCAGACCTTACACCACTTATTTGGTATTTGATATAGTTACCTGGTAGCTGATCTTCTATAATATCATGAATTCACAGGTCTAAATTATTAAACAACACAAACCGAAGTAAATTTGTTTCCAGAAAAAATAAAAAAAAACATGAAATACCGGGAGAAGATGAAAAGGTTTATTTTAAAGGTCAGAATTTTCTTCTAAAATGGGACAGGTGTAAGACAACAAGGTTGGGTTAGGTTAGGGAGGAGGTCACCAGGGGAGTGGCCATCAATAAAGGAAGAAGGTCTTGGAAATCACTCTTTTTACTCAATTACTAAATAGCTGAGAGACCAAGGATTGTAAATGCTATTGGTGACTGCTAACTTTTCAGGCCAGGGGCAAGGTCCTAGCTGAAGCAACCTAATTATAGCTTTGACTATAATCCCAGATGAATGGCTGTTTTTTCTATTTGAGGTCCTGTCACACCTTGGTCATCACTGGAAAAGAAATGCTGTTATATTTATAAAGCAACTTCACTTTAAAAGGTGTTCCTCTCAAAATTATATTTTTTCTCTTCTCATAGAATGTCAGAATAAAGTTGATTTTGCCAAAATAAATTATTGTCTTCTTATACTAGAATCTTAGAAAATGGATCTTAGACATCATCTATTCCAATTTCCCTTCTCATATGAGAGGATTCTCTACAATATTCCTGACCACTGGTCATCCAGCCTCTGATTTGGTCAAGTTCAGTGACATGGTACTCAACTAGCTCATTCTGGGGTAGCTCTAACTTCCCTCCACCTCTTTCTGTCCCTTATTCTTCACTCTGGTAGCTGTGTGCCGGCACATAACCTTTGGCCATCTGTCCTACCCGCTTCTTTCTATGTGTTTGGTCATTCTCTCTCTATTAATTTAGATGACTTGGCACAGTAGATAGAGCACTGGGCCTGGAGTTAGGAAGACCTGAGTTCAAATGCAGTCTCAGACACCAGTTAGACAAGTCACTTAACCTCTGACCACCTCAGTTTCCTCAACTGTAAAAAACTTACCTTCTAGGGTTTTTGTGAGGATTGAATTTTTGTAAAGCGCTTACATATAGCAGGTGCTTAATAAGTGCTAGTTCCCTTCTCTCCCTAAAACAAGTTTCCAGAGTAAGAATTCGGTTTCCTAGCACAGATGCAGCATTGATAAAGAATAAAGAGAAGTTATCCTTAAGAATTAGGTGAATTGAACTAGGGAAAATCATATGCCCTGTCACTGATCCTTGCCTTGACAACTTAATACCAGCCTTTGTCATGGAGAGAGGCTATGACTCACTAGCAAAAGTATGCTTGAAGGAATGAATGATCCTTATTGTCAATGAGAGGGTAGGAAAAAAATTTAAAATAGCTGTTCAGGAGCAGCTATTTTAATATGTCTTGCTGACACCAATAGAAAAGTGTCCTGGGACTAGGACTCATTCTTGAAAGCTACAGTACCTAACTTGTGTTTAAATATGCATCCAGGCAGGTATCGAGAGATTCAGAAAATATAAACTGAAAGTGACAAACTGTAAACTTTAAATTAGTTAAGGGAATTAAGATGCATTAATTTTTCTTTACAGATAAATTTCAGTTTATCATTGCTACAAAAGTTGTAAGTTTTTGTTTTCATTTTAATGAAAATTAGTTCCTCTTATCTTGGCCTAAGTTGTTAAGGGAGCATAAGAGATGATCTGAAAAGGGGGAAGGATGCAAGGAAACTCCCTTCTTTTGATATTAGCCCGAAGTTCTTCATTTTCACTAAAATTGATGGAATTATTTGCCTCACATCCACCAATAAACTGTTAAAATAGTGAGTGTACAATTCTATAAAATAAAATATGTTCAAGTGGAACTTTTATGTTCTAGACTGTATTACCAACTTATTATACTCTAATATTGGGGGGGGCATGAATGAATAAATGACATAAAATTGAGGAACATATGTTTACCTAAAATGAATACGAATCCAACAAAGTACCTTATCATTTTGTTCGCATCGGCCATTGTGCCTATACTCCCCACCTATCTATCTACCCTACCATATCTATCTCCAAATCATACCTCACATCTCAGTCAGATAGTTAGCCATCAGGACACTAGGGCCTAGCCTTTCAATAACCCCTCCTTTCTTCCCCCACTTTTCAGCTTCTTAGTCTAGAAAAAAAATACTACATTGCTACTATTAAAAAATTTGGCTGTGCTCTACTCACAATCCCTGAGACTACTTGGATAAAAACTGCCATTTCTTTCTTCCATTCTTTTCAGGTTTTGCATCTCCCTACTAAAATGACCACTTCTTGAAGGCAGGGACTGTCTCATTTCTGTCCTTGTATCTCCAGTGACTAGCACATTTAGGGTTCTTAATGAATTTTGTTTATTGATTATACTGCTCCAAGGCATCCCCTTATTCTGAACATAGAACTGATCCAAATAGTTTTGGCCTAAATGTAGTTTTAGCGTTCTTCAAAGAACCACAGATTTCTTCCAGTTATAATATTCTTTGATTCCAACTACCTTTTATTAGTGAGAAAAACTGCCTTCAGTGACTTGGAAGATAGAGTAAAATTTCTTTTAAAAAATACATTTTTCTATTTCCAGTCCCTGGAATTAGATTCCTGTAAACCACTAGACATATCATAACGTAGCTTTTAAAAGCAACCATGGAACATCCAGGAAAAGATGCAGAAAAATTGGTATGAAAAAGAATCCCCCAAGTCTCTATTTTTAATCATACCCTTAACTTTGTAAATCTGAGGTCTAACCTAAAAAAAAGTCAAAGAGAAACCACTTACTGTGAATAACTTTGGTTTATTGGGATTAGCAAGGACAAGCAGAATTCCAAATACAACTTGATGTTACTCTAGCAACCAGATATATTTTATAGGCAGTGGAAAAATCCTCTTTTCTAAAACTCACTTAATGGAACCTAATAATACAATTTTCATGGTCTTCCTTGCTGACTCAGCCCATGGATGAGCAAATCTTGTTGATGCAAGTATGGGGAATGTGTAAGTCAGTTATATCCCCACACAGTCTGGACCTTTGCAGCACATCCATCCATCCTAACCCATACCATAAGTGGATAAATCTTCATGCCCCAAGGAAACCTGCAGAATTTTGCCCTAGAGTGGTCAAAGCTAGACTTTTCCAATGATTTTCAAGCCTACAAATACAGAGGTGTCTATAGCTACTCTGAGAAATGCCTTGGAGGAGAGAGTTGGGAGCCTTCTCCCCAAAAAGGGCTCAGAAACTCAAGGGCTGAGCTCCCTGTGGCTACTTCACAGTCCTAGTCATGAGCATTAGGACTTGCTAAGGAGACCAGGGCACTGTGGTGTTTACTACAGTAAATGCATAGCACAGTTGTAGGCCTTCTCAGCTGATAACAAGTTTGTTCTTTGGTTACTTCAGTGATCCTCAAGATGGAGAAAATAGTTACAGGTAATCAGTTGATCCAATAAAAAGTAAAAACACCTCAAGTCCCATTAACAAGGGACTGACAAAGGACAGAGTAAGAAACTCTTGCCAAAATGCCTCCTCTCTCTCCTTTTCAGAAAGAAAAAGAAAATAAAGATAAGCAAATTTTGTTGCTGTATATACACAAGATTCAATCAATTCAACTATTGCGACCAAAGTTTTGGTTAAAAATCTCTTAAAATCTTCCACTTTTACCCTGTACAAACATCCTTCGATATGGACATGACCCCAACAGGTTGACTAACCAGCTTGTCTTGGTATTCTCCATCATTATCTTTGCTTTCCTCTCTCTACTACCGTATCGCTTTGCTTCCCTCTGTTTATCTGAAGGATGTCCTTTTTTATTAATTATCTTTCCAGCACCTTGACTTTTAAGGAGATACACTTTTTGGAAGATAAATAAGCAAGGAGTCACTCATTGATTCGTGTGCCTCTTCTTTTAAAGAGCAAAAGAAAGGTAGCAGGTAAAGGCCCACTGTTGGGAGTAAATCTATATGGAACTGGATACAAATAAACTTCATATCCTCAGTTCATCAATATAACCTCCAATATTCCTCACATGAGAAGAAAAAGACTAATTCCTCATATTGTCAATCATCTTTTACCAAAACATTTTCCCATAAATTATATCATCATCATCATCAGTTTAGTTGTATCCTTCTTACTGGAGAAATGACTAATGTTATGGACTTGTTATGAGGTATAAGGTATTAGGTATTAGGAGACTTGAGTTCTCTGTAGTTCAGTCATTTTTCAGTCAAGTCCAACTCTTCATGACCCTATTTGGGGTTTTCTTGGCAAAGACAGCAAAGTAGTTTGTCATTGAGTTTGTGTAGTTTCAGCTAATTAGCTATGTGACTTGGCATAAGTAACTTATCTTCTTAGTACCTCAGTTTCTTCATATGTAAAATGAGAGAGCTGAACTAGATATACTGTAAGTTCCCTTCCATTTCCAACACTCAATATATCCCTTAAAGGCATTCATTATTTTATTTCATTCTTTAAAGAATTCTTACTACCAAAATAAAGTTAAAACCTTTAAAAGCTTTTTTCAATGGTTCCTATAATACCTTATAGTTAATTCTCATAAAGAAATGAGAAAACAAACTTACTAAGAGAGACTAAAAGCGTCATTTCTTGTCATTTCCCTCCCTCCCACCCACCACCACAGGTGTGGAACCATGGAAAGAAGCCTACCCTTCAGTAGAGAGAGGGAATTGGTCCCATTTAATCCTGTTTCCTTACTTCTACAATCTGAGTCAATCTTTCTGAAATCCAACTGAAAAAGCAATGAAATGGCCCATCATTAAATTAACCTAATTTGTAAACTCTTAATCTGGTTCTACATGCAGCCTGATTCCAAATAAGTTGGGTGATGTAAAATGTTCAGAATGTAAAGTGGTCCCTGTAAAATTAAATTTTTAAGGGAATCATTTATTACCCTAAGAAGGAAAATTTACTTCACATGCAAGTATTGAGGTCCTAGTCAGATCTGGAAGATGATGTTATTTTGATAATGGATTTTGGGGGGATTTTTTTGAGTTTTTTATCTTTTTAGTCCATACATGTGATTCATCAGTGTGATCAACTCCCATTATTATAGAGACTCTATTCACTAATGTAGATCAGCAGATCGATCTGTAAGATATAGTCTTTGAAAGCCACCTGAGACACTGAGAAGTTTAAATAAGTTGCGTATAATAACATATCCCAGAGTACATCAAGGGCAGAACTCTCTCTGTCAGGAATTCTTAATCTTTTTTAAGTCATGGGCTACTTTGGCAGGTTAGATAAGCCTTTGGACTCTTTATCAGAAGAATGCTTTTAAATGCATAAAATAGAATGTATAGGAGCATCGAGAAAACCAACCGCAATGTAGTTATCAAATAAAAAAATTTATTTATTTTTAAATATTATTTTAATTTATTTTTTAAAGTAGAGACTTAAAAAATCTATTATATTCAGTTCTAAATTCTCCTCCCCTTTCTCCACCTAATGAAAAGTCAAGAAAAAAAGAAAACCTATATGTATAGTTGTGTAAAGCA
This sequence comes from Potorous gilbertii, assembly GCA_028658325.1. Taxonomy (NCBI): domain Eukaryota; kingdom Metazoa; phylum Chordata; class Mammalia; order Diprotodontia; family Potoroidae; genus Potorous; species Potorous gilbertii. The sequence continues at coordinate 183,565,210 of CM053771.1, read as the reverse complement.
AATTTCTCTATTAACCATGTATTTTTAAAGCAAGAAAAAGAAAGAGAAAAAAAATATGCTTCAATCTGCACTCTGAGTCCATCACCAAATTCACCGACCTGAAGAGCCCTTGCTCTAGGTAGTTACTATGGTACTAGAGAATCACAGATTCAGAACAAGATGGGTTCTTTAGCAGTCACCTAGCCTAACCCCCTAATTTTACAACTGAGGAAATTGAGACCCAGAAATGTCAAATGACTTGTTAATGATAACATTGCTGGTGAGTGATAGAGTAGGGACTAGCACACAGATCCCTTAACAACTTAATCTCTTCACATATTAAATCACTTATCTGGGCACTTTATATCTATGGTGAAATATTGAATCATCTCCATAGTCAAAGTCTCCATTTATTCCATAATTTGTCCTACATAAAATGTTGACAATCTTGAAGAAAAGTTGTTCTCTTACACATTTATGCAGAATTAATCCATTTCTGACTTTCAGATTCTACCAAACAGTGAGTACCCTTTATGTATGAAAATAAATTAATTATATTGGATTCACATAGAGTAATATTTTATGGAGGAAAAGTGGGAAAGAAGGTTTGTTGTAGACCTTTGCATATAGTTAGCACTAAATAATTTCTTAATTGAATAACTTTTTGTTCAGTTGAATTTTACTTCCTAAGTACTACATAGGGATACAGTGAAAAGGTAGGTTAGTGTTATTAAAACTTTTAAATGGATATGTATATAATCCAGGCTTGAAAATGAATATTAAAGCATAATAAGCCAAAATTATCAGTAAAAATTTAAAAAAATCATAAAGATAAAATTTTCACAACTAAAATAAGTTATTTTCATTGCTTTCTGACTCTCTTTGACCTTTTTCCAATGTTACAGTATAGATTTTTCAAATCTCATTTCACAATTTTTTAAAAAAAAATATGATGTCATCAAAAAATCAGCCCTTATCTTAAAGCCAGGTCTATATTCTGAACACTTGGAAGGTACAGCTGAACTCTTCCATATGTGTTACCTTCTTTAATTAGAATGTGAGCTCTGAGAAAAAGGACTGTCTCAGTTCTCTACTTGCATTCCTAGTGTTTAACACACTGCATGACACATAGTAAGGCCTAGTAAATACCTTTTCCATTCCATTCTATTCTGTGAGAAATAGGTGATATTCTGTTAAACTACATTGTTAACCCCCTACAGTTATTTTTTTTAAAGTGCACCACCAGACCCTTGCTATAACACTGTCCCCTGGATTCATGCTTCAAGACAACCTTATAGATGAGATCATCCCATAATAAGGTCTTCAGGGTATGTCAATAACTAAATTCCCTTGGGTTGGGTTCAAAATGGGTCCACATTATACTGAATTCCACAGAATATAAACCTCTAATTTGTAATAGAAATCATCTCTTCATGGCACAGCAAAAATCCATTCACCACATTATTCTCTCCTGTCCATGCCCACACAAACATTCCATCTTCACCTACTGAAATCTTAACCATCTTTCACAACTTAGTTCCATTACTACCTCATCTAGGAGACATAATTTCTGTCTCTCACTCATTTTAGAACTTTGGTAATATTGTGTTTATAATTTTATGCTTGTGATATTCGGATTTCTATTTTGTTTGTGGAACTGTGCCATCTACTCAGTAGATGGTAAGGTCTGTGAGGGCAGAGGCCATGTTTCATTAATCTTTATAACTCGAAAGAGTCTAATACTGCTTTGCTCACACTAGGCACACAAAATTTGTTGAATGGAATAGCCATGTGAAAATATGAATTCAACCTCAAGTGTCATGTCAGACTTGAAAGGAAAAAGCAAACCCCTAAATATATATGTTCATAATGAAGAATTATTAATTCATCCTTTTTCTTACTAGACCTCTTGATTTCATCAGTGTGGAAATTCCCCAGGTATAGATAATTGCTACTACTCCTCTAACAATAAAGGCACAAAGAGCTTAGGTAACTAGTCCAATGTTAAACACATCTAGTATGTGTTAGTCTTCCTGTCTCTAAGTCCATTCTTTTAACCTCTCCATACTCTCTCTAAATTCATCTTTACCAAGATGAGACTACTACAGTGCTGAAGTATATCTTCTTATAGAAGGGATCTGCTAGGACTGGGTGCACTCTTGAGGAAGAACAGCTTGAAATATAGTTCAGATTTTGCCCTAACTACCAAACATGTCTAGTTCTACAGACAAAGAAACAACAGCAAAGTTGTACTCGGATCAGTACGCTTTGTGAGAAAAGATGAGTCACAAACAATAACCCCAAAAGGTAGTGCTGTTCTCATCTATGGTAGCACAGAAGCAACGGTTGGCAAGCAGGATAGCATAGGAGGGAAGGATGCACATGGGTCTCCTGTGTATGTGTGTGTGCATTTACACAAATGCATATATATATATATACATACCTTATATATGTATACATACATGCATTTATATACATCTACATATGTAGAGAAATACATTCCTTGAGATATATATATATATGTTTATGTATACATGTGCAATATATATTGTACAGATACTTGTGTATATATACATATGTATAGATGTATCTCAAGGAATGTATTTCTATATGTATAGAAGCATATATATATGCATGCATGTATGTTTATACATATGCAGGTCATATCCTCTGAAAAGACCACTTGCTGCAAAGCATGATGAAGAGGTTTCACAAGATCCTTCTTCCCACACTGTTCTTCCAGTTGAAAAAGCATTCACTTCCCTTAGGAAGCTACCCAATTAATCAATCAAGATTTACTAAGCGTTTCCTACATGCCAGGCACTGTATGAAGCACCGGAGATACAAAAGGAGATAAAAGATGGTTCCTGCCCTCAAGAAGTTTATAATATAATGTCCCAGTCTGGTGATGTTTCCTGTCCCCATGCTCTGTTTCCACTCCTGGATTTTTCCTGTTCTATAACATTCTTGGCTCTCCTAAAAGCATCTGAACATTTTTATTTTGTGGTATAGTTGTAAATACTTAGATTCAAGGGGATATGGGTGTTGATCTCTGCTTAACTACTTACTACCTTTATGACCTTGGCTGGGCTAATCATGAAGCCTTTCTAGGCCTCTCATTACTCAATTTTAAAGTGAGGGGGGTTGGACTCTAAGTTCTTTTATTCAAGTTCTAAATTCTATTCTACTAATAATTTTTCCACCAACACTACCAATTCACTATGATTAAATCAAACTCCTCTTCTACATCCTCACCAGTCCCAAGCCTTTGCCATTGTCCTACTGACCCACTTACCTATAACTGGTGGCAGTACCAATATCCTATGTGAAGGCTAGTATATATTTCAATCACCATCAGGTTATCATAATTTTTATATTTGTCTCTTCAGTCAGTTACTAAGTCTAGCTGCTTGTTTTTCTAGTACAAAACTCAAATCTTCCACCCATTCTTTCATGTTTCTACTACAAAAATTCTTTTCTTAAACCTGATTACCCTGTACCAAGAGTGTAGAGCTGAAGAAGTCAAGGGTGAAGATAAAAAATAAAAGGACAAGAAAAATCCCAAGACTGGATGAAGTCACTAAAAAGAGCTATTGTTTTTTCTGTGTGGAAAAGGGATCTTTTGAGGTCTCTTTGGGGATCTGAGATTTGAGAAGAAAAGGAATGTATTGAGAAGAAAATTGAAATTTGGGTCAAAAGAGCTAGTTTCTAGTTCCTTTTCTGTCACTAACAAGTTGGGTGACCTTGGACAAATCACTATTACCTATGTCAGTGCCTTGAACATAGTGTTCAAGGAAGCTCGACAAATGTTTGTTGTATGAGTGAATTTTCCTGCCTCAATTTCCTCTTCAAGAATAATAAAAGCTGCGCTACCTATCTCAATGTTGTTTGAAGTATTATGTAAGAGATGTAGAAGTGATTACAAAGTTAAAATTGCCTGCTCAAATGCAAAAATATCATATCTTTAATCCTAAGCTTTCATCCTCCAGTCTCTACTACTCACTGATGACAATCTCCCCCATTCTTGCTATTTACACCATATCACTAAGCTACTATCTTCAAATGGGTCACTCCAAATTGTTGGTAAGGATATTCAAATCCCATTACCCATCAACTCACCCAACCTAGTTTAGATCCTGTGTCTTAGCCAAGCTCACCTTCCTGCTGTTCCATTTTGTCTTTGTCTCCTTCCTCTAAATCACTGTCCAGACCACACCAAAGTGCTACCAGCCTCTAAAACCTGACCTCTTAGCCTTTGACTTCAACCTAATGACTGCTGCTCCTAAACCATCCACTTCCTTCAGTGCAGGTTGGCTCACCAGTTTGAATTCTGTGTTCTAAGCCTTTGTCTGATTTTAATTATGGTTCCTTTTTATCCCAGCCAGGCTCCTTTCTACATAGCTTATGGAGAAGTTATCTGAGCTTTCATTATTTCCCTATTCCTCCTTCACTGCTCCTCTCAAATCTGAGTGCATTTCTCATCTCTTGTAATAATAATTATAGCTAACATTTATATAGCACTTATATACAGCCTAGACACTGGGCTAAGGGCTTGTCCTTTTATTTTTTATCTCACTTGAGTCTCACAAGCATTCTGCTTGCATCTCTATTTTATATATGAGTAAACTGAGGCAAACAGGTCAATTTGCCCAGGGTCACACAGCCAAGAAATGTCTAAGACCAGATTTGAACTCAGGTCCTCCTGATTCCAGGTTCTGTGTTCTATCCACCATGCCACCTAACTTCCCCTAGGAATATTGTTTTCTAGAAGTCCCTGCTTCCCACCTTTCATTCATTACTTCAACAAGTATGTATCCTGTGCCTATTAGGTAATAATATATACATATGTGTACACAGCACACTGAGATTTGCAAATCACTCTACATTTATTATCTCATTTGAATCTCCCAACCTTCTGTGAGGTAGGCACTAAAGCATTAATATCCTCGTATTATAGACAAGTAAACTGAGTCTGAGAGAAGTTAAGGGACTTGAAGTGATAATGTACACAATAACCCAAAGACCGTAATGTACCATGTGTGGATGCTTTACAAAGATAAGTAACACGACCTCCTGGTCTCAAGAATCATAGTATCTCAGAGGGGGAGGAGAGAAGAGGAAATCACAGGATCTCTCTCAAGTATTATATATATTTTTATATCCTATGCGTAGCAACTAAAGTCTAATATATGCACCTCTTCCAATTTCATTTATTTATGTGAAATGTGTGAAATGAGAGTTTAACTGCCTTTTTCAGGTAAATCCAATCTCAAAATAAACTCTCCTTCCTTGGGGTGGATATGACTCTGCAAAAGGACACCTATTCTGAAATAGGTAGACTAAGCCATCTATGTTTTCCATCTACCCTTTTTATGTAGTTATACTGCCCCTGTTTTTTTCAGATGCATTCCTTTTTTGAGAAGTCCCTTGTTTTTCCCATATCCTTCCTCCCTCTCTGCCCAAATCTGAGACCTGGAAGAATTAAAAAGGTAAAAAAAAAAAAAAAATACAACTCCACTGACTGCTAAGAAGGGAGCTGGGCATGCTCAGTAGCCAGAAGAGATTCTGGGGTTTAAATAGGAAGCTTCCAATGCTCTTAAGCCTAGGAGAAAGGAAAAATATACTGGCCCAGGATGTGTCCCTGTCTCTTGTGCCATCCCTGGTAAATGTTTACAAGCAGAAAACTGACTCCTGTGAATGGACTGCTTGCAACCAGTCCCTAGCGGAGGATATCAGGCAGGATAACAGAGTGCTAAGAAACAGCCCCTCCATCTGGTTTGGTGCAAGAAAGGAAGGGATCTTTGCTCTGCTGCACCACAGAGCTCCAATAGATGGAAAGAAGATGGGGTTTTGGCACCTCTGGTGCATCCAGAGAGTGCAGTGTTTTGCTAGGATACAGCAGTGTGGCTGCTCCAGGCTGGGAAATGAGACACTGCCTAAGGACCATCCCCCGAGGCTGACTATGACCCATCTTGAGGCTGACAGGGGGGGCCCTTGGGAAGGATAGACAGACCATGGGCACAATCTAGGGAGGCAGCTTAGGACTCAGGGCTAAACAGATGGACTGTCTCCATGTGTGACAAGCCAGGGATCTTTTAGACACTGAAATCTGTGTGTGAGCCTCCAAATGCATACCTTCTTTGTCCACAGACTGTGATAGTTCCTTCTTTTCTCTTAGGACAGGAGATTGGGAGGAGAGAGGGAGAAGGAGAGAGAGCGAGAGAGAGAGAGAGAGAGAGAGAGAGAGAGAGAGAGGGAGAGAGAGAGAGAGAGAGAGCATTGGGAAAGAGGGAGAGAGAGACGCACAGCTGTCCCTGCTGCTAAAACCTGGCCGTTTTCTTCAATCAGCAGCAAAACATGAGACATTTCCACTGTAGTGCATCCATATTGAGAAGGTGGGAAAAAAATCCCCTGTGCTCTGCTGCGTGCATTCCAGTCACCCCGAGATGGGAGGCGACCCACGTCCATATGCCATGGAGCGATTCTTTCCCCCCACCCCACCCCCCTCGCGCCGCACACTCTCTCTGCACCTAGCTAAAGCAGACCACTCGCTTGGCAGGTTTTGCAGCAAACCCGGTTAATCAGTGTGACAGCAGCTAGTCTCTTACCGTGGGTAGCAGCGGCTCCATTTGCGCTCCTTGCTCTTTCATCTCCATGTTCTGAGATACCTCTGGAAGAGGCACCTTTCTTCTGCAGTGTCTTCAGTGTCTTCCACGGAGCCCGGCGCTCGCTCTGCTTAGTATTCGGATCAGGTAGCTCTGAAGCAGGAGGCACTTGAACACTCCAAATCACCACAGTCACATGGCTCCTACTCACTCGGGCTGCTGGCCAGATTTCACACTGAACGCCTTGGAACCCTGGGCCACTGAAAGAGATTTCCCCAATCCCTGTATCCCTGCCCATACCTGGTGCCTGGAGGAAAGGGCGTTTGTCAACACTGGTGTCCTGGGGTATTAGCCATCTGACCTAGAAGGAGAAAGTACTGACTTCTTAAGCAGAACAGCCCCAGCTGAGAGCTCTCACAACCAGGGTTCACTCCCTTGTCACCATCAATCAGGTAAGCTATTATTCCAGGCTCAGGACTCCATAAGAGAAAGGAAAAAATCAAAGGAAAAGGCACGCTATTTTGCACTTTGGTGGACCTCAAGAACCAGATACGGCAAACTCACAAATTATTTTATATCAATGGCTGCCCAAACTGGCATACCTTACACAGGCTCACACTTTTTAGTCACAAAAGTTAACCAACCTGCAGTTAGATCTCACTCATCGCAACAGTGAGATGGGAGTAGAGGTACTAGTAAATCTTTTAGTTGGAAAACAGGGTAAAAACCTTTAGCAAATAGAAATATGAGTTGTCAGCATATACTTGAATAATCTATGGTTTTTGTGAGAATAGAGAAATCTTTGCACCAAAGTTGACTGACATCCCAAACAGTATATAATTTGCCATAGGATTCTTAGAGAATTGACTGAAGCATACAGAGGTTAAATGATGATCCAGTGTCAGAAGCAGAATTTGAACTCAAGTCTTTCTGACTCTTAAGTCCATCACACAATCTATTTCCCCAGGCTTCCCCTGCATAGATGATGCAGAAAATAAAATCTGTTTCCATAACAGCAATGATCACAATGCTGTACATTAAACACTTTAACCAGCAAATGAGTGGCATGAAAACTTCAAAAAAATTCTGCAATAGAAGAACTCATTTGTGAGTAGTTGGTGATGGAGATTTTTTAAATTAGAATAATTACGAATCTAGAACAATGTGTCATGGAGCCATTTAGATGACCTGGTCTTAGACCTTCAATATGTATCATTAACTAGTAATCGAGGAAGAGAGGAAAGCTGAAACATCAGAAAGTTTCAACCTGTAATGAGCAGTTTTTTCCAGATTAAAACAAAACAAAGCAAAACAACCATCTTACCATAAGAAAAGGGCAGCTTGGTGGCACAATGGATAGGGCACAGGTCCTGGAGTCATGGAGAATCTAAGTTCAAATCTCAGACACTTGCTAGCTGTCACTTAACCCTGTTTGCCTCAGTTTCTCATCTGGAAATTGAGCTGAAGAAGAAAATGGCAAATCACTACAGTATCTTTGCCATGAAAACACCAAATGGGGTCATGGAGAGTCAGACATAACTGAAATGACAGAACAACAAAAGCCATAAGAAACACTAAATTATTTTCAGTGTTATAACCCTTTAAGATAGATTATTTCTTATTTAGCTATGTTTTTAGAGATGTCTTTTGTTTTGTTGCTAGTAATAACCCAGGATAGTAATTTTATAACAGGAATCAGTTAAATAGGCTGAATCAGTGGTGCCAAATTCAAAAAGAAAACAGGCCACTAAATAGTATGTAAGAATCGCTGTGGTAACATATTGACTTAGAAAATCACACATTAACATTATCTATGTTCTATCTTGTTTTGTTTACTTTAAAAATATTTTTCAATTATATTTTAATGTGGTTTGGGCTCATACTAGGGAGCATTGCTGGCATATGTGTTAGACACTTCTGGCTTAGATGACCCAATACATGAATCATTCACCTTTAAAACATCCATTTCTTTAGTACATTATCCCTGAAATTTCCTTAGTATTGGGAACCCTCATTACCTAGCAATCCATATCTAACTTCAAGTCATAGGCAGATGCCTAAATTATGAGTCCAGAAGAATGATAAAAAATTGCCACCTGCCCCTCCTGAAGGAGAACTGATCATCTAAACATGCAGAATAAGATATGAATTTTTGGACATGGCCAAAGTAGGAATGTGTTTTGATTGACTATGTGTGTTTATTACATGGGTTTTCTTTTCTTTTCTTTTTCTTTTTCTTTTGGAAGGTAGGAGGTGCCAGGGAAAGAAAATAAATACTTATTAATTAAAAAGAAAAAAAATTAGGTTTTTAAAAAGAAAGCTTCTAGAGACTCAAAGATTACATGATTTGCCCATAGCTATGGTGCTTGTATCACAGACAGAAGCCAGGTCTTCCTTACTCCAAATCTAGTACTCATATGCTTCTTCATACCAATATATGGAATTGTGGGAACTTATTGCTGTGTACTATATCCTTAACATTCCAAATCTTAAATCCATGACAATAAACTAAACCAATTTTAATTTATCATGTCTTTCTGGTATGATTTATCTTTTCCCTTTAGTCTTCTTTTATACTTGGTTTCTCTTACTAGGTTCTAGTATCATTGTTTTCTAAGTACATTTATTCAACTGTTTATCTTCATTGCTGGCAGTCTCATTGCTTTTTCTTAACATTTACTGTCATTCTGAACCAACCTGGTCTACATAGAATGAGAGTTTATGGAGCATCAATTTTGTGCAATTTACCAGTCAACCTCTCCTGTTTATACAAAGGTCTTTTAAAGACTGAAGCCCAATCTCTTCAAAGGACTGGTATCGGACTAAACTAGTTTTTACCACCTAAGATAGCTGTGCCTCCTGAACAAAGCCTGATTCTCCCTGTCCTCTAGGGCCTTCTTCCAAACAACCGCCCTTTATTTACCATGGATATCTTCTTCATCTTTCTGGGACACTACTTTTTCCTCAATAGAATATAAACTCCTTGAAAGCAGGGACTATTTCCTTTTTGTCTTTCCATCCTCAGTGCCTAGCAGAGTGCCTGGCACATAGTAGGCACTTAGTAAAAAACTGAAGATTCGCTGATTAAAGTAGGGAAAGTTCTGATTAGGTTTTTCAAAGAAGAGAATAGCCATTCTAATGTTTCATAACCATGAGGGGGAGTAGTGGTTGTCTTTAATCAACTGCCAAAAATCAATCCTACTGAAAAATGAGCAACTTACCTCATTATCCTCCTCAATCAATTAACAACACGGATTAAGTGTTGACTTAATCTGACTATGTACAGAACACTTTGAAGAGATACACAAGAAGGAGCCAGTGCCTGACTGACCTTAGGGAACACCTGTTGGCTCAGTAGATGATTAGAAAATAAATACCTGGTCCTAGTGTGGCTTGAAATAAGACTTAGCTCCCTTCTTATCCATGTCCAAATGACAAGGATGGGTTAACAATTTCATTCACTAAGGTCAAGCGGAAAAGATCACTACAGGAGATTCCCTCTATCCCAGTGCCAAAACCTTATGTCACCTCGTTCAAAAAGAAAAATTGAATTTATTTAGACATGCTGAACAATTAAAAAGATCTGATTGGTTATGTGTGAATTAAAAGAAGGAAAAGGAAAATGAAAGGCTTAAGTTTTAAATCACTTTTAATCAACTGATGCTTACAGTTCCTCTGCACAGCCCAGGCATTTAGCCAAGGCTTCCAACATACTACCATAGAGAATGAGAAGAGGGAATGGAGCAGTAGTCCTGAATTCCAGGATCTACTGGAATCATATTCTGGGAAATCTGGGAAAGTCAGCTTGAGAATAGGCCAAAAATCAAAGGAAGAGATCTTACACCTTCTTCTGAACTTTGCAACAATTAGGTATTGGCCAGGAATTCAGGAACAGAAAGTTCCTCTTCCTCAGGCTATGAATTGAGAAAGCCCTTTCCTCAGAGGTCTCTCCAGGTCAAGAAATGCAGCACAGTTAAGCTGTTGAAGGCCAGCCAAGTAGAGGGTAAGTGAAGGAGTGGAAGCTGCTTGTCTACTAAGTCATTTATCCTATCTAAAGACTTTAGAAATGAGCCACATGCACCTGAGTTGGAATATTCCACCAGTACCAATCAGTTGCTAAGGAAGAAGATGAAAGTTTGGAATGAGCTGCTCTTAAATGTTTATGTTTGCGTTGTATTTATACTCACAGAATCACAGGATATTAAAGCTGGAGGGGATCTTGGAAATCATCTAACTCATATCAGTAGGATTACACATTTAGAGCTAGAAGGGACTTCAAAGATCATCTAGTTGAGTCTCCTCATTTTATAACTGAAGATAATGAGACCACGGAGATATAAGTGATTTGCCCAAGATTGCAAGGGTAACTAATCAGCTAAACTGGAGTTAAACCAAGTCCTCCAACACCAAATCCAAGGCTCTTTCCATTGTACCACATTACCTCAGATGAAGAAACTGAGACCTAGGGAATTTAAGAGCTTACAGAAGATCTTAGTTAGTGACAAAGCCAGAACTGGAACCCAGGGCTAGTATTTTTCCACTATGCCAAGCAACTCCAAACCCTGTGGATAACTGAGTGGGTGCCCAGGAATGGCCAAACGTCCTTGCATGACCAAAAAAAAACACCAATGAGATTTCCTTAGTGGCTTTTGGTAGTCAAGCCAAACTATTAAATTTCAGGGGACTAAATTTGTCCCAGGACCCTGATTGAATAGAACAATGGGTTGACCTTTTATTCATTCATTCATTCAGCAAGTATCTGTTAAACAAAAACTATTTGAGGCACCATGCTACTGACAGTTCTTCCCTTTTTTTTAGACCCAGGAAATTAAGAAGTTTAATTTTATTCTTTAAAAACTTTAAAAAATATAGTAAGGATACAGTAAGGCCAAATGCCAGCCATGCAGACAGAAGGGGCCTGCAGGGAAGTGCCGCTGAGCAGGATGCACCCTTCTTTTCTGGCTGCCCAAAGTCATTCTAGACCAGCAGGGAAGAAACAATACTACCATGGTGTGCTTCCTTCCTCACTCCATCTTCTGTCCTGGGATTCCTGCTGACCACTATTCCTGCCAACCACCCTCTAAGCATACAAGTCAGCATGGATCTAGAGTACTTTGAGTTCCTGTACTCTTTTGTTTCTAAACTAATACAAACACATTATCAAAGAATCTGGATCATCACTTCAGAATTAACCACCTAATGCTAAAGCTGATGTGGTAAAGAGAAAAGAGGAATTGATGTGAAATTAGAAGATCTGAGTTCAAATCCAACACTAGCAATATGACTCTGGCCAGGACTCCTTCATGCCTCATTTTCTTTCCCTGTAAAAATGAAGTAGGTTATACTACTTCACAGTATATCCACTTCATAGAATTACTTTGAAAAAGCATTTTGTAAACTTCTAAAAGTTTACAAAATATTTGTCATTATGATGATATTGATATCTTAGAAGGCAATATTTTGGCCATAGGTTGTTTTTTGTTTTGTTTTGTTTTGGTTTTTGGTGAGTCATTGTCTAAATTCTTTGGTGAGTCATTGTCTAAACTACAAACAACGTGCTTATTCAGAGTACTACAGAAAGTTAATCAATGAGAATCTGGTGGAGGTTAGATGACATAAATTTGTTGTGATCCTAGTTAACATGATTGGTTGACTTTCTTCAGCAGTGTCCAATAATATAAGAAAACGAGTGGAGAAAATTTCCCTGAGAGTAACTCAAGGTTGGGGTTTGACAAGATGTGAGTGGGCAGGTAGATGGCACAGTAAATAGAGTGCCAGGCCTGAGGATGTTGAGGAGATTAGGATAGCAAATGGTTAATTGTGGAAACTGAGTGACCCACACTGACTCCATCTTGTGACTCAATTCTGGAGCTAGCTCAGTTATCTTTCTAGTCAACTATGGATGTCGTCCAAATTCTGCCTTGTGATAAAACTTTATTCAATTGTAGGAACTGGGAGAAAACTTTATTGTGCTGTTTGAACCTAACACTGCATAGCTGGGAAGTTGGACCACCTCTACCTGCTACTTCGAGGCCCTTGATGAGGGACCCTTGTTATGCTGACCGTGAACCTGGTCAGATCCAAAGATTAATGCAAAGAGTTTTCTCATAATTGTACATATTAAGAAATTCATATGTCTTATCTGAAAATTGTTCCCACAATGATCAATTAGTTATTGTTTCTCTGTTCCTTTGATGTTTACAGACAGGGAAGGGTACAACACCTCTTTTTTTTCTGAATTCAGGGAATTATACCTGTTTACTTTTCCCACCCCACTCCCAACTTGGAAAGTCCCTAATCTTTCATCCAATTAGAAGTCAGATAACCTAACGTTGTATTGTTTCCTTTTAATTAATTGGCCTTATTTGATTAATTGTTTTTAATGCCTGAAAGACTGCCTCTCCCTGAATTGGGGTCCAAGCATAAGCTGAGATCTGGTCCCACTTTGTTAAGTAATTGTCATGAATTCTTAATAAATCGATATGCTAAGAAGATCCAACTTTCCTCAGTCATATTATCTTTCACCCATCACAGGTTTCTGGCAAAGTCAGTCAGGGTCAAATCAGAACTCTGATCCCCAGGGCCAACCACCTTCCGGAAAAAACTCCCCAGAATACTCCATTTAATCTTTCACCAAAGGACTTTTTATAGGAAGACTGCCCACAGAGGTAGGACTCCTGCTCTCAACCCCTATTTCTTCCAAGCTAATGTAAGGTTTCAGTTTGCTTGAGGAAGGCACACCATGTGAGTGTTGGAAGAAGGATGTTACAAAGGGGACTGATTCACCTTAACTCAACTAGAGTTAGAGACAGACAAGTGGAACATCTTGAGTAGATGGTAGTTTTGGTATTCAGAAATCTACCACTCTGGCTTCATAGATTTTTGAGCTTGAAAAAACCTTGGCAGCAATATAGTCTAAACCCCTTATTTTACAAATGAAGAGAACTGAGGCCAGGAGAGATTAAGTGAAATATCCAAGATTCCACAGCTACTAAATGTCTGAGGAAGGACATGGCTGACTCCAAACCCAGAAATCTGTTTATCGCACTATCTAGTTACCTCTAGTTCAGGCCCTCTTCAGGTTATAGCTGGATAATTGTAGGTAGGTAGTACAGTGGAGAGAGTGCTGGGCCTGGACAAATCTGGCCTCAGACAATTCCTAGCTATGTGACCCTGGGCAAGTCACTTAACCCTGTTTGCTTAAGCTCTTCATGGATAAAATAAACTAGAGAAGGAAATGGCAAACCACTCCATTATCTTTACCAAGAAAACTCCAAATGGGGTCATGAAAAGTTGTACCTGATTGAAAACCAACCACAAATTGCAGTAACTTCACAATGCGTCTCCTTGTTTTCAGTTTTCCCCTTCTCCAATCCATCGGTTGTACAGATGCCAAATTTATATTTCTAAAGCATAAATCTAGCCATGTAACTCCTCTAGTTAAAATTTCCTCTAGCACAAAATTTTTTTAAAAAATCCTCAGCATGGCATTTAAAACTTTCCACAAACTGGCTTCCATAAGCTTTTCTAATTACTCCATATTATTTCTGTTCCAATCAATATGACCTATTAGTTGTTCCCTACCCACTGCCATGCCTTTACACAGGTTGTCTCCCATGCTTTAAATATGCTCTGTGGGTGTGTGTCTCAAAACTAAAAAATAATGTTAAAAATATTAATTTCACATGTAATTGGGAAAAAATAAAATATTATTTAAAAATATATATACTCTGATTTAAGTTCTTTCTAAACACACCGTGAGTACCATTTCCTGTCTGAGACCTTTTTAGTGTTTTCTACCCCATGAAATGTGTAATGATCATAATTTATATTTACCCATCAATATATGTGGATTCCTGGGAGAATATAAGCTCCTTCTGTTTCATTTTTCTCTGTGTGTCCCTTTCTAGCAACAAAGGAGGCAGTTAATAAATGTTCATTGAATTGAACTGAAACGTCACTTTCATATTCTTCCACTTATTTTTTAACACCCATTCTCCTTTGGAGTACATTGTCTGGACAGTGGAACTTAGCTTGAATCTACTTTGAGGAAGAATGAGGGGGGAAAAGGAGGGAGGAAGGAGGGGCAATTTGAGGAGCTTCCCTGAGGAGCTAGGGAAGATTTCTATTTCTACTGCACATCTCTATTGAATTATAAAAAATTAAATTGAAAAAATAAATCAATGTTTGTCAAAAAAGAGTCTCCCTCCCATCTGTCAGGATGTTTTAAAGAAACTTCTCATCAATTGATACTTGGAGTGTTCATCTCAAACCTGGCACCAGCCTAAAATTATTATAGACACCCAAACTCCCCGTATTATGTTTACAAAACTCCTTATTCCTGTTGTTTGATAGATAAAGTCACCGATAATCTAACAGAATTATGACAACAGTCCACAATGACCCAACAAAAGCTTGCTCCCTTCCCACTAAGGGGCCCCTAGCTCTGGGATCAAGGGCACATACTAGGTAAAGTCCTATGGGAGCCCAACCTCCAAAAGGAGAGGAGTCTCTCTCTCTCTATGTCTCTCTCTGTTTGTCTCTCCCTCCCCTCCCCTCCCTCCCTCCCTCTCTCTCTCCTTCCCTTCTTCTCTCTCTCTCTCTCTCTCTCTCTTTCTCTCTCTCTCTCCCTTCCTCCCTCTACTCTCTCTGGTTCTTTATGCCCTCATCTCAGAGTCCCAGGGAAAATACATAAAGTATATGTTTGGCTTAGGTCTAGCATTTCTCTCAATGTACAATGTAGATCTAGTCAACATACATAAAACAGCTAGTTATTTCCTCTGTACAAAAGAAATGTTAAAAAATACAAAAGACTCAAAAGTGGTATATTGACAAAAACTCAAAGATGACACAGAAATCCATAACTCTTTTTATGCTCTTACAGGAGGTCAATATTTAAAATATTAAAACCCAGGACATTTAGTGAAACTATTGAATAGTCACCGTATCCTCAGATCGGCTCTGCACTCTGAACAATTCCCCCAAGGTCTGTGTCTTCTGTTGAGGCAGGCCAGGTGTTGGCCTTGTCCTTCTGGTGCTGGTGTTCTCTTCCAAAAAGCACTGTATTTACTTGACAGAGTACTTTCCACTATGCAGCTGACACTTCCAAAGGACACAGGAGCTCCCAGTGTCCCAAACTGGAAAGTTCCTCCCAGGAGTCCTATTTGGTCATCTCTCCTAAAAGAAATACACAGAGCAGAACATCTGAGGAGGTGACTAAGGGAACACTGCTCAACACCACTCATGTTCTGTGAGCTGATCCTCTGCTATCGAATGGAAAGGAGAACCTGTACAAACAGAAGATCAAGGTAGGCCCACTTAAATCTGTTACGTAAAACTTTGGAGGGTCCCTGGTTTGCTCAAAAGGTTTGGAAAGGTAAACTTTGTCCTGGCTTCCATTTTGATTCTCCTCCATTCATGGGAACGTTTTAGCCATCTGTAATGAATGGGCATTTGGAGACTCTCTAGATACTTGTCCACATAAACTTGATCAGTACAAATCTTATTTAATTTCTCTTTAATTTTTAAAATTTCTTTAATGTTGAGATGTGCCATGGGAAAATTTTTTTTTCTAATTTCTATCAATCCTCAACCGGTTTTATCACCCCTAAAAATGATTTCAATAATAATTTCTCAGACAAAAATTCTAAACAAGCCTAATTTCAGTATTCTTTGGAACCAAAGTGAGATCTCTCTAGGAATGTCTAAATGCAGAACAGAAAGAACCCTGGACTGGAAATCAAGGGGCCTGAATTCTAGGATTATATCCCTCAGCTGGAGGGATGTGGACAGATAGGATGTAAAGGAGGTTAATAACTAAAGTTTGGAAGGAGCTTTAGTGGGAAAGAGACACAAGGGTATGACTTGGGAGTCTTAATAACTATAAACTAAAGGGCAGACTGAGTAAGAGTCAATATTCCACTGAAAAACTACAATTCAAGAATCTAAAACTGAAGTGTGAATCTGGCTACAGGAAATTCAAGTTGATATATTTGTACTGGATCAAGAGACAAGATTTAGTGAGCTTGGGTGACTTCTTTGAATCAATCTGCTTTCTTTTATCAAGGGAACATGAAAATTCCATACCTATCCCACTCTGATGTACTTGCCCTGGAGGAATCTTGTCCTCCAGGACAAGCATATCAGAGCCAGGGGTGGGGAACCTGAAGCCTCAAGGCCACATGTGGTCCTCTAGGTCCTCAAGTGAGGCCTTTTGACTGAATCCAAAGTTTACAGAACAAATCCCCTTAATGAAAAGATTTGTTCTGTAAAATTTGGACACAATCAAAACACCATACCCAAGGACCTAAAAAGCCACAGGTTCCCCATTCCTGATAGATCCTTCGCTGCACTCTTGCTTCAAAGGATATGCAGGAAACATGGGAGTTGGTGAAATCCCTATCATGTTAGGTCTTAGAACCTCTGAGACTAGATGATTACTTGTCAGAATATTTTAGAGGGGATTTCTGCTGAAGTATAGATTGGACTTTTAAGGTCCCTTCCATCTCTGAGATGTTAAGATTCTGGAATTCTAAATCATTTAATAAAGACAGTTAAATGGTGCTGCAGATAGACCTCCAGGTCTGTAATCAGGAAGACTCATCTTTGTGAGTTCAAATCTGGCCTCAGATATTTATTAGTTGTGTAAACCTGGGCAAGTCACTTAACCCTGTTTGCTTCAGTTTCCTCATCTATAAAATGAGCTGGAGAAGGAAATAGCAAACCACTCTAGTATCTCTGCCAAGAAAATGTCAAATGGGGTTACAGTCACACATGACTGAAAATGACTAAACAATAAAATCATTTAATCCCATCAAATTTCAGTTTTCTTCTTTGTAAAAGGAGAATTGTAGCATCTATCCCGCCTAATCTACAGAGTTTTTGTGAGGATTATATGTAATGATGGAAGTGACAACTTTCTGTACAGGAATGCCCAGTATCTCTTCTTGGTCTCACACATTGTTAGGTGAAAGAGTATTACAGGGGCAATAAATTCCATAGAAAAAAATACTACAAAAGTTACAAATAGGAAATCTGCTAAGAGATGTGACAAAGGATTTACAACTTTTCAGTGGAATTTGATTATAACTTATTTTGCTATTGTAAAACAATGATGAGCAGAGTCTTATATGAGGAATACTTATAAACTGTAAAGCATTCTATAAATACATTATTATTTAATGCCTGGTTTGGGAGTTTGCCTGCAATGTATATATACATATTTCAATAGAAGAAGCTTCCACATTTGAGAGGCTAACATTTTCAAGAATTTGAAAAACTGAAAAATCTGCACAGACAGTAACGTACTTCTTGTAGGTACATAAAACTCTTCAATTAGCTGTGAAATTACAAGATTTTGGAGAGAGATATTAACACTTATGGGTTTTGTAGCTCCAGCACATGCCAAGTGGATCACAGCAAATATTAAAACACCATGTGTTGAATTTCATTAAAGAGATACTTATTTAGTTTCCATTGTGCTGAGAAAAGTAATCTAGGTGCCGGGTGAGATGTAAAATTTAGATAAAACTTAGTCTCAAGATTTTTGTAGCTTATAGTTTAGTAGAGGGATATGACATATATATATATATAAATAGCTATAATTTAAAATAAAATATAAGAGCGTAAGATTGGCAAAAAATGCTGCATGACAACTGAGAAATGAAAGGTCATTACTAACTGGGAAAACTGTACTCAATCATAAATTTTGCCTTGAACAAAAATACATTTTTTAAAAGAGGCTATTCCATGGTCACATTGTCAGGCTCATGAGCCTGGCACAACTTACTTCTCAGGGGGACCTTGATGTAGCCCACAGCTAGAAAATTTGACTCCTCCTACATAGGTGATCTTTAGCACCAAGAATTCCTTTGAAGAAATACAACAAAAGGAAAAATGCAATCTTAAATACAGGGATGACTGCAGAAAGGACTATTGAGAAGATTGTTTCATTTCAAGAGAATGGAATTCATAAACCCTGAGTTCCTTTCTTCGTCATATAGTCCCTACTTCTGTGTGGAAACACTACTGACCACAAGAGCGATAGGTCATGCATGGTCAGGATCCCAAATGCCATGTTGGACCACGGACTAATAAAGGACATGAACTCTGAATTGAATCGCAAATAAGTTATGGGATGAACATGTATCTTCTTGAAGGAAGAAATATTTGAGCTAGACTTTAATGGGTAAAAATTCACAGCATAAATTTAGCTTATAGCTCCAGCTGTCATTGAATGACCAGTAAGAGCCTCAAACCAAGCCTCTATCACTCTTTAATTTTTGATGGCTTAGACTCTTAGAGTGTAAACAACAATTGTTTTCTGTTCTGGCCAGAAACTCTAAGGTCTTATTCCCACCTACCCCAAATTGATAGTTTTGTGATGGTAAATTGGGTCACCTTTTGCTTCAGTCCTTACCTAATCCTTAGTTACTGAATGAGCTTTGCTTCAGAAAAACCGAAACTGAGACCTAATTTTAGCAAGGCCAAAGTTACCCACTACATCCCAGGCTATCAACAGTCATCTTGACTTCTGTCCTTTGATGACTTTGGAGGAGAGAGTGAGATGGATGACTTTGTGCGGCCCTGCCTCACTTAAATCCAATGCACTTGCCAGTCAAGATATCGCCCTTGGGATATGAGGTCCTTCGAGAACGAAGGACAAACAACTGTTTTATAACACAATTTACTTTTTAAGTACACTAAAAAAGGACACATCTAATTCTTTATTCATTACAGTATGTACCTAACATTGTTGGCACTGTATTAATATGGAGAATGAAATTGAATAAAGGTCATTACAAGCTTGATGAAAAATGAGCACTAGATGGCACCATATTAATGGCCTTTTAGTGTCACCTTTTTATACCTTACTGGAGAGTTTAAATCCTTGAGACATTTCTCTTGTTGAAAATGTAATTTTCCATTACAAGTTGTAAAAACTGATTATTCCTCCTATTAAAAATCTTTAAGGCTAATTATCACTGTCATATAAACAGAATGAAACAAATAGTCTCTATTCCTAATTTAAGAATAATCAATATTATACTCAGTATAAATGGTGACACACTGCTAGCACACCTAACTGATTTTTTTCTGTTAGTCATATATGATTACACTAAGTAAATGGTGGTCACTGTTCCATCTTTCAAGTTAATCCAGCAAGTCTTTTTTTTTAATTCAATTTAAAATAAAAATTCAATGGTAAAATAATTTTTAAAATTAAAAAAAAGTTTTGCGTTCTTAATTCTATCACTTCTTCCTCCTTCCTCTCCCCCTTTCCTGAGACTGTAAGCAATCTGATATAAATAATGCATGTCAAACATGTAAAACATTTCAATATTAGTCATTTTGTATAGATTAAGCATCTATTGTGAGCCAGATACTATGATAAGTACTGGACTTTATAAATTCCAGCTCTTATACTAATTTGTCTGAATATGCCCATGAATGTCATATTAATGCAAGAGAAAATACTACATTTATTTTAGGCACTGTCACTGTCAAGATAATAAACAATATTAAGGCAAATACAGGAAGAAAACCTCACACCCTAATCTCCAAATCTTTTCTTAATATCTATGTTTTCTCATAAGCAACCCAATCATAGCTATTTGGTCAATAGGGTTCGACTATATCTCCCACATTTTAGGAAACCAGGAATGTATTCCCCCATTATCGGAGAACTTGGACTGTTTTGTCTTGATTTTATAACAATGTTTCTGAAAATACCTGAATTTGTGTTTTTTTAAGTGAATCACAATACTGTGATTGCATACCATTTTCCTAAAGGCAATAAATTGTTCCCAGAAGCTAGAATTTAGTTGAGCTAAAGAATCATTTTGACAACTTTCTTTTAACAAGGATTCCTTTGTTTTTTTCTACTACACTCAAAACTTAGGGAGTGCCCATTGCAAATATCAAATGGAAAGGCTATTAAGAGAAAATAATGCCCCTGATAATCCCTCAAACTTGGTCCTTCTCTGATGTGGAGCTATATGAAATAGAGAAGAAACTATAGTAGATGAACCATAAACTTTTATTCTAAAACAGGGTGGTATACTGAAAAGGAGCCAGGAGGCCTGGATTCTAGTCCCAGCTATACCACTAACCTAGTGCCAAATTGTATATTGTGTGTGTGTTTATATGTATATACATATACATATGTATATACATACAGGTATTAATATTTTCATTGCATATATATATGCAATGAAAATATTAATACCTGTATAATAATAGATTGCATTTGTATTATACTTCTGCGTTTCTGAAGTGCATTGTGTACATTATCCCATTTGAGCTCTATCTACCTATTGTTATGAGAGCTCAGTTGAATGGCATGCATAATTTTTTTTTAAGCTGGACCTTTGATTTCATTAATGTAGGGAATTCTCAGGGAGAAGACTCCTGCCACCAACATAGGTCATCAACTGTTCCGTGAATTGTATCTTAGAAAGTTGCTTGAGTCAGTGAGAAAGTAAGCAGAATTGCCAGGGTCACACAGTCTCCATGTGTCAGAGATTGAACTTGAACCCTGGTCCTCTGGATTCTGAGGACCGCTCTATAGATCCTACACCATATTGCCTCTTCACAGAAACAGTATGTCAGAGATGCACCCAGTAAAATGCATGAGAGCCCTCTGAATATTATAAAATGCTGCTATGGAGGAAAGGTCTCATTATTAACACATTCATTTTATACCAATGAAAGTAATACTGATTGCTCAACAAGGAAAGATTAGAGATAGAGTAGGTGAATTTTCATTATTTTTGGTATTACAAATGGATACTCTTTAAATGAAGGGAAAAATGTATTCACATGATCTAACAAATTAAATACTTGGCTTACAGGAGGTGTAAATGCGATTTTAAGTTGGGTGCTGAACTATAATCAGAAAAGTGTTTTATCAATTAAGACTGAAAGTAAAGTTAATAGAAGTTTTAATGGAATACAGATGACTTTGAAGTCCTAGCTGGAAAATACACGCATAATAATCTTCAATCACTTGCCAATTAAGTAATCGGTTTTCCATCTAATAGATTGCCAGTGGCATAAGCTAAAGTAGCTACAATGGAAACAACTTCATATTGGAAGAGTGTATTCCTTTGGTTAAGGAACATTAAGAAGAAATGAATTTCCTAGATATTCCTTTAAATTGATGCCCTTATGTTTTGAGACTCTACTTAATACCTTTTTCCTTCCTGAAAAGGAAGTGGCTTATTATCATAATCAAATATTATTTAACATAAGAATCATGGCAACACAATATAGCATATTTCCTACATAATGACAAAGGTCTAACCAAAGCTCTACCTTGTTCAGTTGACCAGATGAATTAAATGGGTAACAAACCACCAGTTCCTCCTGAGAACAAGAAAAACACACTTGATTCAATTAAAAATAATTTATGAATTACTTTGTGCAAGACACTAGGCACAGATTTTAACCCTTCTATTCTAATGGGGCTTAAAACTCAAACCAAGACTACCATTGTAATTTTCTATCCAGACTGCAAATGATCAGAAATGAGAGAACAGAGAATGAAACTGATCTAGAAAAACATGAAGAATGGTGGGTTCACCGATCAGAGACATATGTTGCAATTGATACTAGCCGTTCTTCAACTTCTTTAAGAGAAAACTGATTGAAAAGTATATGAATCTATTTGGTCACAGAAAATAACATGGCCTGACCACTATGTGAACAAGACTACATTTGTTATTGCAGAAATGTGTTTAAGTCTTTCTGTAGGTTAGCATCATTAGCACATTTCTCTTTCAACACATAAGATTTCACAGGCCACAAAGCCTTGTTTCATGCCAGACACAGTGAGCGGGCTGTGTTTTAATTTGTGGCTAATATTTATTTAACCACTATCAGCTGCAAACCTGATCCTATCCACAAGAAGACCCAGGCATGGGAAGTACTGTGCTCATCCTTGTGGTTGTGATCTCCACCCAACACTACAAGGAGCTCTGGGGCAATGTCAAATAACCCACTATTACCTAAACCACGGATGGGGAACCTGCTGCAGCTTCTAGACCACATGTGGTCCTCCAGGTCAGTTCTGTGAAGTTTGGATTGAGCCAAAGGACCATACTTGAGTACCTGGAGGGCCACATGTGGCCTTGAGGTCGTAGATTCCCCACCCCTGTCCAAAACCCATTCCTACCAAGGTGGTAGTCACTGATATCCTTGACCTGGGATTCCTGATCTTTTATTTTTAGAAAATATTTTGATAACTGCATTTGAATCTAACTGGTTTCTTTTGCAACTCTATGTATTTTATTTTTATATATTTAAAATATTATTCAGAGAAGGGGTCCATGGACTTCACTAGACTACCAAAGGGGTCTATGACACAAAAGAAAGTTAAAAGAACTCCTGGATTAAGAGGAAGAGTCAGATGTTATCCATCCAATGGGTGGGTGGACAACTTTGGAGCACCATTCTACTGGCAAACCTACTCCCCAGCTATGTTATATTTCATGAAGTTGTAATTATGTGAACAAGGCATTATGAAGTCAGCCATACATGTATGTAATTCCTTTACTCACAATGAATCAAAAAAGGGGTAAAAATCCCACTATATTGAAATACTGCCTCAAAAGCATCCAGACCACAGTCAATCTATGGACAAGTGCCAAGCCCAGTAATTTATAATAATTGCTAATATTCACATAGCACTTTAATTTTTACAAAGAGGTTTACAAATATTTAATCCTATCCTCACCACAAGCTTCAGATGGAGGAGTTGCTATTATTCCCATTTTGCAGGAATAGAGGAAACTGAGGTAGGCAGAAGTTAAGTGCCTTAACCAGCTTCTTACAGCTAGAGAGTGTCCAAGGCTACATTTGAATTCAGGTCTTCCTAACTCCAGGTTCAGCACTCAATCCACTGCACCACCTAGCTGAGTTTAAAGAAAGACATGGTTATTTTTTCCTGCAGTTAGTGAGAACCTGCAAAGGAGGTTCAAATAATAGAAGAGTGATCAAATGTTATTCTGCTTCCATGCGCCCAGTTTCTAGGAGAATCCCAGTCAATTTCACGAGGGACTCAAAAGTTGGGGCAACTTAGCTTTCCTCCTTATGACACAGGAAGGTAGCCTAGGCCTACAGACTTGGTGGGAGGAAAAAAACTCTTCAGAAAAAAATAAAGCTGCTCTTCCTGCTTTCATTCCAGTATGGTGCTCTACTCAGAACATTCCCTCAGTCTTTCCTGCTGACTCCTGAATAAGTCACAGTCACATAATGGAAAATTGGCATTGGAACAGGGCATACCCTCTTTGCCCCAATTGCTCTATCTTGACCTGTTTTCTTTAAGTTCTTCCTTCTCTTTCCTGTGTTCTTAAAATACTGCTGGAACCCTCTCCCTCTGAGGTTTCATCTGCATTATTTCCACCCTAGATCTTGTTGCAGTGTCTCTGTTTCATGGACATGCCCACGCTTAGAGGTGTCATGAGTGGGAGCAGTCAGAAACACATAGCTGATGCTCGTCAATTGGGGCATAAATATCACTCCAGTTACATTTACGAAGCAACCACAATATAGCTAGCAATGTATAACCTATGCATACAAAATAGTTTCTGCTCCCTAAATCAGGGTTTGCTAATATTTGTCTCTTCTTTCCACTCCATCCCTAACCCCCAAGAGCAAGCAGGGGTTGAGAGGATAAGTTAGCAAGGAAAACAGCAACCCACTTTGAGTACCCTCTACCATGGCCCGATAACTGAAGACAGACAATTAGGCTCAAGTCACTTTTGAAAGGGAAGTTGTAAAAGCCCTAGGCCAGTTATGGCAGGGCCAACTCATTTGGTACCTGGATCTATAGGTTTCCATTCTATGATATGATACACTGTCACAGAGAGCCCTTGGGTTAGTCAAAGTGAGGTGACTTCCTGTTTTGAGTCTGGGGATAAGAGAGTTTCTTGATCAGTGTGCTGTCTCTTAAGTCAAAGTAACATCCAGCTCACGTGTGGAGATGATCTTGACCAGCATGTTACGTCATTCTTAGATGGCATTTTAAACCACAAAGTGCCAAACTTTCAGTTTACTTTTCTGATGACTACTTCAGGATTGGCTAATCTGAATATTGCCTCTCCTCACCATATCTCCCTCAGGGAGCAAGCTTTGTAGTTTACTGGTAACCACCCTAGGGTTATTTAATTTACTTCTAACCACATTAGCCTATCATTGACACTTGCTACTAGACCATAAGGTCAGATTGGTCAGGGGTCCTATAACACAAGAAGGAGCTCTCTGCCTTTTCACTAGCTGCCATAGACTGTTCCTGTCGCTGGATCAGTGTCATTCCAGACTGACATGTTTGTGCTCCCCACAGGTTGGCTGAAATCATCTGTCTTGAAACATTGCTCGACCCTCTGCCAATTTTCAGTTGTGAGACAAGATTCGTAACAGACAGAGTGACCTCCAGCCTTCTTCCAGACAGTAAGAGCTCAGAGGGTGCTGGGGTATTTTTCCTTTGTTCAATTTGCCTGCTCTCTGTGTTTGAATTAGGTGTAATGCTTTGCATCCTTGCACTGAAAATTTAGTATTGTATTTCTTGGCCTTTCCATTCTCTTCTATAGAAAGTGATTCATAGATGATAACCTCACTCAAGTTTTTTTTAACTACAAAATACACTTGACTACATACACATCATATACATATTTGACACTATTTGCTTTTTGGGGGAAGTTAGGTGGCATCATAAATAGAGAACTGGGCTTGGAGTCAGGAAGATCTGAGGTCAAATGCTATCTCAGACTATCACTAACTTTGTGACCCTGGGCAAGTCACAATCTCTGTCTACCTCAGTTTCCTCATCTATAAAATCAGGATAAAAATAAATAGCACCTAGCTCTAAAAGTGGTTGAGGACTAAATAAAAAAACACATATAAAACATTTTGTGAACCTTAAAGCAATAGGAAAAATGTTAGGTACAAGTTTTATTAAAATCTCTCTAGTCAGGTTCTTTGTTCAACTATCTCTTTAGTATCTATCAACCTCACAGAAGAACTGCTTGATGATGGCTAAAGTGATAAGAAATCTTGAGCAGAGAGAAGTTGAAAACAAGCTCCTAAATGGAATTTTTGATACCAGCCTCTTCCAAAGATTTGAGCTGTCTTTATGTCAGAGAAGGAGGTCATTCTAAGATAAGGAGCTAAAATTAGAAAACCACACCTACATCAAATCTGAGTGGAAAACAGGTTAGATAAAATGGTGATTATTAGAAAATACAGCAAATTATACCTAGATGATTCTTTTCTTTGATCTTTTTCTCCTCAGGTTTATTTCATGTTTTAATGCTCATTCTTAGCTGTTATTAATAAAGAAGAGATGCTTTTTTAAAGCATACTTGAATAGGAAAGCATTATGAACTCCAACTCAGATAATGATCCCAGTGGAAAGCCTAGGGTCATCAGCTCAAGTTCCTTACAACTGAAAAATACATGACAGCAAGTAAACAAGTTCACCCGTATTCATCAAAAGTCATGAAATCTCACCTGGTTGGGAGCAACCTGGAAGGAGAAGAGAGGAAAGGGAGCAAAAACTCATAGTCACAGGCAAACAGCAGCCAGACCCACTGAAAGTAATAACATGACCATAAGAGTCAATGGCATTGGTGATTTGATCTGACCACTTATCATAGCCTAGGTATGACATGGTATTATACTGTAAGAGCTGTACAATTTCTCATGTATAAACCTCCAACTGTACACATCTCAGGATCATTGGCATAAGCGTTGAAAGGGACCTTTGAGGTTATCAACCTCCCCATCCAAGCACCCCATTTCACAGATGAGGTAACTGAGGCCAGAGAGATGAAGGGATCTGCCCAAAGTAGAGCTGGGATTTGAAACTTTGCCCTCTGATATCAAATCCTACGCCCTTTCAACTATACCATGCTGTCTCCCCTGTTATTTCCCCAAGTGACTAAAGAAATTCTCCACCTTTTCTATCCTATCTCTTATTAAGTACTTTTTAAATTAGATCCTCCAAACAAACAATGACCCAGAGTATCCCATGTTCTGTCTGTTCATACCCAGAAGACCTCAGACCCCAGAGTAAATGATCTACTTGTCTACAACTCCAAGTAACAGAAAGGATCCAGAGAATTGGTCTGAGTTGGTCAGATTGCTAGGGGGAATAGCCACTGATGAAAATTGTTCCCAGACTAAGCTAACAGAGCTAGTGTCTGCAAGTGTGTCTCTGAGGCTTCCTCTAGCTCCACTATTCTGGAACAACAACTATAACAATATTCTCAAAACTAGCTGTTAAGGGCCTGAAACTATAATTAGGTCACCCACCAGTCATCTAGCATCGGCTTACCCAAGTGCAAGCACAAGAAGCTAAGAGGGAATAACCCCGAATGCCTGAATGTTGGCATTAGTTTCTTTCACTTAAAATTTTTTAAGAGAATTAATTAATTAATTTTGAATGAATTTCTTCCATTTTTATCCCATTACAAAGCGTAATCTTTTTTTAAAGACACCTTTGTTCAAATATGAGTAGGACTGCCATTTTCTGCAGGACCCAATCATAAGTCATCCCACACTTGGACGTCTCAAATGTTAGACCTGCCTATTTTGGCCCTGGATCCTTACCACCCATCTCTGTCGTTTAGAAGTTGTCTATACAATATTCTTCCTTCAACCTCAACACGTGCATTCATCAGAAACTCACTTCGATTTACTGATCTTTCTTATGTTAGCCTTCTGAGAGTTAAGAAATCTGTGCCTTCTGATATAACAACTACTTTGCCTGATGAACAAATTTACATTACTGGGAGATTAGAAAAGGAGATCCTTCTCAATCATATCCTTTCTATATTTTACATGCATTTTAAAGGTCAACTTCTGTTGTCCAACTCAATATAGTTACACTCAATGTTAATCATTTCAGACCAAGTAAGAGAAGATAATCTCACCATGTCAGGCCAGGAGAGATTTTTTTTTTTTGGCATGGTGGACATTAAGGTAGTTCCTAAATGATGCCACATGTATGTTTTGGTCATTTTCAATGCCCTAGTAGAACTAGTCCATCACTGAAGAAGCTAAGTGGAAGTAGACTGAGTAAACGCACAGTTAGGAAGTGTAATAGGAAGGGTGAACCTAAGTGTTTCCTTCAAATCAAAGATTCAGTGAGGTTTCAACTGCTGGTTGCTGTTTCCTGAGCAAATACCAAATTAACTACAAAGGCTATCAGACAAAAGATGGTATCTGCATCCAGAAAAAGAATTGATAAATAGAAGTGTGTATACAATGATTTCGCAAATACATGTATGTATGTAAATGTATATATATATATATATACACACACACACACACATACATACATATTCGTGTTTAATGGTAGTCATCTCCAGGGTGGAAAAAAAGGAAGAAAAAAATAAATTTTATGATAAATATATTATATATTTAAAAGGAATAGCAAGTGTACATAAAAGATTTGCAGTTTCATGTGCAAAAAACTTTTTTTTTACTATATTATGTTATGGAAATGTTTGTTTATTTCATAGATTAAAAATAAAATAAATCAATATATATCTATATTTTAACTGAAATATTCCTTATTTTTCAGATGAATTTGTACCCTAAATAGGTGTTGCCCTTTGCTGGCAAAAAAAGGAAGAATTTGTGGCCTGAGGTAGGTTCTGAGCTCTTTTGTTCTTTAAACATCTGTTTTGCATCAATTAAGTTTCTTTAGTAATAGACAATGTCATCATTTTTTCCCATTCCTCTTTCTTCTGAGTCAGCAGGTTGCTTAAACAGGTCAGGTTGAAGTGAGTGTAATTGCATATTATATCATCTCATTTTCATCCTTTCTGCTTGTTATTGACTTTGACCTTTTTCATAAGCAGCCAATGATGTAACTATACACAGACAGCTGATTCTGAAAAGATGTCTATTACTATAATTAGCCACAAGATAGTTAATTTCATTTTTCATGATGCCACTCAGAATTTGTCAAATTTGGTACCATTTGAAGAAAAGAATCATGCTCATTCAGGAAATTATTAAGTAATCTACAGGTCTTTGATTGTTTTCATTTCTTAACCCTGAGCCACATTTTAAAACAATTTCTATGGTCTTTCTCATGTCAATTTCCCTCAATGAAATTACTGAGTATTAAATTATTTGTTCACTAAGTTGGATTGTAAAGTTCTTCATTAAATTTGACTTTTTGTGTTTTCTTGCTAAGTTTAGAGACATTAGGACAATCTCATGTGTTTAAAAAAGAAAAATAGGAGGAAGACAAAATCTTAAGCTTCATCTCATAAAATATCAAAAAATACATAAGAAAACAAACTTTCAAAGAAGTGGGTGTGGGAACCAACTAGCCCCAATCAACCAAGAGCATTTATAGTAAAACTGGAATGGCAACAAATGGACGTACATCTACTGATTTTTATATAGTGAGATATTTTGATTTGTAAGCATTGTGGGAACATCAAACATCTGCTGTACAACTTCAGAACTAGGTTATTACGTGACAAAATAATAGCGGCCCTCGGTATAAAGTTGGAAACAGTGACAGAATCTAAGCAAATACAGAAAATGAGTCATGCAAAAGGTGGGCTAAGGGATCAAATGTCAAGATTTCTCTAAAAAGCAGGAGATTCTCTTAACATAGAAAAGATCGTAGTATGTCTTTTTCAAAAGTGTCTGGGAAGCCATGAGGCTTCAACCCAGATGCCTAGTTCTTCATCTCTATATAAGAGATTTCCCACTCCATTTTGGGCATATGTTACTTCTCAGGTTCAATGTGGGGGCTAATATTTGACTCAGCAGCCATCCAGTGCATGTTTTCCCAACAGACTGGATGGGAACCTAAATTGATTTGCATTTAATTAGGACAGAATAGCAAAGGAAAACAGAACATCAAGTAACAGAAAATCAAGCAATAATCATTCTCACTCTCCCATTGCTGATACACAAATTGAGTAATCTCCTCAAAACTTCTGCAGCAGTCTATGTTCATCCCTCGTTTTCAAAGAAGACCATGACATCACAGAAGTGCTGCCATGACTTGCACTTGACTTTGTTTTGAGTGAAGGAGGGCTGAGCAAGGTCACCAGCCTCACCTTCCCCTCCTGAACCATCTGGATCCAGCAGTAGGAAATAAAACAGTTCCCTAGGTAAGAAAGGGTTTATCTTGACTACTCATCTCTCCAGCCTGAAAATTAATGGCTCTGCCTCCTGGCAACTTATTGTGCCTCACTGTTTCTTAGCTCTATTTCTCACAGGTTCTTTACTGATACCTTTCAACTCTGTCCCTAAAGACATCATTTGCTGAGGCTCCACTTGCTTTCTGTCTCCAAAGATGCTACTCACTGCTTCTCCATCAAGCTCTGGTTGCCACCTGTGAAGGCTTCTTCCTCAGGAGAGTGCTATTACTTTTTCAAGTTGAAACCACCATTGGCCAATAGGCTTCTCCTTGGCTAATCCAGATATTTTCGGCTCTTTTAGTAGCTGGGTCTATACCACACCAGGATTCTACACAAAAGGGTCACTAAGAGATCTATCAAGACATTATTTTTTCACTCCCCCTCCCAGAAAGATCCCTTTACTTGCAGTCAGATTAGGTTGAATGAATTCCTTTCACATCTTTCCCATCTCAGAGTATAATGCGGCTTTAATATGGCCTATACCTCTCACTGACTGATTCAGGAGGAAAACACTATTATGCACTTTCAAATGCCCAGAGTCATGCATATTGCTTTGAAACAGCAATAACCTTCTATAAGAATTATTTACCAAGATTAGAATGAAGAGGTCAAAGATTATCTATCTGTCTATCTATCTATATCTCAAAGGCATTCTTGATAACAAACTGGAAATGAATAGACAAGCTTTTCTATAGCAGATCACATCTTCACAGTAACAATGAGAGGTACAGAGAATATAAAATTCTATTATGCATTGCTTTTTGCTAATTTCAAAATATTATTTGATATGAACATTTGACTAGAACAAAATGTCAAAATTTGTCCTTAAAGATTTTCTTCAAATAAGTTATCTCTCAAGCATATGTGGAAGTCAAAAGATTCTATGAAGAATGTAACCATGGAAATAACTTTGTTCAATTATCTAAGTATAAAATCAAGGAAGACATATAAAACAGGAAGACATACGCATACTTAAAGTGCTAATCATCAATATAGAGGATGATCTACTCAGAGTCCAAACAAAAGGATTATCAGTTGATGGTGAGTTTTCCTTTTTGTCCCTATTAGCAGGTGATATATTTATTACATACAGTTAAAAGAAAAAGAGGATGGGGTGGGGTTGGGAGTAGACAATGACTCCTCAATAAAGTCCATAGCCATTCAAAAGAGATCAACATTATCAACTAAACTAGAAAAACCAGGTGGGTAGGAAATGAACGTTGCCTAGATAATGACATAAAGCTGACAGTATCTTGGACAGATGCTGCATATAGACAATGAGCTTTACTCACAATTAAATAGAAAAAAGAAATTGGGCTGGAATGAATTTAGGGAATTACACATTGTGGTTTAATGATTTCCCAAGCTCCTCATTGCCATAAAAGGCTCATCTTCTTTATATCATTACTACAGGAATGCCATGTAGCTATAAATCATAGAATATCATAATATCAAAGGAATTAAGATTGAAGGTTTTCACAAGAGGCATTAGGAGGATAAGTGCTAAAATTAAAAAAGAAAAGGTAGTCACTGAAGCATCTTTTTCTTAATGCAGAGAAAAGAACAGAAAGGAATCCAGAAAGAAGCACAGACAAACAGGGAAGTTGGGAAAGCTTCAAGTTGAATTATTATATATTTAAAAAGAAAATCAAGCTGTACATAATAGAGATCTACAGAATAATATACTATGTTCTTTTTCTGATTCATTGGGTATATAAAAATGTCCATTTTATTTGGTGTTTGTTAATTTCACAATAATTTTTTAAAAGAATGAAAAGATATATTCACCTATTACCAACAATGACTCAGAGGCATATAGAGTGACAGAGAGATGGATGTGGAGTCAGGAAGACTCAAATTCAAAACTACCTCTAATCTTGCTAGCTATCTGACCATAGGCAATGTCTTTAACCTCTCTCATCTCTAAATTTCAGCTTCCTCATCTATATAATTCAAGGGTTAGACTAGATAGCCTTCAAGAACTCTTCAAGATCTAAATCAAAGATTCTGTTTCTATGCCGTGCATGTAAGAAGTAAAAGAAATCAAGAAATATGCCTTCTACCTCTTGGCAAAATGGTGATGAATCAGAGACACAAAGACATGTAATAAAACATGTATGTTCAGACACAGCCGATGTGATTTCTTTTGCTTGACTATACATACTTTATTTTAAAAAGCAAGATTTCTATGTGGGGGCAGCTAGGAGATGGAGGTGAGTTAATGGGTAGTGATAGACATAAAAACACAAACATTTTAACAGGTGCACAGATCTGCATAAAGATGATAATTGGGATGAGTTAGAAGTTAACAGTGCAGCTCCACAGTTCCCCTTAGGGATGAAAGTGAAAGACTTCAGAAGTTAAAAATCTCTGTAGGAGAAAAATGAAAGTGAAAGATTTCACCCTAAAAACCACAATTGCCTCAGCAAGAAGAAATCTCCTGAGGGGTTAAAGGCAAACTAGCAGATTTTGGTGCTGAGGTAAAAAATGAAAACAAAACCTTTAGTAAAAGAAAAAGACCAGTATGATAAGAAAAAAAATAAAGGTCTTCTCTCTCGCTGACAGCTGATTAAAAAAAATAAGACTGAAAGGAAAGGACCATAATTTCTCTCTTCTTTTCCCTCAAGGAAAAGGCCTCCAGAGGAGGTCATCCTTTGATTTAACCCATGATTTAAAAGGTCTCTCTCTCTCTCTCTCTCTCTCTCTCTCTCTCTCTCTCTCTCTCTCTCTCTCCCCTCATCTAAAGAAAAAGGTTTCAACTAAAATGGATCACAAAAGAGAGAGGTAAAAATCAACTCTTGATTGGTTTCAGAAAATCTTGTAAGAACTGATGCAAAGTGAAGTGAGCAGAACCAGGAGAACACTGTACAAAGTAACAGCAATACTGCTATGTTGATAAACTGTGAAAGACTTAGTTACTCTGATTGATACAATGATCTACAATGGTTCAAAAGAACCTGTAATAAAAAATGCTATCCATCTACAAAAGAACAGGTAGAACTCTGGGACTATATGGAAACATATACATTTTTTCCCATTTTTTAAATTTTCCTTGGTCTTTTTGTATGTTTTCTTTTGCAACCTCCTATGGAAATGTTTTGCATAACTTCATATGTATAATAGATATATTACTTGCCTTCTCAATAGGGAGGAGAGAGTCAGGAGAGAGAGAGAGAATTTAGAAGTTAAAATTTAAAAAATAATCTTAAAAAATTTTAAATATAATTGGGAAATATTCAGTAAAATAAATAAAAACAGATTTTAGAAAAACGACTCCTGAGGCCACACAACAAAAATGAGTAAGCAAAAATAAAATAAGGTGTTTTCATGATACCAGAAATGACCAAAACAACCTGTAAGAGGAGAATAACTCCAAAACATCTTATTTTAAAGCTCAAAGAAAAAACAGTCTACCCCCAAGAACATTTAGAAAAATTGGAAAAAAATGAGACAAGAGTTTTTAAAGGATATTATAAAGGAAACAAGAGCTATGGAGGAAAGAACTGAAAAAAGGATTAATAACTTGAGAAGATCCTTAAAATCTTACCTAGTGACAAACTCCATAGAAATCAAAATAGATCAAATGAAAGTTAACGACACCAGGAGACAAGAATTCCTTTTTTATAAATTAAAATATGCAACATATATTTCTATGTTATCCATTATCTATTATTCTCCCCCCAAAAAGCAAGAAAAATAGAGTGAAAAAAGTATGCTTCAGGCTGCACTTGGAAGCCATCAATTTCTCTTTGGAGGGGGATAGCATTTTTCATCATGGTTCCTTTGGAATTGTCTTGGATTGATCAAAGTAGCAGTCTTTCATGGTTGATCATTGTTCCAATATTACTGGCTCTATGCACAATTTTTCTCCTGGTTCTGCTCACTTCACTTTGCATCAGTTCATATTATCATATCATATTCATCATATCAGTTCCTAACTTCCCAGGTTTTTCTGAAACCTCCCCTTGGCATTTCTTATAACACAACAGAAATGCATCACAATTGTATACCACACATGTTCAGCCAATTGATAGGCATCCCCTCAATTTCAATTCTTTGTCACCGCAAAAAGAACTGCTATAAATATTTTGTACGTATAGTTCCTTTTCCTTTGCTCTCTTTGAGATGCAGACCTAGTAGTGGCATTGCAAGGTCAGAGGGTATGCACAGTCTTATATTTCTTTGAGAATAATTCCAAATGAGACAAAATTGCTTAAAATAAAAAAAATGGGAAAAAATTTAAGATGTCTAATATAAAAAACAACTGACCTGGAAAACAGATCAAAAAACAACTTAAGAATCATAAGATAACCTGAAATCTGTAACTACAAAAGTAACATGGATATCATATTTTAAGAAATCATTAAAGAAAATTTCCAGACATATTATAAGAGGGTAATATAAAAAAATGAAAAGAATCCATAATTGACTTCTGAAAGAAATTCCAGAATTAATAACCCTCAGGAATGTCATTGCCAAAATCCATAGCTTCCATACAAAATAAAAAAAAAAAAACTACAAACAACCAGAAAGGAAGCACTGAAATTTTGAGGACCCACAATCAGATTTAGTAGCTATCACTTTAAAGGAATGGAGAACATGAAATGAGATACTCCAAAAGGCAAAAGATAAACCAAGAATAACTTAGCCAGAAAAACTGAACATCATTTCACAAAAGAAAAAATGGGCCTTTATCAAATAAAGTTTTCAAATATTCCTAATGAACAAAAAAAAATGGAGCTGAAAAGAAACTTTGAATTATATCTATAGAAGTCAACAGAAAAATAGAAAGGTTAACTGAAAGTGAATAGAAACAGAGTCATAAAGGATGAACTCTCTACATCCTAATGTAAAAGAGAAGGGTTAAAAGCTTCTTTAAGAATCCTAATATCACAAAGGGTTATAGAAGAAATAGAAATAATATCATTTTGAATATGTAATAAAAAGAAAATGGAGTGAGAAGATACATTAAGGAGAAATGGGGAAAAGATGAGAGAATTTGTTAAAGCACATAATTTGAATTTTCAAGTAGTGCTATATGCAAACAAGTAAGGAGTGGGGGGAACAAACATTATTTGAATATCATTTTCATCTAAACTGATCAAAAGGAATGAAGACACACACACAAAGTTTAGTGTAGAAATGTATTTAAATCATCAGAGAAATGGATTGAAAAAGGAAGCATGGAATAGGTAATAGAAGAGGAAGAGTAGAGGCAGGGATAGAAGTCATTTCTAATAGGCAAAACAAATCTTAAGTTTGGAGAGGGAATAGTAAAGAGAAGTTTAAAAGGAAAAAACTAATGCAAAAGAAATAGGAAAATGGTGTACAGAAAAGAAAAAGGATAAAAGATAAAATGGAGGGAAATAAGCAATTAACTTCATAACTATAAATGTCAATGGGATGGACACACTCATAAAATGGAAGAGGTTAACAGAATGGGTAAAAAAATCCAACATTATATTGTTTTTAAAATACTTAATATACAGATATGCTGAATTAAAATAAAGGATTGGAGCAAAATTATTATTCATCAGCTGAATACAAAAAGCAGGGAGTAGTAATTATGATCTTAGACAAGATAACAGAAAAAATAGACAATTAAAAGAAATGAAGATACTAAATTTTGCTGAAAATAACGTAGACAATTGATTTCAATGCTTGATATATATACGCCATATTTTCTAAATACTGAAAGAAAAAGTAATTATAAGGATAAATAGGCAATAAAATTGTGAAAATGTAGGACCTGAACTTACCACTAACAGGTAAGAACTGATTAATTCATGAATGAATTCTATTAAGCATTCAAAGAACAATTAATTCCCATGTTACACAGTTTGTTTGCAAAAATAATGAAGACACACCACTAAATTTCTTCTTTAAAATAGAAATATGAGGGAATGTTCATCAGTTGGGGAATGGCTAAACAATTTGTGGTATATGAATGTAATGGAATACTAATGTGCTATAAGAAATGACAGACAGACTTCATAAAACCTGGAAAGACTTATATGAACTGGTGAAATGAACAGAACCAGGAGAACATTACACACAGTAACAGCCACAGTAGGGGAAGACTGTTTCTGATAGACTTAGCCCTTCAGAGCAATGCAAGAACCTAAAACATTTCCAAAAGATTCTTGATGCAAAATGCCACACATATCCAGAGAAAGAACTATAGAATCAGAATGCAGAATGAAGCAGACTATTTTCTCTTTTGTTATGTTTTGTTTTGGTTCTATTTTTCTTATGGTTTCTCCCATTCATTTTTATTCTTCTATGCAACATGACTAATGTGAAAATGAATTTAATAAGAATGTATGTGTAGAACCCATATAAGATTGCATGCCATCTTGGGGAGGGAGGGGGAGAAAATTTAAAACATATGGAAGTGATTGTAAAAAACTGAAAACAAATAAATTAATTTTTTTTAAAAAAAGATATAAATGGTCTTCATACATAAACCACAGAGAATTGAAACATAACAAGAAACCTACGGATTGATTTCCCTAATAAACATAGATACAAACATTTTAAATAAAAAAATTAGCAAAGAGGCTATAACAACATATCACAAAGATTATACAAAATGATCAGGTTGGATTTTTGTCAGGAAGTCAAGACAGGTTTAATATTAGGAAAACCATAAACTTAATTACACATATTAGAAACAAAACCAATAAAAATCACAGGCTTATTTCTAGATTCTGGAAGAACTTTTAACAAAACATATCACCCATTTTATAAGAAGCCAATGAGTGAATAAAAAAAAAGATTAACACTCAATAAGAAGATCCTAGTTGAGATTAGATATCATAAATTTGTGTTTTTCCTTGTGAGAAAAGTTGCATGATTCCTTCCTTATTGATAAATAGCAGATGAATGGGAGGAAAGAAGGTATATGATGAGGGTCACCCAGGGTTAGTCAATGGATTTAAGGGTAAAGAACAGTCTAAAAATTGAATTGATAAGCTACAAAATCAAAAGTACAAAAGGCAGAAACTGAGGTTAGAAAGAGAAGTGATGATTGGGGAGAATCTGAAGTGACTGGAGTTCTGGGTTAGGATGAACAATAGGTTTAGAATAGAGACGCACCTTTGGATACAGACTAGGTGGAAATTTGTTTTACTTGACAGAGGCAGTTAGGTTGAACTGTGGATACAGCACGGAGCCTTGAGTCAGGAAAATTTGAGTTCAAATGCAAACTCAGCTACTTAATATGTGACAGTGGGAAAGTCACTTAACTTCAGTTTCCTCAAATGAACTATCTACCATACATCTACATCCGAGAGTTGCTGTAAAGATCAAATGAGATATCTATAAAGCACTTCACACAGTGCCTGGCACAAGGCAGGCACTAAATACCTGTTTCTTTCCTGTATGCATTTGTTATGAGGTTTTCGTTTTTCTTCCTTTTCTCTCAATGATAAGATGAAAGGGAGAAAAAAATGTTTAAATAAATAAAATTAAAAACAAAGCAAAAGAATAATTTTATAAATATGTTTAAGAGACCAAAGGAGAGATGAAAATAGATTGTTTGGATCAGAGAGAAGACTATCAGGGGATATACTAGATCCAGACCACATTCTGGATCATCACTGTCATCTAATGCATTACCTATTCCTTCCAACACTCTTCATATAGTCTCCAAATCTGATATGCATCATACTTGCAGATTTATGCAAGTCCTTGATAAGAATATTAAAAGTGCAACTATAGGCAAATCATGGAGAATCTTCAATACTGGACTATATAATTTGTAGTTTCTTCAATAGACAATTAGGAGCCATTAAAAGATTTTGATCAGAAGACGGACAAGATTAATGTAATACTACATTATTTAGTCAGGTGATTGACATGATGTTTCTTATTCACCAAACCTATTCTACCCCAGCCTGGACCAGCATTCAGCAGCACTGTTGGGGAGCTATTCAGAGAAGCAGGAGAAATTCTTCAGGGGAATAGCTGAGAAATGGGGTAAAAATACTTCCATGAATCTGAGTTGGGATTAAGAACTGATTTGAGGGGATTTTTTTTAAACTCAAAAAAAGTATATGAAATTTCCAGACTCAAGGAAAGTCAGAGAAATTCTCAAGTTGTGAGCCACCATGCAAGAACCATCACTTTTGATGAATGGGTTAAGAATCAAATTTACAATGGGTCATGTGACCAACACAAATTTGTTAAGTAAGTAGTTACCACCCAGGGATCTGGATTAATTTGGTGCTGGCTCTTTGGTCCTGGGGTACTAAACTCTAACTTCTAGTCCATTTTTTGTGTGTTCATCCTTCGTTGCAGAAGACCATGCCATCAGAGAAATGATGACATGACTTGCACTTGACTTTGTTTTGAGAGAGGGAGGGAAGTGCAGGTCACCAGTCTCACTTCTCCTCCAAAGTCATCTAAATCCAGTGACCAGATACTCACCAGGATGACTGGAGATGACCCAGGATGAGGCAATTGGGGTTAAGTGACTTGCCCAAGGTCACACAGCTAGTGAGTATCAAGTGGGAGGTGAGATTTGAACTCAGATCCTCCTGACTCCTGCACTGGTGCTCTATCCACTGCACCACCTAGGTGCCCCAACTTCCAGTTTATAGGAAAGCACACGCTAGCTAGGCAAGCTCGGTGATGGAATGGATAAAGCACTGAGCATGAAGACCTTCAAATTCAGTCTCAGATCCTTAATGACTGTGTGCCTTTGGATGTCACTTAATTCTTTGCCTTAGCTCCCTCAATTATTTCCTCAAATACCACCTTCCTCAGAGTCATAGTGAGGATTAAATGAGACATTTCTAAAGTGTTTATCACATTGCCTGGCACCTAATAAATGCTTAATAAATTTTTTTTTCATTCATACACGAGTATTTTACAACTAATACACTATGGCAGGGGATGGAAATGGGGATACTCTACTATGTCTGTTACTTTTCCTGCAGTGGCAATACATTTGTGTTGAAGTAACCTTCATGAGATGACATTTCTGTAATAGTGATAAATGCCTGGTTTAAAAACAATTATTTTTCCAGATAGACTTTTTTTTGTTTTACAAATCTGTCTTAAAGGCTACTTTAGTTGGACCTAAATAAAAATCAAGCATGAATGTCTTCTTTCTTCTGCTCTTTTAAGTTAAATCAGTCTTTCCAAAGATGAAAATTTTTTGGAAATACTTAACAAAGTAAAGACTGAGATTTATATTCCATTCTTACAATTTTTCACGTTAGAATTTTATTTATGTTTTTGGCCACTCTACAGGTAGTTTGAGAGGCTTTGTGCAGTCTCAAAAGTGCTGGATTTCATATCAAGAAAACCTACATTCAAAATCCATCAATAATGCTGGTCAAAGGACCATAAACAAGTCCCTGACCTTCAGCTTTCTCCTCTATAAAGTGGGTTTAATAATACCAATATTAATTAAATGAAGGGATCATCATAAGGACCAAAAATAAATATCACCTATTATTAACTGGTATTAATTTATGATATGAGAGAAACAGTGCTAGATCTGGAATCGTAGGGCTTGGGTTCAAATACCAATTCTGCCATTTAACTTACCTGTGTGACTTTGGGCAAGTCACTTAATCTATCTGGTCCTCAGTTTCCTCCCCTGTCAAATGAAGGGTGCATCATGTTGAAGAGACCCTTGGCAAAAGCATGTTCACATCAACATCTTAATTAGAACCTTCAAGCCAAAGAAATCTACAAGACCTGGAGGAAGGGGTAGAGCTCTGGACTTGGAGTCAGTAAATGTTTCAGACATTTATTAATTGAAGAAATATGGGTAAGTGACAAATTCTCAGAGACTTAACTTCCTTATTTGTAAAATAGGAATAATGTAATTTACTTCTCAGGTTTGTAGTGGGATACATTGAAATAATAGATATAAGGTACTCTGAAAACCTTTTTCTCTCTCTCCTCTCCTCTCCTCCTCTTCCTTTCTCCCCTCCTCTCTCTTACCTCTTCCACCCTGCAATCTGTGTGACTCCAAATCCTATCTGCTAAGATGAAAACCCTCTTTCCCTGCTACCTCTCCCCACTACTACCCTCTTAGGCCCAGACTTTTATTTTCTCTCCCTTCCCTTTCCGTTATGCCTTCTTAGATACAACATGACTTTCTTCAGAAAACTACTCTTCCCTGTCCTCAGTTTCCAGTTCCTGTTGCTCTTTCTCTCAGCCTTCCCCTTCTCTTTCCTCCCTTGAAATTCACTCAGTGCCTCTATACCACTTTGTTATCTCCATATCATTCTCCTATATCACAGGATTTGAGGTATTTAGGTGGCAGAGTATAGAATTCTTGGACCAGATTCAAGAAGAACTGAGTCCAATCCAGCCTCAGACACTTAATAGTTGTGTGATGTTGGGCCAGCCTCAATTTCTCCAACTGTCAAATAGGGACAATCACCACACCTTCTTCCCAAGGTTGTTGGATGCATCAAATGAAATATTTCTAAAGTGCTTAGCACAATGCCTGGTATACAGTAAGTGCTATGTAAATGCTAGCTATTTTTATTACTATTATTTAGATTCAGAAAGGGATTTGGATATATCACAGTTTTCTTGGGCTACTCTCCCAACTTGTACTCAGACTTAAAGAGGATGGGGTTCACAACAGCAGCCATTGCTCCTAGGTTCTAAGGTACCATGAGAGTCTGCCCTACTTTAGTATATATAGGACCTCATCAACCCCCATTAGTGAGGATTCCCTTAACAGTCACTCAGTAGACACAATTAGTTCCAAGCAATGGCATTTACTATAATGACATAGTAAGTATGGTAACTATAAAGCATTCTTTCCCATAGACCTGAAAGGCACTCTCCCACAGATATACAATGTATCCTGGGAAGAGTGGGTCCTACTGGAGAGTATAGTGGTAGCCATGGCATCTCATACTTCCATCACTACAGAACTTCCACATTAGTTGGTCAGGAAGCATTTTTTTCCCATAGTATTTTTTCAGTTAATAAGCATTTATTTTCTCTCCCTCCTACTCTTCCAACATAAAAGAGAAAACAATTCCTTGTAATATATATTCAAAATCAGGCAAAACAAATTCCTACATTGATTGTTTCCAAAATGTATGTCTTATTCTACATTCAACAAGCAATTATTAAGGGTTATTGTGTGCCAGGGCCTCTGCTAAGCATTGGAGAAGAAGTCTACCCCAACATAGTCCTTGACTTTAAAGAGCTCACATTCTAATGGGAGAAACAACATGCAAAAAAATTGCACATTCAATATATATACCATTGTAAGTGGAAGGTCTCAGAAGAAAGGCGCTAGCATTTGAGGGAGCAGAGTTTAGGGGAGATAGAGAAAGGCCTCCTGCAGAAGGTCAGATTTGGCCTGAGTTTTGAAGAAAGTCAGGAGAAAAGGTAAGGAGGAAGAGCACCACACTAAGCTATTGTGTGTTTGTCTTTTGTTTCCAAAGAAGACCATGACATCAAAGAAATGATGGCATGACTTGCACTTGACTTTGTTTTGAGTGAGGGAGGGCTGTGCAGGTCACCAGCCTCACCTCTCCTCCAGAGCCATCTGAATCCAGTGACCAGATGTTCATCAGGATGACTAGAGATGACCCAGGATGAGGCAATTGGCATTAAGTGACTTGCCCAAGGTCACACAACTAGTGTCAAGAGTCTGAGGTGACATTTGAACTCAAGCCCTCTTGACTCCTGCAGTGGTGCTCTATCCTCTGCATAACCTAGCTGCCCCCCTTGACGCCTTCCCACCTCCAAGCTCCTCGGAGTTTTGGTGGTGGGAGCCCTGCCCGCTGAAGGGAGCTGGGTAGTGGCGTCCAGCAGCCTTTTCTCCCGAGAGAGAGAAGAGAGGAAACTCCCCTCCCCTGCCCCCAGGGGGGCTTTCTTCTTCCTTTCCCAGTTTTGGGTTGCTCGTTACTAAGCTATTGCTACCTGTGTACTCAAACTGAACTCCCAACACAGTGCCTGTATTTTAGGGCCTATTCTGGAACTAGGAAATTTCCTGCCTAATTTACAAGATGTAAGATAACCTAATATAAAAAGTCCTGAGCAAAAAAGTCCTTAATATTAATCTGTTCATTGCTTTAGTCTAGAAACGGTTTAGGAGATTAAGTTAAATCAGTAATTCAGGTTGCGGATCTTTATTCTTTGCAAAAGAGCTCATGATAAATGGTACAGGAGAGAATTTCACAGAGTCCATTCAAGACCAGGAAGAGCAGGTAACTATCTCTAAGAGAACAGGCTCATCATGTCATCTATAAAAAGTGATCTTTTTTCTTATTTACTTATGCTTATTCCATCAATTTCTGTTGCTTGTGTTATTGCTGTGGTCAACATTTCTAGCTCTATCTTAAAAAGAGGTAGATATTGCAGTTTCACCTCAGATTTTATTGAAAAGGATTCTATTTTATCTTTGTAATGCATAAAGGTAACTCTAATTTTAGATATAAAACGTTTATTGTTTTAAGGGAAAAGTCCATTTATTTCTGTTTTCCAGTGTTTTTAATAATAAAAAGTATGGTATTTTGTAAAAATGTTTTATGTACATATTAACTTTATTGTGTTATTTTTGCTGATTTTGTTATGAATATAGTTTCTTAAAAAAAGTTTTCCTAAGATTAAACCCACCCTATATTCCTGGTAAAAATCCAACCAGGTCATAGCCATAATCTTTGAGATATGTAGCCTCTTTGCTAATATTTTGATTAATATATACAACAATAGTCATTAGGGATATTGATACTTTTCTATTTTGATTCTCACTGGTTTATATATCAAGACCATTTTTCTCATCACAAAAGTAATTTGATAGGATCCTTCCTTTCCTATTTTTTTGCAAATAGTTTACATATTATTGGAATTAGTTGTTTAATTTTCCTTTGGAATTTCATTTATGGATTATTTAATATTTTCCTCTGAAATGTGCTTGTTTACATTCCAGTGGACAGGTAGAGCCCTAAGGCATTGCTTCTTACAGCAGTTCCCAAAGTTCCAAAAACATATGATCTACCAAAAACTGAAAGGAAAACAACTCTAAAAAATGGCAAGTTGATAAAATATGTTGGTTTTGCCTTGCATTTGAAAACTATTTGTAAAAGGAGAAACTATATAAATTCAGGTTTATGATCAGATGTTTCACATACCATTAAATCATTGTTTTTATATATCAATATAATTCCAGATATAGCTAGATATAAATATATATTTATATACACATAAAAAGGTATATGCATATATTTCAGGAAAATTATGAGGCACTTTTACTAACCTTAAGCTTCTCCCCTGCCCCTTTTCAACACAAATATATGGCTTCCTCAACTGTGATGCACAGACACCCTAGAATCCACCAGCAACAGATGTTTTGGGAAAGGATCTTGGGAAGGCTGTATGTGAAGGCTTTGGGGAGTATTTGCAGAGTTCTGAAAGAAAAATGCCAGAAGGAGACTGTAGCTGCCTTAAAGGAAAACTCCAAGACCTTGTAGCCAAGTCAACAGGTTTTTAGCTATACCTACATATAGGTTGTTTGCATTTTACTGTAAGGCTTCTTTCATGCAAAAGAGTAACATAATAAAAATAAATGCTTACTCTATTCTGATTGTCTATACTAGTAATGTACAGCAATTTGTGGAGTAGAGGAAAATAAATTCAGTTAAGATCTACTTTAAAAAGATATAAATAAGAGACTATTTACTGTAGCTAATGAGACATCTATCTAATAAAGATACACATACATACATTATACACATATACATATATACATGTACACACATATACACACATCTACATATATGTGTGCATACACATACATACACACATACATGTGTGTATATACACACATATATGATACAGATAACTTGGGTACAATTGTACCCAAGAAATGCCCATTGGAATAAGACAAAAAGTTCAGAATGTTTTGTCATATGTATATACATACATACACACACACAAATATAGTTATATATTGTACTTATTCAACAAAGTGTAGAAGTTCTGTAATAATTTAAAACCAAGATGTAGTTATTTGAATTCAAAGTTATATAAATCCTATTTTTTGGGAAGAGTTCAGTAGTCAAGAACAATGAGATTTTGTGGTGCTGAACAGACCTG
The DNA here is from genome assembly GCA_028658325.1 of Potorous gilbertii. Lineage (NCBI taxonomy): Eukaryota > Metazoa > Chordata > Mammalia > Diprotodontia > Potoroidae > Potorous > Potorous gilbertii. Next base: position 183,521,364 of record CM053771.1, on the reverse strand, counting down.
GTTTAGTGATATTGTCCATCAAAGACATCCTGTCCCTGTTACTCTGACCTGAGGAGATGGGGGTCTATTTCCCCAATCCCCACTGGACAAGCAGGTTGGGTTCCCAGAAGATGGCTATCTACTTCTTCCCTCAAGGTTCTAGAGGTAATTCTGGGGTATTCTTACAAAATTGCTCATGAACCCCAATCTGGCCAATATCAATTACCAGTTCACCAGGTTTAATTAATTTTAGAAATGGGTATATACTAAGGTGATATAGTAAAATCAGGTCAAACAAAACAGTCCTCCCTTAAAAGTCTGGTACACACTATTCCTGTGTTTTCAAAGATCCTTGGGAGAGTGGTCTCAAAGTTAGAGAGCTCACATGACAAAAGATAAATTCATACCTCCTGACTATTGGTACTGGAGATCTCTTTATCCCTACGTAGAGTCTTTGTGATTTCATGGTTTCTGAAACTCTTTAATGGGCTATGATAATTAGGGCCACTGTACCGTGTCGAAGCTGTATTTCTCTTCACCTAGAAAAAGTTACGCTTCTGCTAGAAGTTAACTTTCCTTAGCAGCTCTAATTTATCCTATCTTAGCTCCTAAGTGGACGCACATTACAAGTCTAGTCTCTCCAATAACATGGTCAATGGGAAAAAGGGGTGTAACACCCTACTTGAACCTTCCTTACCTTGCTGACCTCTGATTATAGGCATAAGCAGCTCTCTCTTCTGAGTTCTTAGCTTAAATTTTAATGTAGGTGCTGGAATGCTTTTACTAGAATCTTTTTTTCTGATATACAAAGATCCAGAGACATGCCTCATTCTTTCAACCAATCCTATTATATTTCCTCATCTTATTTAATCCAGTGACTGAAAGTACTTCACTCCTTCCCAATTTGATTAACTAGGTTTTTCCCGTCTACTGTTATGTCTTTGATGTATTGATTCCAAAGAGATATCTAGGAATTGTTCACACTTATTTTACACCTTTGATTGATTCTGTAACTCAAAGAGGTTTTTCTTACATGATAAAAGTATCAGAGCACAAAGCATCTTGTTATTTACATTAACAGGGGTTGGAGATGTGGAATGCCCTCCAACAGTTAACTGACTTCTGCTCTTGTAGAGAAAAGTAAGGAACATTGGCTGCTGTATTTTTGGTGAATTCTGCTGGAACACCTTTCACCCTGTACTTTATACTTTGAACCTTTTACCCTCTTCATCCTTTTTTGCTAATAAATATTCTACTGACAGATAAAAATAAATGAACATACTAACCTGTTGGAAGCATATACAGTCTGGAGTAAGAGTGGTAGATGCATAAATTCTCCTTCATGCTCTGTCAAGAGGAAACATCGGAGCAGCAGCCAAGCAATGGGTTCCCCCCCCAGAACTCATAAACCCAATGGTACTGCCTGTGACCACTTTATAAGCCAGTCCAAGGTGATAACTGGAAAAGATAAAAGCAAATAGAAATATCTTAATTTTGAAGCCATCAATTCTCAAGACTAGTGTTGTCAGTGAATTATCTGAGAAAAGATAGGAGTGGACTTTTGAAAGTTCTCAATAATGCATTTGGGCAGACAGATGGCACAGTGGATAGAATACAAAGTCTGGAGTCAAGCAGACATATCTTCCTGAGTTCAAATCTGGCCTCAGACATTTACCAGCTGTGTGACCCTGGGCAAGTCACTTAACCCTGTTTACCTCAGTTCCTTGTTTGTAAAATAATCAGGAGAAGAAATAACAAATCACTCCAGGATCTTTGCCAAGAAAACACTAAATGGTGTCATACAGGATGAGACACAACTGAAAAATGACTGAACAGATAATGCATTCCCTCTTTCCTCAATTAGCATAAATTTCCCTTAGATTATTGTTGTAAATGAACCAGAATCCCAGGATAAGGAGGAAAAGGAGAAGGGCTCACTTCATGAGATTTCCTAGGTTCCTCTATCCCCTCTCTCAAGTCAATACCAAACATAGAAATCTCATGTTACACAAACATTCTAACAGTGCTGCTATATGGCAGAGAAATCTATAACACTGCTTCTTTCTAAGAACGAAAGATGAAAGTATCACCTAGAGAGAGAAGGAAAGATTCATGAATATTAACAGGCTGAAACATGTAACTCAGAAGGATCTCTGAAGAGGAAGAGATGTGAAGAAGATAATTAAGAAGTTTTATTTTTGCTCTTATTTTATTATTTTTTATTCTTGAATCTTGGCAGAGAAGATAAGCTAGTCATCTGGCAAGAGCAAAGGATGACAGAAGAGTCAGGGTCTTTTACTGGTGCCCTCAGAATATCAGGAGAAATCAAGGAAACTTTCCAACATGTTAGGTTGACCCCTGGCAGTGAACTTTTGGGAGTACAGAGGACAAGAGTCTCACAGATGGAAAGGCATGGATAGATTGCTCTCTGCATCATTGGAGGGAACTCTTGATCATGAATCAATGAAATCATAGATTCATCTCAGTATTAAATTCTGAACCATGTCAGTTCTATTTTTTAAAATTTGTGTTTCTGCTAATAATTAAATGTATACGTTTAAATGTTACTTGGGTTCTAAAGTACTTGAAATATAGTTTTATTCACAATGGAAGAAATGAATGTCCACAAGATGAAGTGAGAAATCATTAGGGAATGCAACTATTCAATACTCCTCCTCTCTTTCCATCGAGACAGAAATGACCCCAAACTTAAAAAATAAGTATGTAAATGATAAATATATTATTAGTATGCAAATAATAAATATAAATAATAAAAATAAGAGAAAAATTGGGTATATCATTTTCTTGGTTCAGTTTATTTCACTCTGCATCAGCTCATATCGCTCTTTCCATGTTTCCCTGAAATTGTCACATACATCATTTCTTAGAGATGGCAATATTACCTTACATTCATGTACCACTATTTGTTTAGTCATTCCCCTTGATGTGTTGCTACTTTTTTCCTAATTTTTTGCTGTCACACACAAAAAACTACTATAAATATTTTGGAAAACTTTTTATTGATGAATTCATTGGTTCAAAGCACTTTAGCCACTTCATTTGCATAATTTCAAATTTGCTTTCCAAAACTGTCATGCCATGTCATAACTCCACCAACAATCTATTAGTGTGCCTATCATTCCACAACCCCTATAACATTGACTCTTGTCATTGTGAGGTGTCAGATGAAACCTCAGGGTAGTTTTCACTTGCATATCTATTATGCTTAGTGATTTGGAGTCTTGCTTCATGTGTTTGTGAATACTTTGCAATCCTTATTTTGAGAATGATTTATTCATATCTGTTGAATACTTATCTATTAGGGAATCAGAAAATTGATATTTCCCCAATTGGTGAATTCTCTTCACATCCTGGGAGCATTAAAAGTGTCTGTGTAGAAGCTTTTCAGTTTCGTTTAATCAAAGTAATCAATTACATTTTTTGAAATTGCCTCTTTTTGTTGTTAAAAAATACATCTTCCTATCGTTATGAGAGGCATATACATATCTACATCTCTTCTAATGTTTTATATTATGATCTTTAATATTAAGGTTGTATATCCACTTAGGATGTGTTGTGAAATATGGTATAAGCTGTTGATCTAAATCTAATTTCTGCCAGACTGCTTTCCATTTTTTTCCTGCATTTTTATCAAATAAGGAAGCTTTTCCCCTAGGTAATTTAGGTTTTCTACTTTATCAAACAGTGGGTTATTTAGTTCCATTATTTATGATTTTTCCTTCTTTGGTCTGTTCTATTATCTCTCCCTTAAAAAAACAATTGATACAACAGCAACACTGTGCAATTACCAACTCTGATAGCCGATAATGCAATGATCTAAGCCAATTCCAAAAGACTCATGATGGAAACTGCTATCCACATCCAAAGAAAGAACTATGGAATTTGAATATGGATCAAAGCATACTACTTTCTCTCTCTCTCTCTCTCTCTCTCTCTCTCTCTCTCTCTCTCTCACTCTCTCTCGTTGTTTCTTCTTTCACATGATTTTTCCCTTTCATTCTAATTCTTTACAACATGAATGATGTGGAAATATGTCTAATATGATTGTACACATATAGCCTATATTAGACTGCATGCTTCTTGGGGAGGGGGTAACAGAGAAAGGGGGAGAAAATTTAGAATTCAAAATCTTATAGAAGTGAATGTTTAAAACTAAAAACAAATAAATTAGTAAAATTTAAAAATCTATACCTATGGAAAACTTAAAAAAAAATATCAAATGATCTGATGACTGCTGCTTTAGATCTAGAAGTACTATTCCCCCTTTATCCCTATCTTTTTTTCATCATTTCTCTTGATATTCTAAATCTTTTGCTTTTCAGAATGAATTTTTGTTATTTTCTTAAGTTCTATAAAGCACATCTTGGTAATTTGATTAGGTTAGCATTAAAAGTATAAATTAACTTTCATACCATTGGCATTTTTGTTGTTGTTTGTGCTTCCTTCTCAAAGAGGACTATGACATCAGGAAAGTGATGCCATGACTTCCAAGTGAATTGGATTTAGTTGAGGAAGGGCTGTGCAAAGTCACCAGCCTCACTCTCTCCACTAGAACCATCTGGGTCCAGTGGCAAGACATAGATTAGGACCACTGAAGATGAACTAGCAGGGGCTAAACCTGGTCTGGAACAGTGAGAAGATCCCTCTAGTGGAGAAAGGAAAGTAGGAACGGTTCCTAATCTCCTTGAGTCCAATGGTATATTTGTTCATTTTCAAAGAGGACCATGACCTCAGGAAAATGATGACATGACTTGCAGTTGACTGATATGGGTGAGGGAGGACTGTCTAAGATCACCAGTCTCACTTTCTCCTCCAGAGTCATCTGGATCCGGTGACTAGATATTCATCAGGATGACTGGAGATGACCCAGGATTCAACGGGAGACCCTGGCCCTTTTAGGCTAAGGCCATTTACCTCACAAATTACCTTACTTAGAGTGAGGTAATGCCCTTCAGTGAATAGGCCTCTTTAAGAAGTAGTCAAGGAATGGCCCCTTTAATTAGAAAAAGAAAAAAAGATAGTCAAGCTGGGAGGGCACAGTTACCATTGAGATTCACTCTAAGCCAAGAGGGTCCAAAAAAAATAGTAGCTCTTTAATGTCCGAACTGTGATAAGCGTTGGGTGTGTGTGTGTGTCTTGCCCTCCCAGTGAGTCAATACATTTTTTTCTTCATTGTAAATCTTCCCTTGAAGGATTTTGCATGTGCCAGATCATATTATCAAACTGGACAAAGCCTTGGTCAAGAAGAACATCAGAGGGATTTTGCTGTCACAATTCTGTATTATTAGATTACAGTGCTGGAACATTTTAAAGATGAGAGATTACCTCAAAGATCAACCAACCCAACTTTCTCATTTTACATAGGATGAAACTGAAGTCCAGAGACAGTGTATTACTTGACCAAAGCCATAGAATTTATAAACACAAGAGTTGGTGCTTGAACCCAAGACTTCTGGACTTGGATTCATCACTCTACCCCATCGCTTCTTGGTGAAAATTATATTTTTCATAGTACTGTCTCAGTCATTCCCTTGTCTTTGTGTCAAAGGGCTCATTCAGGTCGAGAAAGAAGTGGTTCTTGAACTGGTCCTTAAAAGATAAATAGGATTTACATAAGAAAAGAGGAGAATAATCTAAAACAAAGATAGGAACAAGCACTTCTTGTTTCCTTTAAAAAATTTTTTGGCATTTAAAGAGATGTATTCACTTTGACAGGGCAGCTAGGTGGCATGGCAGATAAGAGTGCTGGATCTAGGGTCAGGAAGACTCCTCTTCATGGGTTCACATCTGGGCCTCAGATACCTACTAGCTGTGTGATCACTTAACCCTATTTGCCTCAGTTTCCTTCTAGGTAAAATGAGCAGGAGAAGGAAATGGAAAACCACTGCAATATACCACTGCAGTATCTTTGTCAAGAAAACCCTAAATGGGATAAAGAAGAGTTGGACACAACTGAACAACAAAAATTAGATGTTACCTTCTCTTGTCCTCTAATCATCATGTATTTAGAGTCATGTGTCTGTCTACTTCTCCCCTTTTATCTTCCCTCCCCCTCTCCTAACTTGGGAACAGGAATCATTTTATGTAGTTCTCCCCCACTCTCTCATTGTATCCCCATAGCATTCATAACAGTGTTCCAGGAAGAGACAGAGCTGGGAATTTTTGAACTGGAGACAAACAACATGTTTGTTCCATCAGGTTGTCAGATGACAGAGAGAGACACACATTTATCCATAAATGGAAAGAGAAAAGACCTTTAGATACCAGAAGGCCCCTCCTGGAGAGGTTTTCCACTCCTGTCCCTGGCCTGGTTATTTGGTAGCTATCTACTTTAACTGTGCTCGGTAACTGATGCTAAGATCAATGATGCTATTACTTGGAGGTCAGTGGTGGCAGTGATGACCTTTACAGTAAACAAATAGACACTGAAAGAGGAGGGCTGAATGAGGATGTTTTGTAGTTGGAAAAACTGGGAATTTTCTGACACAGTTTAGTTTTATAGAAGAAGAAACCGAGACCCCGGAAAGGAGAAATTCACAGAGGAAGTTTATTCAACTTTTACTGAAAATGAAACTGAGCTGAGGGGGAGTCAAATATACCTAAATTCTCACGAAGTTATGGAGGTGGAATGGGGAACTTCGAGACCACCTAGGTCAATCCCCTCATTTTGTAGAGGAAACAGAGTTGGTCTCAGAGTAGGAATACTAGTTTTTCTAGTTCCCTTTCCCTAGCTCTTTTTGGCATAGAGTTATGCAGATCTGGCTTCCTCAGGAACACCATATCTTCCAGAGTACTTAGTGATCCTTGGTCTCATGACCAAGGATGAGCACTTGACTCTGTCTCCAAGTTCACCATTCCATCCTCTACCTTTACTCCCATCTCCTTCTAATAACAGGAAAGTGTGAGAGAGTTGGGAGGGAAAATCTTAGAGGGAAAGAAAAGGGTACCCAGAATAGGAGAAACGGAAGTCTCTCCAAAGTAGCAATCAGTAGAGACTGAAGGTCTCCCTCCCTTCCCAAAACTCTCTCGGCCAGGAGTTAGGCTCAGGCTCTGCCATTCCACCTTGCCCTACATTCTGTGCTAAGATGTATCCCTTTCTTTATGGGCTGATCAGGAATTTGCCTTTTCCATCCATGAGCTCATCCTGGCTCTATTTTGCCGCTAGCTCCTTCCCAGTTTTCTCTTTTTAAAAGAATAAGTACTGTCAGTGACATTTCAAATGCCTGACCCCATAGCAAAGCCCTAGAGTCCCTGCAGGACATCTAGCATTGATGCCAGACTCCACAAAGGGAGTCAATAAGACCTGTTGATTTGAAGTGAATCTGTGGTCTGATTCCTGGAACTGATGTGCTCCCATCCCCTTGTGTGTCTTCATAGAATGCCAGTATATCTGTCCTTTGATATTTAGCACATTATGTTGCCCTAGTAACCAGGTATCTCAGAACTCATGTGTTTAGTCAGACTGTGTCAAATCATCTCCTCTCTTCCAAAATGAACACAAATTTTTGATTTCTATTACACTCTTTACTGTATGTTCCCTGGCCAGGCAGACCTTATGTTGCATTTGTAAATTGTATTAAATTAACTAAGCAATTGTCTGGATTCAGGTTGTTTCCCTAGGATATAATGGTTTTTGATAGTTGATTTAGTCATTTCAGTTTTTATATTTTTTTTAGCATTTAAGAGCAAATAAAGTAGTAATATCATGTAATTCAATTTGATGAGGATTTAGTAAATGCTTGCTCTGTTCTAGGTATTATGCTAGGTGCTAGTATTGTAGTTTACTCTGCTCTATGTGGAGGGTCAGGGTCAGTAAGAGACTCTGCTCTCCCAAGAATGACAAAAGGTTTCATGATGTGTTATGGTGGAACCATCTCAAAGAATTCAGTCAGACCACATTTGTTGAGATTGATATCGTTCATGAAGCAGGCTAAGTTCCAAGAGGAACCAATAACTTAGGAGAAAGAAAGAGGGATTTTTCTAAGGTAAAGATGCAATTACATAACAGAAATTATGAATATTAAAAAAAACAAGAGAGGTTTGTTGAGGGATTAGTTAATAAGAGAAGAGTCCCAGCCACAGTGGAATTGTAAATGCAATTACCCACAATGAATACAGAAAAACTCATTTGGGGGTATCATGTATGATAATGATATTATAATAAGCTGCTCTATGTCAAAAGTTCACTATAGGTCAATTCTTTTCTATTACTGTGCAGGTTCCTACTTAGGAAAAGTCCCTTCTCTTGTTCTGGGATCCACATCCTGCTTGGGCCTCCTGGTGGTGCTGCTTTCTGATTGGTTGAGTATTGTGGTCCAGAGATTAGATGGATGTGATTGTGGTTGAGTACATGGACACACCTGCTGTTTCTGTGGGAAATATGAGGAATGGGTCTGAGGGCAGTGGCTGGCTAGAGGCGGTTACTGGGATCCCATCACATGGACACACTTGCTATTCTGTGAGAAACATGAGTTCATGGACACATCTGTTGTTTTAGTGAGCAGTGAGGCATATATATGGAGAACTTAGGATACTGAGTGGGGGAGGAGTGGGTAAGTAGTCTACTGTAGAGTGGGCTTTATAAGAATGTTAGAATGTTGGGGTTGGGGGCAGCTTTATTAGGATTCCATCACTAGGGATGAAAAGACAAGAATGAAAATAGTCTCAGTTCTCAAGGAATTTACAATCTATTGACCAGGAAAAACTGATTTGATGAGTTGATACATCCCCAAGGATGCATGTATACAAAGGATAAGAAGACTAAGCATCACCTCTGTGGCATCTCCCAACCCCTACCCTCAAAGCTCTTGATAGACTGGCAACATTGAGAGTTAAGTTCATTACAGCCTTGACTCTCCTTTATCACTCTTTATTGATCAATGTAGAAAATGCCATCATTTTTTTGGTCCCAGCTATATTACTGTTTTCTCCTGTGGATGACAGAGCAGTCTTCTGTTGGCACCAGTAGGCACTTTGTCAAAAACCGTAGGTCACTGAAACTTTAACTAGAATGTGCAAGTCATTATATGATTCTATGTCCAGAAGAGACATTCCACTGTGTGCTGCCCTTGACTTGGGGCCTAGGGTGATGAGAGCTATACACCTAGACTTTTCCCCATTGACATCCACTTTCTTCCTCCACTTGGATTTGAACTTTCTTGCTTTACATTTATTTATTTATTTATAGGTACTTTAGGAAAATAAGTAATTCTACCTATCTATCATATACCATCTCTCACTTATTTATCATCTATCAATTTTGCTGTGACAGTTCTTATATAGTTATCTATTTCGTTCAATTTTAATAAATTATGTAACCACTAACAAGTCAATCACCTGAGTTTGAATTTGATTGAATGAGTTTGATGTAAAGCAGATTTCTCAAATACATGGTGTGAGGGAGCAAAATCAAGATTTTCATCATTTTTTAATATTTCAGAGTGATAGAGAATGATTTGAGTTACCCAACTGGCTGAGTCCTCATTTAGGCAGTGTGTCCAGCTCCATCTCTATCTCCGTCTAACCTCTCCTCTCCAAAGGAAGCTAAATTTTTATGGTCAAAAGCTGCCTAACTCACTTGGGGTTTTCTGACTAGATTTCTTTCTCAAAAACCAAGCCTTAAACCCATTTCACTCTGGAGCTCATAGATGGGACAACAATAGATCCCTTCCCAAGCACCACTTAATAGCTACTTTGGGGGCTCAAAGTGAATATAAATAATAACTGTTTCTCTTTTTTGACCAGAAACTGTGAAGGTTTTCTCTTCCCAGTTTGATTTTTTTTAAAGGGGTCATCCCTTGACTTACTTCTTAAAGAGGCCAGCCTAGTCACTGAATGGGCTTTACCACAGTCAAAGTGAGAACTTGAAAAGACCTTAGCCTAAAAGGGCCAGGGTCTTCAATTGCATTCTGGGTCATCTTCAGTCATCCTGATGAATGTCTGGCTCCTGGACCTAGATAACTGGAGGAGAAAGTAAGGCTGATGACCCTGCACAACCCTCCCTCATTCAAATCAAAGTCAGCTACAAGTCATGTCATCATCTCCCTAATGTCATAGTACTTTTCAAGAACAAAGGACAAACACAATATTCAGAGTGATATTTCCTTTATTTTCCCCTAGGTTAAATTTTGAATCCAACTAGTAAGGGCAATTAAATCTTTCCCAGATGTGCCTTTGGTAGGAGGCCATGGTCTAAGGGTTTACGGTTGAGCATTGTTAAATGAGTAGTGGAGATACTATAGGCACTGAGAGCCCCTAGAGAAGCACTGGATGCTCTCTAACAAGAGAAAACCAAATGGTGGGTGATTTAAGTGTAGTAGTACCTAGTAGATAAACTATATATTATACTTTCTTGATGGATTATTAATTAACATAACCTACTTTAGCTGTAGATTGCAGAAACAGCAATAAGTTATGTGTAGTGTGTTATTTTTACTACAGTACCACCAAGTGCATACTTTGCTCTCAGCAATTATCACATATGCAGTTGGGTAAAGGTTGGGATTGCTAACAGTTGCGGGGATCAGGAAAAGTCTCATGTGGGAGGTGATATTTGAATAGTCTTGACTGAGTCTAGGGATTACAAAAGGCAAAAGTAAGCAGGAAGAAGCATGAGATCAACCTACTCCAACATCTGGAATAAGGACTGTCCTATCCATTTACCAGCAAGTAGGCCATCTTGGCTTCAATGTAAAGCAAAGGAGAGAAATGTGGGATAAACCTATAAAATAGGTCTGAGGCATATCTTGAAGGGCTTTAAATGCCAAACAGAAAAGTCTGTATTATTTCAGAGGCAACAGGGAGTTGGTGAAGTTTATTGAGGAGAGAAATTTGTACTTTAGCAATAATAGTTTGGCAGCTCTGTGAAGACTGGAGTAGAGGACAGGGACTAGCAGTAAGGAGACTAAGTAGGGGCCTACTATAGAGACTCTTGACAAGAGGAGATGGAGGCCTGAACTAGGGCAGCAATGGCAGAGTAAAGAAGGAGGTTCAGGGGAGAGCTAGGATCAACAAAGCTTAGCAAATGTTTGGATATGAGAAATGAGGTCAAGGGAAGAAAGGAGGTCGACTCCAAGACTCTGTATGAACATGGGTGACTGGACAGATGGTGGAGCCCTTGACAGGAAAAGCAAGTTAGGAAGAAGTATGTATTCAGGGAGACAAATAAGCTATGCTTTAAAAAAGTTCAGTTTGATTTGCTTGTAGTTCCTACAGTTGGAGATATCTAACTGGCAGCTAATAATGTACTGGAGCTCATTAGAGAGAGGAGTCATATGCATGAAGATGATGATTAAACTCATGGAAGATGACAGGATCACTGAGAGAGAAGAAAGGATGAGGAAGGAGGGACCAGGTCAGAGCTCTAGAGTGTACCCACATGTGGAACATAAGATTCACTTTGTTGTTACAATTGTTCAGTTGTCTCAGTCATATTCAACTCTTTGTGACCCCATTGGGGGGTTTTCTTGGCAAAGATACTAGAATGGTTTGCCATTTCCTTCTCCAGCTCATTTTTACAGATGAGGAAATTGAGGCAAACAAGGTTAAGTGTCTTGTCCAGAGTCAGATGCAAGCGTCTGAGGCCAGATCTGATGTCAGGAACATGAGTCTTCCTGACTCAGGCCAGCACTCTATTAGATAGATAGATAGACAGACAGACAGAGAGATAGACAGATAGATAGATATAGATATATCATTATTTTATAATCTTGATTTTTATCTGTTTTACTGTTTGTATACTGATTCTTTGCATTTTCCATTTTATCTTCTAGTAGATTTTCAATTTTGTTTCAATTTCCTTTCTCCGCTATAATGTTTTCTTCTAATCACTTTCATTTTCATCTTTTCTTCCCTTTAAGATATTTGTTTCCTTTCTCAATCTCTTCAGCTTCATCTTTGAAGCAGAGAAAGCAAATCCTGCTGATTAAGTTCTCCCTTTCAAATTTTACCCATTCTTTGAGACCAGAAGGAGAATGTCATTCTTAATAGGTTTCAAAAGCCACTACCACAAACATTTTATTCTCTCAAATACCAATAGAAGGAGATAGAAGGCACTCATAGGATACTGCTGTTAACTGACCTTTTATTCTCTGAAGAGCTTTCCACATTTAAGAAACAGAATAGTTCACAGCTATTATGATTTTGATGAGATACTGACGACCAGGTAAAAACCACTGAAATTATATAGCCCGTTTAGGAGGTAACAACTTGTTCAAAAGAAACTAGATTAATACAAATAACTTCCAAATTTTCTCTTTCAGCAGGAAACTAGAATTATTACTATACTTATTTTTGTGACAAATGTCACAGTTAACACATCAGTTTGGAACATATTTTGTATCATATCTGCCAGACAGACAGTCCAGCAACAAAATGCTCCTAAACTATAAATTTTCTTCAATTTATAAAGCACCCTTGGTAATTTGATTAGTTTAGCATTAAAATTATAAATTAATTTTCATATTATTGTCATTTTTATTATATTGGCACAGCCTACCCATGAGCAATGAATGTTCCTCTAGTTATTTGAGCTGTTCTTTATTTCCTTAAGGAACACTTTTTAATTTAATATGTACTAATCTTTTTGTGTACTTTGGTAAGTCAATCCCAACATATTTTATGCATTTTTTTAGCAATTTGGGATGGAATGTCCCTTTCTGTTATTTTTTTGGGGGGGTTCAGTTATTTTGATAAGTAATGTTGTAGTTTTTGAAGAGCCATTTTATAGCCTGCACTTTACTAAAACTATATAAGTATCTTTGATGAAACCCTAGGATTTTCCAGGTATACTGTCATATTATCAGCAAATGGAGAAGTTTCACCTTCTCTTTATGCTTTTAATTTATTTCTCTTTTTTTTATTGCTATTGCTAGCATTTCCAAAACTATAGCAAATTATAATGGGGAGAGTGAGTATACTCGCTTCACTCCACACTGACTGCGGCAAGTTTCTAAAGTATCACAGTGCATATGATGCTTACATTTGGATTTAGATATGTGCTTTTTATGATATTAAAAGAGATCCTATTAGGTCAGTACTTATTAGGGTTTTAGCATAAATTAGTGCTCTACTTTGTCAAAAGCTTTTCTCTGCATATATTGAAATAATCAAGAAGCTTTAGATATTTTGGGTTTTAATATAATTATGTTGACTATTTGCTTAATGTTGAACCATCCTTTCAGTTGTAATATAAATAAATCCTGGGCGGAGCCAAGATGGTGGAGTGAGAGCAACTATTCACCCAAGCTCTTAGACAAACTCCCTCAGATACCTCTAAAAAAGAGAATCTGACCAAATTTTGGAGGTGCAGAATCCAATAGAAGACAGACTGTGGCAGTTTCACAGCCCAGGACAGATTGGAAGATCAACAGGAAGAATTTGTTCCACAAGGAAGGAAGAGCTTACAGTGGACAGCACAGTGTCCCTGCACAGCCAAGCGGGAAAGCCCCGGGATGATCTGAGGCAGTGGCAGTACCTTGGAATAGCAGCTCAGAGCAAAAGTCAAGCAGAGTCGACCAAGTGACAGTTGCAGAAGGAGGCCAAGGTATCTGCAGCAATTGCTCCTGAGACTTTTGGCTGGCAGATTAAATGTCTTGAACTACTTGAACTTTCAGGAGCCAAAATAATGAAGTGACTGGTAAATACTCTCTCCTTCACCCTTTGTTGACCTTGAAAGAACCATAAAATATTTCCCCAGAAAAATCTTGGATCAGTGGGATCAGCAGAAGGGGCAAACAGTCTTGTAGCATGTGAGGTTAGGAAAGTCACTAAGGAGGATTCCTCTTACTGTGGCAGAGGACAGGAGCTCCAGTAGGGGTAGAACCTTGCAACCAGCACCAGGACCCAGGTACCTCAGTGCTCCCAGGGAAAATGGAAAGACAATAGAGCAGTGGGATCACCAAGTGCTGAGCTTGCCTTTTCTCTAGCTCAGCTGAGGAGATCTCCCATGCAGACTACCCTTCCCCTACATGTAAGCTAGCTTCAGGGCTAATTCCAGGAAACACAAACAGAATTCACCTGGCCTCTGCTTTCTCACACCAACTGGCTGAGCTGAAAGACTCAGAGGCCACAACACACAAAGTCTCTATCATGAGCAAGAAGCAAAGGAGGTTGGAAAAGAACATAGAATCTTTCTACAGGGTCAAGGATCAAAACACAAATACCAAAGTATTGAGACTGTATTCCTATCTGAAACTTCAGAAGGGACTATGAACTGCTTGCATGCACAAAGAGCACACCTGGAACAGTTGAAAAAGGAAACAGAAGAAAAAATGGCCAATGATTTTAAAAGTATGGAAAAAAGAATTCACTGAAGAGAACAGCTCTTTAAAAAGGAAAATTGAACAAATGGAAAAGGAAGCACAAAACCTAACTGGGAAAACTGGACAAATGGAAAAGGAGGTACATAAACTAACTGGAGAAAATAATTCCTTAAAAGGAAATGCAAGAAAGGATGGAAAAGGAGATGCAAAAGTTAACTGAAGAAAATAATTTGAGGAAAATTAGAATTGGACAAGTAGAAACTAATGACTCTATGAGACATGAAGAATCAGTCAAACAAAATCTAAAGAATGAAAAGATAGAAGAAAATATAAAATATCTAATTGGAAAAACAACTGACCTGGAAAATAGATCCAGGAGAGAAAATTTAAGAATTATTGACCTACCAGAAAGCCCATGACGAAAAAAGAGTCTGGACAATATCTTCAAAAAATCATCAAGGAAAACTGCCCAGAAGTGCTAGATCCAGAGGGCAAAATAGTCATAGAAAGAATCCACTGTTCACCTTCCAAAAGGGATCCCAAACTAAAAGCCAAGAAATATTGTTGCCAAGTTCCAGAACTATCAAGTGAAGGAGAAAATACTACAGGCCGCTAGAAAGAAACTACTCAAATATTGAGGAGCTACAGTCAGGGTCACAGAGAACCTTGCAGCTTCTACATTAAAAGATTGAAGGAATTGGAATGTGATATTTTGCAAGGCAAAGGAGCTGGGACTACAACCTAGGATCAATTACCCAGCAAATTTCAGCATAACATTTCAGGCAAGGAGATGCACATTCATTGAAATAAGGGATTTCCAGACCTTTCTGATAAAAAGGCCAGAACTCAATAGAAAATTCAGTCTGCAAATTCAGGTCTCAAGAGAGGCATAAAAAGGTAAACAGGGGAAAAGAAAATTTCTTACTCAATTTGTGCAAACTGTTTACCTCCCTATAAGGGAAGATGATACTCATTAATCTTGAGAATTGTATATCTATTATGAAATATAAAAGGGATATACAGAGACGGAGGGAACAGGTATAAAGTAAATTATGTGATAATAAAAACATGATTTAAGCGTGCAAAGGGATTGTAACAGGAGATGTGAAAAGAAGGAAGCAGAAAGTGGTAAATTACATCATAGGAAGAAGTACAAAATTATACTAAAGTAGAGGGAAAGAGGGGAGGCAGATGAGCATTATTTGAAAGGTACTCTCATCTGATTTGGTTCAAGGAGGAAAAACAAACTTAATTAAGGATATAAATCTATCTAGCTCTATAGGCATTAGGAGGGGAAGGGGGAAAGAAAGGGGAGGGGACACTAAAAGGGAGAGAGGTAAAGGACAATAAAAGAGAGAGGGGCTGAAAGAAGGAAGGAAAGACTGTTATAGGTGGTGGTAAAAAATTAAAACTATTGTGGAGAAGAAGGGAGAAGGGAGAACTAAAAGCACAAATGGTAGGAAAGAGAATAGAGGGAAAGATACAGATAGTGATCATAACTGTGAATGTAAATGGGATGAATTGTCCCATAAAATGGAGATGGATAGCAGAATGGATTAAAAGCCATAATCCAACAATATGCTATTTACAAGAAACACATTTGAAACAGAGGATACACACAGGCTGAAGGTAAAAGGTTGGAGCAGAATATATTGTGCTTCAGCTGATATAAGAAAAGCAGGGGTAGCAATCCTAATCTGAGACAAAGCAAAAGCAGAAACAGATCTAATCAAAAGAAACAGAGAAGGAAACTATATCCTGCTAAAAGGCACCATAGAAAATGAAGCAATATCATTACTAAACCTATATGCTCCAAGTGGAATAGCATTCAGATTCTTAGAGGAGAAGTTAAGGGAGTTACAGGAAGAAATAGACACCAAAACCATACTAGTAGGGACCTCAACCTCCCCCTCTCTGAACTTGATAAATGTAACCTTAAAATAAACAAGAAAGAAGTTAAGAAGGTGAATAAAACTCTCAATATGGTAGATATAATAGATCTCTGGAGAAAACTGAATAGGAATAGAAAGGAATATACCTTTTTCTCAGCAGCACATGGCACATATACAAAAACTGACCATGTACTAGGGCATAAAAACCTCACAATCCAGTGCAGAAAGGCAGAGATAGTCAAGGTATCCTTCTCAGATCAGAATGCAACAAAAATCATGTGTAATAAAAGGCCATGGAAAGACAGACCAAAAATTAATTGGAAACTAAATAATCTAATCCCAAAGAAGGAGTGGGTTAAACAATAAATTATGGAAACAATCAACAACTTCATTCAAGAGAATGGAAAGTTGGTTTGTTATATGATTTCTCCCATTCATTCTAATTCTTCTATACAACATGACTATGGTGAAAATGTATTTAATAAGAATATATGTGTAGAACCTACACAAAATTGTATGCTGTCTCAAGGAGGGGGAAGGTGGTGGGGAGGGAAGGAGAGAGAGGGAAAGAAAAAATCTAAACTGTATGGTAGTGATTGTGAAACACTGAAAATTAATAAATTAAAATAAATTCAAAAACCAATAAATAAATCCCAATTGACCACAATGAATTATTGTTAGATAAATTGTGCAGTCTGGAACAATTTGTTTAAATTTTTGAGTCAATGTTCAAGAATAGTATTAGCCTATACTTTTCTTCTGTGTTTTATCTTTCCTTGGTTTAGATGTTAGGACTACATCTCATAAAAGGATTCCAGTTGGATCCTTTCTCAGCTTTTTAAAATAATTTTTGAAGTACGGGTACTACTTGTTCTTTAAAAGTTAGATAGAATTCTCATGTGCATCTTTCAAAATCAGCTGCTTATTCTTTGGTAGTTCTTTTATAGCTGGGTCTAGTTCCTTTTCTGAGATTGGGTTATTTAAAATCTTTATTTGATCCTCTGGGAGTGGGTATTTTATGTTTGAAAGTATTCTTTTTTATGTGTTCTCAGTTTTGTTATCATATAATTGTGTATAATATATTTTGATTTTTATGACTTTGTTGTGATTTCACTTTATTTGCTATCTTATTGATTTGATGTTCTGTCCTGTTTTTTAAAATCAAATTAAAAATCTATCAATTTTATTATTCTTCTCAAGGAACAAGCTTATAGTTTCATTTATCATTTCCATGGGGGTTTTATTTTTTTATCTCTTTATCTATTTCTTCTTGAATTTTTAATGTCTTCTCTTTGTGTTTATTTCAGGTTTGGTTTTTTATTTGCTAACTTTTAAAAATGAATGTTTGGTTCATTGATACTCTCTTTTTCTATTTCATGAATGTATGTTTGTAGGAATATAATTCTTCCCCTGAAAACTGCTGAAGCTACATTCCAGAAATTTTGGTTCATAGCTTCATCATTATAATTTTTTCACATAAATATTAATTATTTCTAAAATCTGTTCTTTGACTCACCCATTGTTTAGGATTTCATCATGAGATCTTTATTTGTGTCTGTGTCTCTTGTTTATGGTCTCTGGACCAGCGTTTACTTTATTGTGTTATGGTCTGCAAAAGATGCATTTACTAATTCTACCCTTTTACATTTGTTTGCAATATCTCTATGACCTAATATATGGTAAATTTTTGTACAAAGTTCTATGCAGTGCTGAGAAATACGAGAAAAATAACTACTAGTCCCGCGATACCATTTAGAAAATGCCACAAGTTTTTTTTAGCTCTATACTCTCCAGCAATTTGTTCAGTTTCCTTTTCTCCCTTTTATCTTTTGGTTAGACATCCAAAACTGACAAGGGGGTACTGAAATTTCCTATCACTGTTGCGGTACTACTGTCTCTATTTTCTTGTAGCTCAGTTAATGTTTCCTTTATTAATTTATATACTAAGGCAGTTGAAGTATTTAGGTTAACTGCTGACATTGGTTTATTATTGATAGTTCCTTTAAGTATACTGTACCTTCTTTCTCTATCCTTTTTTTATTTTTTTGAATATTTGTTTTTGCTTTGTCAGGTAGTTTTACTGAAACTCCTACTCTTCAGATTCACTTGATGCAAAGTATTTTTCCCATACTCTTAGATATATTTTGTGTATGTCTTCCTTTTTTAAAATGTATTTCTTATAAGCAACAGATTGTAGGGTTTTATTTTCTTTTATACTGTGCCAGTTTTTCATTTTATTGGATCGTTTAACACATTCACTCATTAACCCATTAAAATTATGAGAATCAGGTTTATACTTGCCTCCATTTGTCTCTAATATTGGGTTTTTTCAAGTTTTGATTTTTTTCTCCTCTTCCTCTGTAAATATGGTACTTTTCTATTATTTTAGCTTAATTTGTTTTAAGGTGGCCCTATTCCCACTGGCTTATTTCCACTGTCGCTTAATCTCTCCTCTTTCTCTTTGCATATTAATTCCTTTCTTTCTTTCCTCCTTTTATCTGGTTATCTTCCCCCTTTTTCTCATCTCACTTAGTCAAGCAGAGTCCCTCTTCATCTCTTTCTCTTCATTACTTTTTAAAATTTCATTTCTGTGCCCCCTTTTCAGAGAGGATTCTCTCACTTTCTTCATTATCTATCCTTTCTGTCCATTCTAGATTCTCATTTTCTGGTTAATGACTTATAATTATCTAATCCTTCTCTATTCTCTGAACTATTCATGGAATCAAAATTTCCAGTGTATCTATTCTGGTCTCTCCACTACAGGCATTTCCACTGTGTCTCACTCCCAGAAAAATGTCAATTCCTCCAGGTTGTCCCTGGTTTTGCATTTTGCCACTGATCTATATCCTTCCCCCAATTACCTTCTTTCATCAGTTACCTCAAAATCTCCATCATGGATCCATGCCCTTCTACTCTTCCAGATGCCAGTTGTTCTCAGGAATTCCAATTCTATCCCTACCTTCTCATTGAGGCAGGTTTTATTGTTGTTCAGTCATTTTTCAGTTGTGTCTGACTTTTTGTGACCTCCATTTGGGGTTTTCCTAGTAAAGATATAGAGTGCTTTGCTATATCCTGCTCCAGCTCATTTAACAGAGGGGGGAAACTGAGGCAAATGGTATTAAGTGACTTGTCCAGGGTTATATAACTAATTAATGTGTGAGACCAGATTTGAACTCAGGAAAAGGAGTCTTTCTGACTCCAGGCTCAGCAATCCATCCACTGCACCACCTCATTAGCTGACCTCCCACTGAGGCAGGAAGATTCCTCTTTTCAAGCATTAAATGCCCACAGAAAACACCCAGCAACATCCCCATCTCCCTCCACAGAATATCTATCATTACCTAGAGGCGCATTCATCAATTAGATTCTTTTCCCACCACCAAAACAAGGGCTCCCTCTTTTTCCTTCCTATTTCAATCCTTCTCCTCCTCTTCCTCACCTACTCCCTTGCAGGCTTCTATCTTCCTAAGAGACCACAGGGGTGACTGTTTCCTCATTGCTGACCCTCAACTTGGCCTGGACAAATCACATACTCCCTTCTACCTACATCCTTCCTTCTATTTCATGATGTATTCCCATGGGGAAAAATGATCCACCTGTAGGCAGGGTGTCACCAAATTCTGTCCATAATATCCCAGGCCTGCCTCTCCACTGCTCCTTCCATCCAACTTCCACCTTCAACTTTGGGACCATTTAGAAAGAGGTTTCTCAGTGGTCTCTGCTGTCACCTTGTTATTGTTGTCTTTGGCTGCTGCATTCATTGCCCCTCTGACATTTCTGTTCTCTGGAGTATTCAAGTAGGTCAATCTCATCCGGTCAATTCTTCCCCCAAAGAATGCTTCAAACTTCTCTTTATTATCGAATGTGTATCATTTTTCTATTTATTAAGTTCAGATATGCAGAGTCGGTCACCCTGGACTGTATTTTGAGCTCCTCTGCTTTCTAAAATACAGTTTCCCATTCCCTACTAGGTTTTCTGTTGGATGCAGAACAGTCTTTTATGACTCTAATTTCCTTTCCTTTATATTTAAAAGTCTTTCCTCTGTTACTCTGATTAAAATTAATCATTATGTGTTTCCGAGTTTGCTTCCTTGGCTTCTTTTCTGGAGTCTATCTACGTATTCTTTCCATTGATAGTTTTCTTTTGTTGTGTTCAGAAGTTCTGGGAAATTTTCCTGTATTATTTCTTGCCATATGGTGTTCAGACTTTTTGATTTCCGGTCTTCTGGAAGATCTACAGTCCTTAGGTTGCCTTATGCATCTTGTCTGTGAGAGCACACATTTTGTTTGGAGAGAGAACATTATTTCTTTTATTGTTTTATCTTTTGCTTCTCTTCCTTTAGATTGTCCTTCACTTCACCCAATACATTGTCCTCTCATTGTTTCCTTAGTGAGCGTTGCCATCACAGATTCCCATTATTTTTTGCTGTGCAAGTCATAAATTTTGCACTCAAAGTTCTCATTTCTCTTTTAAATCACTCAGGAATAGTGTGTTCTGGTTTCATATTCTCCTCAAATTCCACAGGGTCCTCTGTCTCATCAAGTGTTGGATCATTTTTCTTTATTTTGCAGTATTTGTTTATAAATGTCAGAATTTATTTACCAGATCTGGGGACCATATTTCCTTCTACTGTTCAGACATTTCCTGTTGATTTATCAAAGTCTTTGAGGTTTCTTTCCTCTTGGTTTTTTGGTAATTTCAGTCTTTTCTTCCTTATTTTCTCCTATTGCTCACATTAATATCTCTGGGAGATATCAAAGCACCTTAGCCTCCTTCCATACTGGGCACTTCATAGGTCTCTTCTCCAAGTGATTTTTGGTGGGACAGAACTAGCTCCAGCCAGTTTCCCTCAAGCTCAGTGGAATGCTGCATGCCCCATGATGTCCCATCCCAATAACTCTGTTCCTTGGTTCTCTGACTTAGCAGTACAGAATGCTGCCATCCTGGTGCCATTTTGGCCAGGGGTGTTTTCTGTTATTTGGAGTCTTTAGTTTCTGAGGCTGGAAGGGTAGAGATTGGTGTAAGGGGTTAAACTATATTTCTTTTATTATTATTATTTTTTTATATTTTATAAATTTATTTAACTTTTTACATTTATTTTCACAAAATTTTGAGTTCCAAATTTTCTCCCCATTTGTCCCCTCCCCCCACCCCAATACACCAAGTATTCTAATTTCCCCTATCACCAATCTGCCCTCTATCATCCCTCCCTTCCCTTGTCCCCA
>CM053771.1:183280146-183499485 GCA_028658325.1 Potorous gilbertii | reverse complement strand
GGGCCGCCTCTCAGGCTCAGTTCCCTCAGGGGGTTCATGCAGAGATCTTTTGTAATGGAGCTGGGGTGGAGCTCTTGCCTGCTCTGCGGGCCTCTGGCCAAGCTGCCTCTGCCTCTGCCGCGGCTGTAGCCTCCCAAGGGGGTCCGAGTCCCGGAGATACCCCACTCCCCTCTCAGCCTGTCTCTCTCACTGACATGTGCGTCTGTGGGTGGAGGGACCTTCGTGGCCACCGGAGGTTCAGGTCCCTGATGCCTGCTTGGGTCTGCTCGCTCCTCTCAGTGAGGTGTGGCCAGAGCAGGGGGAGGGGAGCGCTCCGCAGGGCAGGGCTCCGCTCCCGTCCAGGGATACCTTTGCGGTCGGTTTTTCAGGGCTCTCTGCAACGGAAATTTCCTTCACTGTGTTGCTGCGCAGTTTCCACTGTTCCAGAATTTGTCAGGAGTTCTTTTTACAGGAAATCTATGGGCTGTGGATTCGGAGCTAGCAAATGTGAGTCTTTCTACTCCACCATCTTGGCTCTGCCCCTGGCAATTTTTTTTAGAGAGGAAAAACACTTTCAGCCACAGAATAGGGTGAAGGAAGGCTCCAAGGATTGGGAAACATGAGCTGATCCTTGAAGGAAAATTATGATCTTGAAAAGTGGGGGACAGAGAGGGTACAAATGTTGAGTTTAGGGAACAGTTTACCACATTAATATGTACTGAGATGGAAAGCTGGGTTGGTAGATTAAGGTATAAGTGTCAAACACAGGCCCTTTGAGCAGATAATGCTTATATGTAGTTTCTTAAGTCAATATGTTACCCACAGGGATACTAATATATGGGTTAGTGACCCCCTACCCCATTTCTTTTGTATTTTGGAAATGCCATAGTGATGAGTGAATCGATTAAGGGAGGTGCAGAAGGATTACCTTGCTGCTGTGAAAGTTCAGTTGAAATTATATAAAGTAAATTTGTAGATCCAGTCACTGGGGTGTCATGACTTTCTCCAACCATGTTTAACAGCCCAGAAGTAGGAGCAAAAGCAGCAGATACTGGATGAAAACAAGGCAGAGGTGTGGCAGGACAACATCAGAGTTAATAAGGAGGCAAGGGATTTGAGAGAAGAGGAAACTGTAGATTCCTGATTCACCCAGCGGTCACCAAGTATAGCCAGTTCAGGGAAACAACTGAGGGCTGAAAGGACTGGAGGTCACAGGGAGGATGAAAAATAGAATCAGAAGTTTCAAGACAAAGGAAGAAGCAAAATGAAATTCCCAAACTTCACAGTAAATGAATATGATAGTGACAAGTGTATGCTTACAAGTGTATACCATCTCCATGTATAACTGATGTGGAGAGGATGAGCAGATCACAGTGCTGAGTGAAGTGAGCAAAACCGGAGGAACATTGTACATAGTAACAGCCACACTGTGCAATGATCAACTATGACTGACAGCTCTTCTCAGAAATACAAAGATCCAAGACAATTTCAAAAGACTCATGGTGGAAAATTCTATCTACATCCAGAAAAGGAACTGATGGAGTCTGAATGCGGATCAAAGTAAGCTTTTTTCACCTTCTTTACTTTTTCATTTTTTGTCTTTTATTCTGTTTCTTCTTTTACAACATAACTAATATGGAAATATGTTTTACATGATTACACATATATAACCTATATCAAATTGCTTACCTGTCTTAGGGAGGAGGGAGAGGAGGAAGGGAAAAATTTGGAATTTAAAATCTTATCTTGAAAAATGAATATCAAAAATTACTTTTACATGTGATTGGAGAAAATAAAGTACCATTTTTTAAAAGTAGGTCATGATAAATGAGTAAGTTACAGAACTAGGAAATGAGGATGTTTGACAGAGGTATCAGTATGTATGCTGAAGTACCCTAGCATGATGGCAGGATTTGGAGAGGAGGGAAAGACTGTGAGCCAGGCACTGAATTTAGTAAGGAAGAAAGGAGAGTAGTCAGAAGATAACAGCTACCAGAAACTTGATTAGGTGATAAATATAGACTGAATGACTATAATAGGAAGAGTGGTTATTGGATAGTGGCATAGGGAGAATCTGGAAGTGGTCATGGGAACCAAAGAGTACTCTATGACTCTATGAGTTATGAGTGGAAATGTAAGCAATATTGAAAAGAAAAGCTACATCATCAGAAGGAAGTCAGATCTAATGAGTACAAGAAGATGGAAGGACTAAGAAAAGAAAAAGTTTAAGATGAAGCCGAGTTTGTTACCTATGGAGCAAATATTCCAGAGAGCACAGTGGAAGGTGTGAGAAGTTTTAGAATGGGACTTGGTAGAGAAGGGTGAATAGTTTGAAGGGGATGGGAACACAGGGTCTGAAACACAATACTCTAGATAAATCTGGACTACTCCTAACTAGGACAATGTATGGTGAGACTATAACTTCTATATGTCTAATATTGAATCAGTTCTTTTGACTGTCATGTCCTACTGTTAACTTATACTGAGCTTGAAGTCTATGAAAATCAATCATCATTTATTAAACACCTATTGTATGCCAAGGACTGTGAATGGGAATACAAAAGACACAAGTGAAACAGACCTTGTCTGCAAAGAGCTTACAATCTAGCTGATGGAGACATGTATTTCTATAAGTATACACAAACTAGATAAAAGATCATTTGAGGGAAGGCAGTAGGATCCAGAAAGATCAGGAAAGGCTTTATATATGAAGTGGTTCTTGAATTGAGTCTTAAAGGAGAGTGAAGATTGAAGAGAACAAAGGTAAAGGAGAGAGAGCATTTCAGGCATGAAGGACAAACAGCGAAAAGGCAGAGAAACAGGAAATGGAGTACGGCATATGAAGAACACCAAGATGCCTGGTTTGGCTAGTGGGAAGGAGCATGGACAGGGCCAACTGAGTAAATCAATTAAGTCATTAAAACCTACTTAAAATAAGTGATAATATGTCCTGATACCTTACTGAGGTAAGAACAAATATCAATTAATCAATCATAGACTGTAGTCTTAATTAATCATAGTCTTTAGTCTAAGTTTTTTAAAAAAAGGCTTTGAATTAGAGTGATATTGCACAGTAATACTGTCCAGATTGTCTGAGGAAATTTGGTCACACTCTAGGTTTTTCTACAATATATCAAGCTAGTTTAGAACCAAGATTATTTTAAAAATTGGAGTATGCTGCATTCTAATAAAATCCTTGAAAAGGATTGGGGAGGAGGGGAAAGAGAAGCCTCAGCCTAAGTCTCCTCCTTTCCCTGTCCCACTTTATCACATCCAAGCATCCATGGACAAGTTGACAGCAGTGTCTCCATTGGGAGCCAAGGTCAGAATGGAATGGATTCACAGATCCACAAGCAGTGCAGCAAAAAGCAACACCATGCCTAAGGGGGCAGAAGATCAGCAACCAGAAGCTATGGGTCACCCCTTTGCTTCACAAGCTCTCCAAGCTTGAAGCTACTTCACACGCCTACAATCTGTACGCAACTATAGAGAATGTCACAGTTTTGTTTGCTTGTTTGTCTTTTGAGGGAAATGATTTGAATAAACCATCATTACTATAATACCTTAGCAAATACTTATTTCCAAAAGGTACTTAAGTCTGAATAAATGACAGCCACTGATATTCTTGGAGCAGGAGAGGAAATACACAATAGGGGCTTGTGAGCTATAACACTAAAAAGAGAATTCCCTATCCCCTAAGAGATATCCTTAGAACCCTGAGGGGAAAATGTAGCTGTGTTCTGGGAATCTGACTCATCAGTGTGAGTGGGACTTGGGAGAGTCACATCAGAGCATGTGTTACATGAATACTAAGACTGTAAGATCAGATTGGAGCCAGATCGTGAAAGACTTTAAATGCCCAACAGAGGAATTTGTATTTTATTTTAGATGTAATATAGGGATCAACTGGAGTTTATTGAAAAGGAAGTGATGTGGTCAGACCTGCACCTTAGGAAAATCATTTTGGTAGCTGTGATGGGGATGGATCGAGGTGGGAAGAAGCTTGAGACAGAGAATAGAGGAGACTATTACAAAACTCTAGGCAAAAGAGAATTCTTACTGTTGTTGTTCATGTCTAACTTGTGACTCCATTTGGGGTTTTCTTGGCAAGAGCGGTTTGCCATTTCCTTCTCCAGTTCATTTTATAGATGAGGAAACTGAGGCAAACAGGGTTAAGTGACTTGCTCAGGGTCACACAATTAGTAAGTGTCAAATTTGAACTCAGGTCTTCCTGATTCCAGGACACACTCTGTCCATTGTGCCACTTAGTTGCCCCCAAAAATATTTAGGGACTGAACTAATATGATGACTGTATGAGTGGAGAACAGATGAATGTGGAAATATAAACATCTAGATTTCACAACTGATTATGTATGAGGACTGAATGAAAGTAAGAAGTCAATGACTACCTCAAGGTTTTAACCTGGGGAAATGGAAAGGGAATAAGTATTTATTTAGTACTAACACCATGCCTGGAACTGTGCTTAAGCTCTTTGCTAATATTCTTTCATTTGACCCTCAAAACAACCCTGGTCATAGGGAGGTAGGTACTATTATTAACCCTATTTTACAATTGAGGAAACTGAGGCAAGCAGCGTTAAGTGACTTGCCCAAGGTCACACAGTAAGTATCTGAGGTCAGATTTGAACTCAGGTGTTCTTGACTTCAGGCCAAGCTTTCAATACAGTGTACCATCTAGCCACCTCATGGTAGCCCTCTCAACCAAAAGTGGAAGGTTTGGAAGATGGATGGGTTTGTGAGGAAAACATCATCAATTCTGTTTTGGATGCAGGCCATCCATCCAATCTGAAATGTCCACAGGCAATGGTGATATCAGGGCAGAGACTAAGTCTGGATTTTTATAAGTGAGATCATCTGTATAAAGATGATAAGCAAAGCATGAGAGTTGATAAAGTCACTAATAATGAAGTGAGAAATGGAAAGAGGGTCCAGAACAGAGACATGTATATCCACAGTTAGAGGGTGTAATATGGACTATGAGCCAGCCTTCAAACCTATCAGAGAAGAACTGGGAGAAGAGAGAGTATCCAAGAGCAAAGAATGGTCCAAATATATTGTCATCCATTAACCAGCGATACAGATGTTCATTATCCAGGACTGGCCACCTTTGAGTCAGTCAATATACATGTATTAAGGGTCTACTACATGCCAGGCATTGTGCTAAATACTGGTGATACAAAGAAAGACAAAAACAAAACCAAACCAAAAAAAGAAAAAAAACAGTCCCTGCTTACATTTATAGCTTACAGTTTAACAAGGAGACTACACACAAAGGACTATGTACAAAAACAATATACATAGAATAAGTTGGAAATAATCACCAGAGTGGAGTCACTAGAATTAAGAAGAATCTAGAATGACCTTCTAGAAAGCATTTTAGGTAGGACTTGAAGAAATACAAGGAAGCCAGGAGTAAGGGCATTTCAGACACAGAGTTTAGCCAGTGAAAATGCCCAAAGTTGAGAGATGGAAATGTCCTCTTTGAAGGAAAGGAAGGAGGCTAATATCTCTGGATCACAGAGTTGGTGGAGAGATATAACATATGAGAAAATTGGAAAGGTGGGGAGGGAAGGCAGTTTATGAAGAACTCTGAAGGACAATTAGAGGATTTTATATTTGATTCTGAAAGTGATAGAGAGCCAGTGGACTTTAAGGTGTGGGAAGGAGCGACATGGTCAGACTTGATCTTTAGGAAGATCACTTTGACAGTGGAACAGAAGACAGACTACAGTGTGGAGAAAGTTGAGGAAAGTAGATAAACCAGCAGGACATTGCAATAGTCCCGGCATGAGGTGATAAAGACCTGCACCAGGATGGTGATAATGTTAGAGGGGGGAATATTTGAAAGATGTTACAAAGGTAAAATTTACAAGACTAGAAACAGATTGTATATGGGAAGGAAAGGAAAAGGAGGGAGAAGTTGAGGATGACACCTGAGTTGTAAGCCTGGGTCACTGGGAAGATGGCGATGCCCTCAACAGTAATAGGGGAGTGCAAGGGTGTGCAAGGGTGTGCAAGGAATAAAATGATTTCAAAGAGTTTTTGCACAAACAAACTCAATGCAACCAAGCAGAAAACTACAAAAGAATTTTTACACCTAAGGCCTAAAATACAGAGAAAACTGAGTCAAAATTACAAGAATACAAGCCATTCCCCAATTGATAAATGGTCAAAGGATATTAACAGACAGTTTTCAGAGGAAGAAGTTAAAATTATCTATAACTTCTATAATATCTATATATAAAGTTATCTATGTGAAAAAAATGCTCAAAATCACTATTGTTTAGAGAGATGCAAATCAAAACAACTCTGAGGTACCACATCGCACCTATCGGATTGGCTAACATGATAAAATAGGAAGACGACAAACGCTGGAGAAGATGTGGAAGAGTTGGAACATTGGTTGGTGGAGATGTGGGCTGATCCAACCATTCTGGAAAGCAATTTGGAACTATGTCCAAAGGGCTATAAAAATGTACACACCCTTTGACCCAGCAATATGGCTTCTAGAGTTGTATCCGAAAGAGATCATAAAAATGGGCAAAGGATTCATGTGTACAAAAATATTTATAGCAGGTCTTTTTGTAGCAACCAAGAATTGGAAAACAAGGGGATACCCATCAATTGGGGACCATACATGAATGTGATGGAATACAAACAGGTGGACTTCAGAAAAACCTGGAAAGACTTACATGAATTGAAGCTGAGTGAAGTGAGCAGAGCCAGGAAAAGATTATACACAGTAATAGCCACAGTGCATAAGGACTTTTTTTTGATAGACTCAGCCCTTCACCACAATGTAAGGACCTAAAACATTTCCAAAGGACTCAAAACTCAAAACGCCATCCGCATCCAGAGAAGGAACTATGGAGTCAGAACACAGAATGAAATGACTATTTTCTCCTTTGTTATGTTTTGTTTTTTTCATGGTTTCTCCCATTCATTTTCATTCTTCTGTGCAATGTGACTAATGTGGAAATGTGTTTAATAGGAATGCATGTGTAGAGCTCATATAAGATTGCATGTCCTCTTGGGGAGAGAGGGAGTAAGGAAGGGGAGGAAACTTGGAATTTATGGAAGCAATTGTTGGAAACAAATAAATTAATAAATTTGGGGGGGGGAGAAAATAATGATTTCAGTTTTGGACACACTGAGTTTAAGGCGTCTATAGGACATTCTAGACGTTCCATGGGTAGTTGAAGATGTAAGAATGGAGGTCAGCTGAGACCTCAGTGCTAGATATTTAGATTTGAGAACCATTAGCATTGCAATACTAATTGAATCTAAGGGAGCTGATGAGTAAAAGAGTACAGAGGGAAAAGAGAAGATGGTTCTGACAGAGCCCAGTAGGACATCCACATTTAGAGGCGATGACCTAGCAAAAATCTAGCAAAGGAGGCTAAGAAGTAGTCAGGTAAGAGAACTAGGAGAGAACGCTGGCATGAAAATCTAGACAGAAGAAAGTATCAAAAAGTGGGGGATTAACAATATCAAAGACTATAAAGGTCAAGGATAACGAGGGATTGATAAAAGGACATCAGATCGGGCAATTAAGATACTGGCAACTTTGGAGAGCGTAGTTTCAGTGGAATGACGAGATCAGAAGCCAAACTACAGAGAATTAAGAAGAGGGTGAGAGGCAAGGAAGTTAAAGCCCTCTCGAGCACACAAAGTCCTCAATAAGTTTGTTCACAGAAGGAAGGATAGATATAGAATGATAGCTGGTAGGGACAGATGATGAAGTGGGAGATTTTTGGTTTTTTCAGGATGAGGGAGACACGGTAGTAAGGAAGCAGCAAGGAGATAGGAAGAGACTGAAGTTATCTAAGAGATTGGGAATGAAAGAGGAGGAATTCTGCTGAAGAAAAAAATGGAATGGGATCACGTGTTTGTGGAGGGGTTCATCTTGGCAAGAAGAAGAAGGAATGAAGAGTATCTCATTTGAAGAGGAGATAGTGACAGAAGATATGTGAGTGATGCAACATGACAACAAGCAAGACCTCTCAGAGAATAACCTTAATTTGTTCAGTAAATATGAGGCAAGAACTTGATCTTATGGACATACAAATTCTGGCTAACTCCTAGCTAGCTAAATAGTCGGAACTCTCCTGTTACTCTAGGAACTCCATTCCCAATCCTAAATTCACTTCTTTTTCTGTCTTCTAGGCAATCGACTATATTGACAATAATTAACTAAGGCTATCAGATAACTCCCAAGTAGAGGTTGTCTTGCTAAGCAGACCTTTAAGTTTGTGTTCAAACCTGTTTTAAATACTACTTTCAATACTACCTCCTCTAAATATAAGATGGTTCTCACCTGGCAGAATTCCTTATCAAAGAGCACCATTGGTAGAATTCTAGAATAGGGATAATCATGTACTACTTTTAATGAGGATACCCCACTATGATCATAAACTTCATTTATATTACTGATATCTTCCTATCGGAGGCATCCTTCGTTCCTCAAAGGAACTGCCCATTCTAGGAAGGATCTGCCCATCCTAACAATAACAAATGTCCTAGGTTTCTTGAAAAAGACCATGGCTGGGTCATAAATACCAAGTCAGAAAATAAGCTAAGAAAGTCAACGTCTGATTCCATTACCTTTGAAACAAAAACAATGAAGGTCTTGTATCCAAAACATAAAGGGAATTAACACAAATATATAATTATGAGCCTTTCAAGCCTTTCCTCAATGAATTAGTAGTTAAAGGACATGATCAAACAATTTTAAAAGAAGCATTTAATACTATTAAACATATCTCCAAATCATTTATAATAACAAAATTCATATTAAAACTGTTTTCTCCTCACAACAAAAAAAATTGGCAAAGATGAGAAAAAATGAAAATAGTCAATGCCAAAGTCATTTTGCAAAGATAGGACACTGGTTATAGACCAACAACTGGTTCACCTATTCTCGAAAGCACTTTGAAATTATGCTACACACAAAAAAAGGGGTGGAGGGATGAAAAATATAATTATCTTTACCCTTTGACCCAGAGATCCCATTGTTAGGCTTATGCCCCAAGAAGGTCAGTGACAGAAAGAAAGATCCCATATGCACATTTTGTGATAGTAAAAAAAAAATGAAACTAGAAATATAAATGCCCCATTTCTAATATATTCTTTTACCAGAAAAACATCATGGTATGGTAGAAAATATCATTCAGCCCTCAGTTTAAGTCTGTCTCTGCACCCCTGTATGACTTTAGTCAAGTCACATAACTTATCTGACCTTCTGCTTCATCATCTACAAAATGAAGGGCACTGAACTAAATGACCCCTAATGCTCCTTCCACATCTAAATCTACTAAATTATAAATGTAGTCATCGATTAGGGAATGACTAAATAATTTGTTTTATATAAATATAATGCAATATTGTGGCAGGTGGGTGGTTCAATGGATAAAGCATTGTAACTGGAGTCAGGAAGATGTAAATTCAAATCCACCCATGGTCATCTACTAGCTATATGTATGTTTGTCTTTGGTTGCTGAAGAAGGCCATGCCATCAGAGAAATAATGACATGACTTGCGTTTGACTTTGTTTTGAGTGAGGGAGGCCTGTGCAGGTCACCAGCCTCACTTCTCCTCCAGAGTCATCTGAATCCAGTGACCAGATATTCATCAGGATGACTGGAGAAGACCCAGGATGAGGCAGTTGGGGGTTAAGTGACTTGCCCAAGGTCACACAGCTAGTGGGTGTCAAGTGTGTGAGTCAGGTCCTCTTGACTCCTGCACTGGTGCTCTATCTACTGCACCACCTAGCTGCCCCTTCTGCTCGCTATATGACGGCATTTAACCTCTTTGCCTCACTTTCCTCATCTGTAAAGTGGGGGTAATAACCATCTACCTCACAGGGTTATTGCGAGGATCAAATGAGATACAAATTATAAGGTGCTTAACATAACGCCTGGTACATAATAAGCACCGTAAAAATGTTAGCTATTATAACTACTAAGTCATAAGAAGCAATTAATATGAATATAAAGTAATACATGAAGTAATTAACAGAATTTAGAGAAACCTAGGAAGACTTGTACAAATGGATATAAACAAATATATAAACAAATTAAGCAGAACCAGAAAAACAATACAATTACTACAATGATATAAATAGGAGCAACAACAAACAGAAAACTCCATCTTAGGCATTTTATCATTATAATGGCCAAAGAACAGATGAGAAAATGTACCTCGTTCTCTTCAACCACAGAAATGGACTTTCAATATTATTTGTACTGTCAAATATTTTCAATGCATTCACTGGTATTGAAGAACATAAAAAAAACTTTGTTGTAATGGAAGAGTCACTGAGGAGGGATAGGTAGATAGAGAGACAGAGAGACAGATAGATAGATAGATATAGAGATAGATGACAAATAGATATAGATGATAAATAAATAGACGATAGATAGATATACATAGATAAGATATAGACATATCTATACACACATATGGAAGAATGTGGTGTTTTAAAAGGGCATCAATTTTTTACAAAATGAAAAGAAAAATGGCCAAGGACAAAATGGTAGCATTAGGCAGTAATTGACCAGCTTTATGGGATTCTCCTTTAGCAGCACAAACCAAGCAAACCATTCTTTTTTCTAATCACCTTTCATGTTTCTCATCTCCATCAAGGTTAACCCCTGGAATAACCCTTAGTAGTGTAGAAGGAATTCTCCATGATATGCTGGTGTTACAGCTCAAATTCCATGACCTTTGGCACAAGCACACCCCTGAGTTTAGGGAAAATCTCAGAAACTGTTGTTAAGATAACAATTCTTGCTAACCTTGTCAACAACTCAGAGTTGTCATTGCCCAAATCCTTCACTGTTTTCTATATTTAAGGCCACAAGCAGCTCACAGTAAGGCCTGGCATACAAGACTTCCCCCAGGGACATACAACATAGAAGAACAAAGGAAAATCTACCTAGGAACATCAGAACCCCTGGAGTCACACTGTTCTGCCATGCAGATATCTCACTTAGCTCTTTCTCTCCTTCTCCCAATGGATAATCAGCTTTCTCAACCACAGTGGAGTGGGCCAGCCTGGGAACACAGCCCACAGGTTCTGGCTTTCCCTGCTTTTATCTGCTGCCTGCAGGCAAGCTCACAGTAGGAGAGAGACTAGTGCCCTCATTAGGACAGCTGCTGCCTTCCTGCCCCCACAGCTCAACTGCCTTGCCTCCCCAAGTGTGATAACACCTTTTAATATTGACATTGGGAAGGAGAAAACGATTTCTTCTCACAACTTAGTTCCACCGTTAGAGACAGAAGATCGGGCAAGCTGAACCATGGGGCCGACCCATTATGGTAATTCTTAAGTTGCCTGCAATCTGCCACCACAAATCTCACCTGAGTCTACTTCGTTTTGTCTACGAAGCCTTCCGTTGCCAGATACTGTAAGGCTGGCAGTAAGTTTCTGTTTTTAACAAAAGCTGATCTCCTGTCTTTAAAAGTTGTTTGCCCAAAAAATCTTCCTATATTCCCCTGTAATTATGATGGTGCAGCCAGCAAGATTTTTGTTTTCATAACAACTACTATTTATGAGTGTCTATTTTTGTTTTATATGAAAGGAGGACTGAAAATTAAACACATAATAACACTTTTTCATGTTCACATTTATAAATGGTCTAGCTTTGGACTAATGGGCTAGCTTTGGAAATGGGGATATGTATCTCTGGGTTCATTTTTTAATTATACTAAAAATATTCCAGACCTTTTACTTATGAATGCTTGCATCAGGTGACGATATAGGTATCATGTCAATGATTAAGCTCTTTGGATTAGCAGCGCTAATCATAATTAGTACACAGATGTTACCATGAGTAGCCTCTCCTTATTCTAGCTACGCTTATTTTTATGTAATGCACAGAATTTGGGCCATGTTCAAGTAAACAAAATGACATCTATATTTTTTCAACCCAAGTAATTTCTGGCTCAACACCTCCAAAGTGAAAATCTCCCCTCTGTGTCGGGATCTCCCTTTTAAATCAATAACAGCTCTAAGTGTGGAGTGTGGAAGAACACTAAAACACTATACTTGTCAAAGTACAACAGTGGTAGGCACTACATAAATAAGCTAACAACACAAATGAACATAAGTACACACCAAGCAATTCTATGACTAATCAAACTTGCAAATGACATAAAAAACCCCCAAATGAGGATAGCATACCCTGATTTTTTTTTTATCCCAAACTGCCTTAAGTCTATTTATTTTTTAAAAGCATCATGACATCTACAACATTTATGGAGCACCAGCTACGGTAAACAGCAAATTTTCAGGGTAAATAAATAAAGAAGTTTGTTTTCAGAGTTCTTCCTTTCTTACATTTCTTTCCTCCTCTAACTCAATCAAGGATTGGGTACCTGACCTTGTTGTTGTGATTAGTCAGTTGTTTTCCATCTTGTCCAACTCTTCATTGTTCCATTTGGAGGTTTCTTGGCAAAAATACCGGAGAAGTTTGCCACTTCCTTCTCCAGCTCATTTTTACAGATGAGGAAACTGAGGCAAATAGGATCAAATGACTTGTCAAATTTGAACTCAGGAGGATGATTCTTCCTGACTCCAGGTCTGGCACTCTGCCCACTGCACTACCACCTAGTTTTGCTTGGTATCCCACCTATTGCACTCTAACTAGTTAGTAATCTCCCACTGAAATACCCATTCAGTTCTACCCTCCTGGGCAGTGTAACATGTACTAGAATTGTCTGTTCCCTCTCCCCACAAAAATTCCCATTTCCTCAGCATATGACTTAAGGCATTATTCCTTTCCCAGGGTATCTGCATTTTATCAAAGGACTCTTGGAGAGTACAAATGCCTTAAAACCAAAAGAATAAATCTCTAATGTGAAATTCCGGTAATTCTGCATTTTTGGACAAGTAAGTTATCTCAAGGCAACCATTTAATTTGTGGTACAGTAGCTAGAGCCCTGGGTCTGGAGTCAGGAAGACCTGAGGTCAAATCTGATCTCAGACACTTTCTGTGTGACCCTGGGCAAGTCACTTGGACCTCTGTTTCCTCAACTATAAAATGGAGATGACAATAGCAGAATAGCAGGGTTGTTGTGAGAACTGAATGAGATAATAACTGTAAAGTGCTTCGTACAGAGTCTGGCACACAGTAAAAGCCACTTAAATGGTAATTATTATTAATTATAGTGATAAATATATTATCTCATTTTATTCTTACAACTTCTAAGATAATCTAAGTATGATTATACATATATATATATATATATATATATAATTTACTTATGGATCTTTATGTGTCCTTATACACATATATCTATGTGAGGAAACTGAGGCTGTAAGTGGTGTGTCTGAGACTCAAATCTAGTCTTCTGATTTGAAGTGCAGTACTTTTTCATAAAAGTATACTGCCTCTTAATCATAGCACATATTTGAACAGAGCTCTGGACTTGGACTGAGGAAGGCCTGAGTTCAAATCCTACCTAAAACACTTCCTAGCCATGTGATCCTGAGCAAGTCCTTTAACCTTTCTAAGCCTCAGTTTCCTTACCTGTAAAATTGAAAATACCATAATAGCACCAATCTCACAAATTGTAGTGAGAATCAAATGAGATAAAATATGTTAGGCAGTTTGCAAATCTTAAAATATTCTGTGAATATTATAATTATTAATTACATATAAGTCTTACTTTGGTGTATAAATACAACTGCTCTAGGTAGTGTGGCTATGACCAAAGGAAAAGTAATCCATGAAATAATTATCCTTTTGAGCAAGAAAAACTGTATTTTGCCTGCATTACCCTCATTCTGTTCACATTCTGCTTTACTTATTTTTTAAGTCACTGCTGTCCCCCAAAAATATTTACTAGAAAAAAGGTAGAACCAGGTGCAGGCATTAATTACTAATTACAATGATTTACCCAGAATAGCCACAAATTCTTAGTTCCAATTCCCATAGGCTTTTTCATCACCCATTCATTTTGTTAACAGGGTCAAAAAATATATTTTGTTTTGGAAATATGTCACTATTCCTTACTTTTAAAATAATAAATGTAGTCTTTCCCGTGGAGAAATTATTTTAAAATAAACACTTTCAGCCATTTTCTTCAGTTTTAAAATGATCTTTTTAACCAGCTTTAAAATACTCTTTACAATACAGCCATGATACTTTGCATTACCATCTGCCCTAAACACTATCCTCCCACTCTACCTTGTTATTCTTACACCTAATTCTTTCTGTAACCCTTACACCTCCTACACTATCTACCCGAACTACACAATTTTCAAGAAGGAAATGATCATTTTATCTCACAATCCATCATTTCTGGCAATTTTTCTCCTCCAGAGGGTGTGGCCTTTTCCTCCACCCGGCTGACTGTTAGAACCTTTCTTTCTCATACTATCAGTGGGAAGGCCCTGATGAACTACACATCGGTCTTCAAAATAAGGAAGATCGTTACGAATACACTGCTCTTTGACTCTGAAGCATACTGGACCCAAAGATAACATTCTTATGTCCCCAAGTTCACCAGTTCTCTTTCTGACTAGCTTTTTCACATTTTAAGCCTTTCCCACTATGACATTTTCTCAGATCTATATATCTCGGCCAGCTAACTTAGTTGGGTTAACGTAGCATTAACAAAGCCAAGGTATGGGTTCACTTCCCATACTGGCCAATTAGCTGGGCAGAGAGGAAAAACTCAGCCATAGAACAACAGACTGCACCCTTACCCTAGAACACAAACTCATAAACATGGGGAGCTTGAGTCAGAGAGGGTGTCTGTGACTGACAACAGTCAATCATGGAGACATTGAAAAATCACACATCCTACTTACTGCCATGTATGGCACTAATACAGTCCAGGACTACATAGTCCAAATGTTGTATAGCCACAATGTGCTTACATAGATTTTCCATCCAGAGGGGATTATATAGCTGATTATGGAACAGACAATTTCTGATCGAGTAAAAAAGAGCAATGAGACGAGAAGAACGGAAATAGGTCACCTTTAAGAAATCAAGACCTTCATTTCTTCAAGTAAAAAATGAGGATTATAAGATATTCAGTCATTTGAATGAGATGAAATCCTTCAGATCAAATGAGATATTTATAAAGTGCATTTATCATAGAGCCTGGCAAACAGTAGGGGATTAATAAATTCCTGTTCCCTTTCCTACCATTACCATCCAGTTCATTCAGCAAATATGTATTCAACACTTCATTTGATACACAAGGTTGTAAAAATCAGTCATTCCAAGAGATATGCAGATAGAAAACATTTCATAAACTGCATTATAAACATGAAAATTATCATTACTTCTACTTACAAGGTATTGTAGTAGATACTGAAGGTAAGAGGTAAAGGTAGAGATGGAGGCTGAGAAGTCAAAGATACCAAATGCATGACTCTGGTCTTCGAGAATCACAGAATGTTAGAAATGGAAAGGGCCTCTGTGATCATGTGGCCCAACCCCCTCATTGTAAAGATGAAGACAGGCCCATAAAAAATGAATGGTCTTAAATGACTAATGTGGAAATTTTTCACATGATTGAACGTATATAACCTATATCAGATTACTTACCATCAATTGTTTGTATATATAATTGGAGGAAAAATAAAATATTATTTTAAAAAAGTAAAAGTAGGCTAAAAGACAATTGTACTTGTGGAAATAGTGACTGATTTAGCTTTTTTAAATGCTTTTGAAGAATTTTTTTACAAAATACTTTATCTTTCTGAAGTCTCCTTCCATAGTCACAGAGGGAGGATTTGAACTGTGGTTTCCTAAATCCAGATTCCAGATCTTTCAAAGTCAGCTTACACTCTTCTGGGAGAAGGGAGGCAAACACACACCTAAGAATGATACAGGGCAATATCTGTTTCCGGAAACCCTCCAACCCACACATGCAGTTTTGGTTCCCCAAGGGATAACTGTCCCAGGGTCAAGATACTCTAGGATTTCTCACTAGCTCATGAAGCCCACCAATATGTTTACCCTGACTCTAGTCACAGGAAATGCACAATCAACCCCAGAGGCATTTACTGAAATAATAGCTAACATTTACGTTATGTCTGCTATGTGCCCGGCATTGTGCTAAGCACTTTACAATTGTTACCTCATTTATTTGATCTTTATACTCTTTAAGGGAGGTAGGGTTATCATCACCTTCTTACAGAGGAGGAAGCTGAAATGACTTGACTCAGGTCACACAGCTACTAAGTGTCTGAGGTTGGATTTGAACTTAAGCCTTCCTGACGCTAGGCCTGGCACTCTATCCACCGCACCATCTAATATACAGCATGGCATAATGCTACGTAAAAATTAAAACAAAGTGTTAAGGAGTTCAAAGATGACTTCTGGGTCATGTGAGCAGAAAAGCTCTATCAAGGAGCAGATGGCAATTAAGACAGGATTTGCAAGATGGATAGAATTTTGAAGTGGGAGAAAGGATAGGAAATTTCAGGGGAATAAAAGCAAAGAATAGGTTAGTTTTGTAAGAGTACATCGTTCATGTAAAGAAGTAATATAAAATAAGATTGGAAAGGGGACAGATTCTAAAGGATCTTAACTATGTTAAGAATCGTGCATCTTGTCTATATTAAGGAGTTTCGTGTTGGTTAAAATGCAAATGCCTTTGTCTGACATTTAAAGTCCTTCACGACCTGACTCTGTCCTACCATTATGGTCTGGTATACTATTCCCAGTCCGTTCAAATAGGCCTTCAGGCTGTTTGCATACATAGAACTCTGTCTCAAACCTGAGTGCCTTTGTACATGAATATGATGGACTCCTCATCTGCATCTCTTGGAATTCCTAGCTTCCTTCAAAGCTCAGCTCAGACACCATCTCCTACATGAAAATCTTCCTAATTCTTCAGTTGCTAGTCTCCCTAAAAAAATAACTATATTTATTCACCATGTATTTTCTATATACTTTAAATAAATGATACTCCTCAAGGGTAGGGGCTGTTTCATTTCTGTCTTTGTGTCTCCAGCACCAACCATGGTAGATAGTAAACACTTCTCAGTTTGATTGATTGACAATGATGAACCATCCAAGGTGGCTACCATATGACATGATATAGACAAAGTTGCTTCGAGTTGGATTGGAGTTAAGAATCATGCTGGAAGCCAAGTGAAGAGGCTACAGCAAAAACCAAGGACTGTGGTGCTAAGGGTCTGAGATGGGGTGGGATGGCATGATAATGGAAATAAATGAATATCTAAGAGAGAGTTTGTGAAGAAATAACAAATAGGATCAGGATATATTTAAATCAAAGAAATCAAAGTGTACAGTGCTCCTTGGCAGGAAATGACTGTATAAATGAAAAAATATTACTGTTAATTTCAAAAAGAATCACAGAATTTGGGGTTTTGTTTTGTGGTTGCTATGGTTGTTGACTGTTACTTAGGGAAGAGACAACATAGATCACTACCACTAAACTTTTAAAAATTTAATGAGTTTTGAAAGAAAAGTGAAATCTACTGTATACATACAGATTGGATGGGTTTTCTAAATAACAGGGATGGAAGAGGCATTAGGACATGGTTGATATCTGGAACTAGAATCTGGAAGACCTAGGACCTCGGAAACTTCTTTTGTGACGTAGGAGAAAGATCACAACTTCTGAGAGAGCCAGTAGAAAGTTTCCACACAAGGAGTGCCAGAAGCTAAGGAAATTATACACATGATTTTTACCTCATTATTCCTGAATAAGACAACCCAAAGAAGGCACAGTTGGCAAACAGGCTGGAAATAAAGGTTTCCCAAAAGAAGGAAGTGAAAGACAAAATATGACATGAAGGAAGACCTTCAAATCAATTCTAAGTATTCTGAATTTGAGAAGGAAGTGGTGATGTGATTCATGATAAAAAGAGAGAGAGAGAGAGAGAGAGAGAGAGAGAGAGAGAGAGAGAGAGAGAGAGAGAGAGATTTCACCAACATTATTTTAACAATCTAGAGAGAGCAGAGAAGTTAGCAGTGGGAAGGTCAATAGGCAATTTGCAGAAATTCCAAAATGGTTAGCTATCTAGTGTGGCCATGATTGAACTAGTTAATACCTTATTACATCCCAGCTGCTTAGTGGAACACCCCATGGTGGGCAGATTCACCCAGAGTAAAGGTCTTAGAACAGAGGTGTGATTGAATTGGAGGAATAACTCTCTGTTAATAACAGGACAGGCTTTTTTCTAATCTCAGCTGCCCTTGTCCCTTGAGGAGTCTAGTGTGGTATATGTACAATGACCATATGTCTTGGATTTTCCAGAACAGTTCTGATTTCAAGAAAAGAAAGTATATTTTAATAAGGTTTTGCAAAAATAAATATCCTTTGGCAGACCACATGTCCTGATTTGGGAAAATGTGGTTACCATAAGAATACCCTATAAAGAGGTTAATGAAGTCCAAAGCCTGAACATGAACGTATGGATTTTAACCTTTTCCATTAACCCCCAACTGGAGCAAAAGAAAAGGCATGAGTGAAAGAGAGGGATTTAGCACTGAAAAGAAATAAACCTGTTCCTCACAGAAAAGAAAGGTTAAGAAATAAGGAAAAAGGGTGTGGTGTTGCATTCATCTTTTTTTCCAAGTTTCTACCTTCCATTACAAAACTGCAAGTTTGAGTATGAAGCTTGTTGGTTAGCATGAAAGATTTGGAGGGTAAGGTCTTTTGGTGACCCAAACATTCTCACACAGAAGCTATCAAGGGTCAAAGAGGGATCCTTTGGTCCCCAAAGGGTTGATGACATCTACCAAGTTGGACGTCAACAGAAACATGAAGAAGTAATAAAACTGTAAAACAGGAGGAATTCTGCCCCCTTGTCTGGACGCAGAAGTTTAGGGATGAGAAAATATCCTCTTTTTTTTATGCTAAGCCATAAACAGGTATATGTGGGTTGATAAATAAAATTCAAGAAGGCAGGGGAATTGTATTAACTTAAATCCCCTTGACACACCTCATTCCAGTATCTATGAAAGTGTTCTTGCTGCAAACTTAGAACTTAGTTCCTGATTAATTTCACTGTAGACCTCTCTAAATCTGGCCAGAGCTTTCCCTTGGGTCTAAAGTCTAAATGTCAAGTGGACAATTCATCAGAACTTTGGAGGGTTTAAAAACAATTTCATTTATCTCTATAGTAATGCTTAGATGACTGAATGCTTTAAATCTTGCATTTCAGAAAAATTCCCCATGGAAAAAAGGATATTTTGTAGATTGGCATATTTGTTTTTAGCTTAATTTTCCCAAAGTAATCAGTGTACATTTTAGTCTTGTGTTTGATAAACATATGTTCCTGTTTTTTAAATAGAAATATGTATGTGGAATTTATTAGGGTTCCATCTATCACAATGTGCTATCATCAATGCTGAAACATCCCAAGGTTCCCTAGACTAGTCCTGCTTGAAAATTGGGACACAGTCTCTCTTTAACAGTCTTGGTAGAGAACTCCACTAAACTTGACATAACAGTAGCAGTTTGGGGTTGCTCACCATGACAATTGTCTTCAAATTTGAACAGGTTGTCATAAGGAAGACGGTTTAGTCTTATTTGGCATAGCTCTAGAGGGAATAATTAAAAAGCTTCTTAAGCGCAGAGACTACCTTTTTTTTT
Organism: Potorous gilbertii; assembly: GCA_028658325.1. Classification (NCBI taxonomy): domain Eukaryota; kingdom Metazoa; phylum Chordata; class Mammalia; order Diprotodontia; family Potoroidae; genus Potorous; species Potorous gilbertii. Next base: position 183,479,892 of record CM053771.1, on the reverse strand, counting down.
TATTTGTATACCCAGAGCCTAGAATAGTGTCTGGCACAAAGGAGACACTTTGTAAATATTTGTTGAATTGAAATTAGAAGGAGGCAGATTTTGGTTTAAGAAGAAAAAGAAGAACTTTCGAAAAATTAGAATGATCCAAAGATGTAACATGCTGACTATGAAAGGGTAGGACCCACTAGAACCTAGGGCAGCTAGATGGTGCAGCGAATAGGATGCTGGGCCTGAAGTCAGGACTTCCTGAGTTCAAATCTGGCGTCAGACACTTACTAGCTACGTGACCCCAGGAAAGTCATTTAACCCTATTGCATCAGTTTCCTCATCTGTAAAATGAGCTGGAAAAGAAAATGGCAAGCCGCTCAGATAAACCTCAAATGGGGTCACAAAGAATCAGACACAGCTGAAACAACAGCAGGTCCCACTCACCAGAAGTATTCAAGGAAAAGTGTCAGGAACATCATACTAGTGATTCTTACGTGGACTGGCAGGTTGTGCTAACACTGAAACTCACTTACAAAGGTTAAATGTTTAGGACAGCAAGCAAGAACAATTCTGAGATACCATTCCTGGTATCTTAGAAAAAAAGACAGTGTCTCCTTTATGACTAAGAAGTTGTTCACAACAAATATCTTCCATTAGATTATGAGCTTCTTGAAGACACAGATGATTTCTTGCACTTCTTAATAGTGCTTAGCACAATGGCTAAGTAAGTCACTTTAAATGAACACCTGTGAATTGGACCAAAATTCAGTCAATTCAGTGAGAGCTCCAGGATATATGCCAATCTCTGTACTGAGATTGAATACCTTCTTCACACCTCCTGCCTTCTCTTGTGATTTTCTCCTACCAACAAATTAAACCTGGCTCTAGGTATAATTTTTAACAAAACTTCTATTTTCAATATATTGTTATAATCAGTGAAGTAAATTTTGTCCAAAGGAAAGTTGTGCAGGAATGGCAATAAGGAATGACTGTTTTCCTTTCTGGACCACTGTGTAATTTCACACAAGCAAGGCTCAGGTGCAGAAACAGGACTTGGTGTGCTTTGGGATATTCTTACCGTGCTGACTAAGGTAAGTGTGAATTACCCTTTGAAATTAGATCTCATACTGAATCTTACATAATCAAAAAGAGGATGTTCTGTAATGTCCCTATTTTAAAGGCATAAACATATTTATTTTTCTCAGCTCCTCATTATACATTATTGAAATATTCAAAACTGTAGATTACATGATAAAATGAAAACAAGAAAAAAGCAAATTTCCACATTCTTTAAAATATGTTGGAACAGGTCACATAACAAATCTCTTCACTGGCTTTTGAGAAAGATTAGGTCAAATATATGGACATAATGTGTTAGAAAGTGATTAAATGTAGAAAAATTTTAAGCTTAATCAACTAAAATACCATATAAAAGTTTCACTTTATAGTAACATCTCACTTACAAAGAATTTGCTGATCTAATAACCTCATCTATCCCAAATAGAGCAGTGAACTAGGAAGGCAGCCAGGGGAAAATAAAACCTTGGAAAAAGTCAAAAAAATGTCTCAAAGTCTAAGCACTAAAGCTCAGCTCGTGTATTTTATTTATATGAAGGTTCTTCAGCTCCTAACTAAAAGACTGTATACTCTAATTTAACATGTAATTCTAAGCAGAGTTGCTGCTTATTACCAGATCCTTGAATAAGAGCAAGAAAATATTAGAAAGTCTGATAATAGGGAAGCTGACAGAAAAATTATAAAAAGCAGACACAAGAATTTAAAAAAAGGAAAAATAAATGCCCTCAAAATTTCAAAGGGCAGAAGGGCTTCCTGATACAATGACAATCAGTTCAACAAACCTTTAATAAGAGCTTATTGTGTTTAAAGCACCATGATAAGACATATGCTCTTATGGAGCTTCCTATCAAAAGGAGGGATAAATCACATCCGCAGAAAACCATAATACATATTTAACATGTAATAAGTGAATTACACAGGTGCAAAACAAAGTACATCCATTTCCATGAGATCCAAAGAGGAAAAGTGTATGCCTTGGTAATAATGTCACACCCTACAAACACCTTTCTTTAAAATAGCCTTGAGATAGACCATACAAATATATTCATGTTGCAGGGAGGAACTGTAGCTTAGAAAGGTTAAGTGACTTCTCACGGTCACAGAAAGAAGAAACAGAGTTTAGGATGTCAACCCATCTTAAAAAATCTACTCCAAATTCGATGCTCTTTCAGGAAATGTGGTTTTGAATCCTCGGTCTTTTTCATTGTTGAATGGATAAATGATACTCAGAGGTCGAGACTCGGTTAATGCTGTGATAGGATCTTCAGTTCCGTGCTGAACCAATAAATTATTGTTACTTACTAATTTAAAGGTAGAACACGATCATTGTACTTTAGGCTGAAACTATACATGGGAGCAAATAAGGATCACACTATCTCAATGGTTAAATAGAGCATTCTCGAAAAGCCACCGATTATGAAAGGTATTCAATTAACAGGAAAAACTAAAATACCCTTTCGGAAGGAGTGCTCTGCTGATTCCTAAACAGCTGCCCCACAACAGTGTCTATGTGGATGAAAGGTAACTAGTAATGTTACAGTTATATACAGTATTATCTTCACTTTTTCCTTAAATTTCCCTCCCATTCTATACCTAAAGGCAACTAAGTGGCAAAATGGATAGAGCCACTAGACCTAAAGTCAGGAAGATTTGAGGTCAAATCCTGCCTCAGACATTTAACAGCTGTATGGTCCTTGACAAGTCCCTTCACCTCTGTCTAGATCAGTTTCTTCATTTGTAAAATGGAAATAACAAACAGGACCTACCTTCCAGGGTTATCACGAGGATAAAAGGAGATCATATTTGTAAACCGCTTTGTAAAATACTTTGCACAAAGCACTGCATAGATGTTAGTTATTATTAATTATATCTGTCTCGTTCCTGTGGTGTTTCTTCATACTCCTTTCCAACGATAAAGAAAGAAAAGTCTCTAACAGAATAGAGCATCTGAGCATTTTGAGGTTAACCTGAAAATGGAAAGCAGGAATGTCTCATCTTATATTACTTCGTTACTTACCCATTTTCCACTCTCCCCTTTCAACAGTTTGACCACAACCCCAACTGTCAGTCCTCTAGTGATCCGGCTACCTCCCTGAGGTTAGAGATTCTCTATTACCGAAGAAGACCTGCTCCCTGATTTCTCCTCAGGCTTCGGGTCCATCCCTTTTTCCTTATCGAGCCATAGAATCTAAGTTGAAAGGTGTCTTTTCCAGGTTACTTTCCATAACTCTTTCATTGATAGTTTTGGTTTGTGTGTGTGTATATGTGTGATTGTTACCTCCCTTGTTCTGGACACCAAACTGTTATTAATAAAGCTCTCCGTTATATTAATTCTTTTAGTTACCATGATACTCAGCTTTCAATCAACTAAAGTCGTGATTAGATTTCATCTCCACCCATAGAATCTCCAGGCCAGCCCCAGACTCATTTATCAAAAGCTTCTAGGCTTGCTACATACAGGGATTGCTGTCTGCCCTGCTAAGAAGCATGAAAGAAAAAAAGTTTCTTTAGTTGACTTAGAAGTCTGCTTTACTATCAGTTTTTCTTTGCTGCTCTCCTCTCCCTGCCCTCTCCACTCCCACCCCACATACACGTACTCCTTCTTTGCCCTGCATCTCTTTTTTTCTGTGGATAACCTGAATCTTAATTGCTTCACCTAGACTTTTGACCATGAGTCCTCCCAATTCTGAACCATATGCTGGGTTTGGTCCACTGCCTTTTTCTGATCTATGCTATGTGCCTTCATCTAAATTCTGGACTGCTCACCTGGCTCTAGGCCCCATGCTGGTATTCACAGCAAATTCCCTAATACTTCCCTATAGCCACTCTCCACCCTATGTGCCACTCTCCACCGTAAAGTCCCTCAGATTTTTGCCCTATATCTCTGACTGATGACAGTCCACAGGGCTGGCTTTAACAGGAACTGGCTTTTCCCAGGAAGAGAGGCCCAGAACAAAAATAATTTATTTCTTGATGTCAGAAACCTAATCATAACTGAATAAATCACTTCTTTCAGATTTCTGATGATAGGAGAAAAATTCCCACAGGCAAAAAAAAATCTCAGCAGGTAAACAGTTGCAGCATTCACACACAGACACACACGCACACCTACAAGACTCATTACTAAATCAAAGTAGAAACTACTATTTTAACTTTATTGGGATATTTGTTATGGAACTACCTACCACCTTACCCTTTCCAGAAAATCACATGCTTAACAACTTCCTAGGTTCAATGAAGGATATTTGTCCATAGATGCTGATCAATGATTTTCAGCTGAGTATTCAGGAATAAGGGGCAGGGGGAGTTTATATGAAAATAGATGGGCAGTTGAAAGTAGGAAGAGGAAAATTTAGCTCTCCCTGTCTGACTTCAAGACACAGAAGACCCAGATAAATAAAGAACGTTGAGATGCCAAGTTTTCCAATTCAACTCTGAACAAAAGTCAGCCTTGCATCTTGAAGGTTTTATAACTCTGCTTTAGATTTTTAAAGGTAATCCAGGTGAAGTATCAGAAAAGGAACGACTTGCAATGAAGTGTTCAGAGTTTCTTGCAGACAGAACAAGCAATCAGCTAAGATATGATGGAAAGCATCTGAGTGGGAAGTTTGTGACCCATGAGGTTGATTGCTGGAAACTTGAATAAAAAGTTGAAAGGCTTCAGGATTAGGCCAGACTAGATAGATAGTGAGGCAATTAGAATCATTCATTGCTGCCAAGGCATCAGGCCAAAGTGAATTACAACCCAAACTGAATGAAGTAGAATGGAAAATAGAAAAGCCTTTAATGAAAATGTTTGAGAACTCACAGGGGATGGGGAAAGTGCCAAATAACTGGAAGATGGCTAAGTAACTAAAAGGTCTGTTCTCCCACCGATGCATAAGGGATTTACAAGTTTAACTCTCATTGCTGTTAATAGGAGTTCTATGTGTGATCCAAAGATGTATTCATGGGGAAAATGCATCTATTAGTGTCTTGATTGGCCTCTCTTGAGCCAACACTGGCAAAGGCTCCAAATTATGTGGTAGTTTGGTGACAGGGACTAAAGGGAACTAAAATGAAAACAACCACTTCAGCTTCCCTTTGTAGTCTTTGGACAGAGCAGGATCCCAAGTCAACAAAAGCTAAAAATTCATTTCTTCTATCATTCAGTACTTTTTTTTTTACTTAAAATGTTTTAGAACTTAAATTTCGGTTAATTGGGGAGACGGAGGAAGAGAAAGGGGAGTAGTTTCCTAGTGCAGTTGGAAGGTTTAGCTTTGGCAACAGAAAGAATATTTTAATCTCCCTGTCAACTTGACTGAATGTCCATTAGCACTCTTACGAGGGCGCTTATTTTTGCCAACTTACATAAAACAGCACAGCTCATTCAACAGAAGTCCTACGCTAACTTCACTAAGACTTGACATAACTGGTTCCCCAAACCAATGCCAATTTCCAAAGCCACTAACTCTCTTTTTTGACACAAGAAAGGAATTAAAACTGTTTCAGAGGCAGAATAGATTCTGACACATACTAAGCAAGTCACTGAACTTCTTAGTGCCCCCAGGAAACTCCCTGAAAGTCTAAGTTATAGATGAGCTACTAATTTGCTTGAGTGTTAGAAAATGCCACATAAAGAGACCCAATCCTTTCCAAAAAGTTTTGGTTTTTTTAATTATATCTAACCATACATACCATGAACAAAAATTAACTTAATTTTTACCCGCCTTAAAATCATTCACAGCAACACTTACCTCTTCCAAATTTTATCAAAGTATATGTAATGGCAAACATCCTTGTTGCCATTAAGCTGTTGAGAAAGCTTAGAGGCTCAATGAAAGTATTTCTAGAACGCAGAATGATGACTCTGCAGGTTAACTCTTTTCTACAATTAAGGAATTAATTATTTTAAAACTTTTTTAAAACCTAGTGCATTAGTTCTTAATGATTCTGAGGATTTTCTCTTATGTATTCAAATCCTTAACAACCAGAATGAACAAGTTTTATAAAATAGCCTGAACAGGCTTAGTTCAAACAAACAGCAAAACAATCTCCGGACCCACAGGTAGGTGCTGGATACCTCTTTCATTTGAGTTAATTAAAAGTATTTGATCCACTATGGCTCATTTTAGTGTAAGATCTTTAAAAGAATCGATTAATACATGTAAGGCTTGTGACCGGATGTTAATCAAGAGCTAGCTATTGGTTACTGAACTATCTCAGAATTTGCTTGCTTTCTGAGATGAAGGTTCTTGAAAAATGGAAGAAGCTGTCAAAGTCATCACTGTTTTCCAATATCTGAATTATTTAAATAAATTTAAGAGACTATGGAAAACAGAAAAATAAAATTCTTGTGGAAGGTGCATAATAACGAGATTACTGAAGGAAAGGCACAAAATTCTTCTACTATACCAGTGTCCAGAAAGTCGCTTAGAGTAAGGATGGTGCAGAAATGTTCCTTAGTTGATGCCTAATTCTAGTCAACTTTCCATATTTAAAGTTGACTAATATTCATGTTTCCACAGATTAGCAACTCACAAAACCCCAAAAACCTACAAATCACACCAACACCAATTTTAAGAGTAGGTCCAGTAGGCAATCATTTTTGTAATGTAATTTCAACAGGGTGGGAATGATAGAATATAGAAACTAGGGTAGCCAAAGACAAAACCTACAATGTGTAACTTACCAACATTAATATGGCTATTTTTAGAGTAAAAGACTACCTTTAGAGGTACTATTAGAGGAGTAATCTGAGGTCATATCATATTTACTATGGTTTCCCTTGAACAAAGATAACAGAATATAAAAAAGCTCCTTGAAGACAGGGACCACTGTGTTTTTGTCTGTCTCTAGCACCTTTCACAGCATTCTGTGCATTCTTGCTACTAAACTAAGTTGAATTAATAGGTCTTAATCTTCACATATATTCTCCATGAGCTTCCTCATTTTATAATATGGAATAAACTAGTATAAATAATTTGTATATTCAATTTGTGATCGTCCTTCCTTTCCAAAGAACACTTATTAAAGACTTATTGTGCACTCTGGTAGGACTTGGGGAGATACAAAGTTACAGATACTGTTCTCATGGAATTTATATTCTGAGAGATAATACTAGTGTAACAGGGTTATATGGAAGGGCCATCTTTTATGTGTAATAGTATTACTAGGATTTATTACATAATAATAATAGATATAATAAGTATAGATATAGAGGATATAATATTATAACAAGGATTATAAGAATCATTGTCTCATGTCTAGGTCATTCCTCACTGTTTTAATTAACTCATTCCCATATTTAATTTTATCATCTCAAGGTCTAGGGTCATATTCATATGTTTCCTTATTAATTAATAAAATGTCATACTCAAAGGAAATACAGGATGTGCACATTTAAAGTACCCACCCTAAATGTTCACATGGACTATTTGTGTCCGATCTATGATAAAGCATTCCTAGCGGGTATTGAGCTGATCATCCCAGCCACAGTTGGACACATTGAAACTTGACTTTGACATAGTGATGTCATTTTGGTCCTGTTCAAAAATAAAGGACAATCAACCAACAAACCAATAAAATGTCAACGTATAGTCCAATCAAACAACAAAACTCCAGTTCATCAAATATTATTTGTATAGTAGGCTGAAGGAACCCCTTTTCTCAACAGTAGTTATTCATATCTATGGATATATCAAGCTCCTAATCTCCTAGGATACAATAATTAAAATTACTTAACATAATATATTAACAATGAAATGAATAATAAAACAATAATATGCATAAGTATTTATAATATTTATCTGTAAAAATGATTACAACCAGAGTCACTTCAAAGACTCACTGTAATTGCTCTCACTTCGAAAGCATAGTCACATATCATTTAGTTAATTCAGGATAATTAGTAAAGTACCTTCCCAAGAATTCTCTTTGCAAAATAAAGTTACAATAAAGATGTGCTTTCATAAAGAAAGCAGATAGCTCTATCTTGTTTTCTCCTGCTTTCTCTTCAGCTTTCCTCAAGCTATCACTCTTAGTTTCTTTCCAGTCCCACTCATAAAGTTCCTTTATAACTCATAAAATTCTCTTGACAATGGTTCTTCATAACATAACAATTCAGTTCTAACAAGATAAAGGTCTCTCCCCACCTTCTTTCGGTCTTCTTTATAATTTATCTCAAAAATTTTCATAGATCAGTTAAGGTCACACACATTTTCTCTTACTCCACAGTAAGAAGTACCTCACAGAATGTTACAGTTTTAATTCCTAGCTTCTTTTCTTCCTAAAGGGCAAACATTTCTATAGTCCTGATAATAGTGACTTTTGAAATGAGTTACTAGTGTGAAAGTATTACTGGGTTTAATTCTCTTTATAATTTCCTTAACTGCCTGCTTAAGCTATCAACTAAAACTTCTATAAAACATGCTATTCAAAATGTGTGGGTTTTGTTTTTATTGTGAGGGAAAATATTCCATACCTTGCAAATAATATATTGTCAATTATTACTCTAAAAAGAAACCGTGAAAGTCAAAAAAGACATCTGACTTTTATTTGTAATGAGTCAGAAAGGCAAACTCTTCTTTGAGTCCACTCCAAGTTTTTCAGGCATATTTTTGCCTGTCCTATTTCTGTCACATTTTTTCTGGAAATACTTTAGCTTATTTTTAAGCAAATAGAAAAGGAGATTTACAGCTTGAAATTAACAAGACCATAACCTCATGTAATTATGTTAAATAATGTGAAGGCTTTCCAATTTGGACTAAGACTATGAAATTCAGAACACAAACTCTCTGACTTAAATAGATGATGATTGAAAAAGTCCGTATTTTCCACAAAAAGATTTTGGCCCATTTTGCATTTATTTAAAATAATTTTAAATGAAAACTCATTTCAATAGGCCTAACTGTACATGATAACATTTCATAGACTGATTTGCCCAACTTACCTCTTGTTTCTTAATTATCTCCTAGGTGATTCCAGTTAAAACGAAGCCTATTGAACAGCTATAACTGCTGTGCTGCAGGAAATATTTTTCTAAATTTAAAAATGAGTTATCTTTTATTTCAAGGGTATTGAGGAAGTTAGTTACAAAAAGAATTACTTGCAGGCTCAACGTTGCTGAAATTCTCAATTATGCAGAAGATCAACAAAACCAATTAGATGGAATGATTTAAATTTATTAAATAGAAAAATATATTTTTAAATTACAGATAAATTTTTTTTAAATTATAAATATCATCCCATTTGTTAGGAAATGTCTGGAACAATGGTTGACAAGAAGAATATATTGGAGCCATCTCCAATGGTCTGACAAGAATCAATTATTAAATTTACAGTTTGAGCATGAAATCTCATACATCCACCAACTTGGCAAATCACTGTTCTATTTATTGTTCAGACTTAAGAAAGTGATGGAGAAAATGCTAATAATGCAGATTAAACTTAAAAGTGTGTTGTACACACATTTCTTTTTTCAGAGAGCCAGTTGTCAAATATTTATCAGCAAACCAGTGGTTGAGAGTAACCTGAGTTAGCCAATGCAGAAACTACGTGCAATCCCAATCCCACATTCCATATGGAAGAAAATAATAACTATGTCTCAGATAAAAGTCCGATTCTATAAAAATGTGTATCAGGTACCAAAAGATTAACAATTGCTTTAATAACATACAGAACTGCAAGTGAACTGAGTCTTGATTTTCTAACAAATCCATCAAGGATTTGCTCTATTTCTTAGGTCTCTGAGCTATGATCCTCTTTGGGTCTGTTTTTTCATGATAATGCTTCTGCACTAGTGGTCCTGGGGGTGAATGGAGCTGGTGAGAGTAAAACAGTGTACATAATGAACTACTGCTTCATGGTCATCTTTATATTACCACTAGTAGCCATCACTTTAGTTTCAACCATTTCTTTTTGGTTTAACAACAACCATCACCCCTTAAATTACTTTATTCCCAGCTTCAGAGGCAGCATGAAATAGTAGATAAAGAGTCATGAAAAAATGAGTACAGGCCCTGCATCTGAGACATAGTGGCTATGGGACTCTGAGGAAACCACTTAACCTTCCAGGACCCGAGGGAACTCTACAGGAATTCCAAAGTTGCAAAGGAGGTGTATCTGCGTTGGTAGATGAACTGATCCTGTCAGTTCCCCAAACCAATGAAATCACGGGTCTGAAATCCCAAAGCTGATATAATGTCCAAGGAACTGCTGTTGTTCTAATTTTTATAGTTAGTTACTTTTATGTGTTTGAGGTAAATGTTTGCTTCATTTAATGTTATACTAAACCCAAGGACATTGGCTTAGGCTTGAAGCATGATAACAGTGAAAAGATAGGGTAGATTGATATATAATAGTAACACCTTCTGATAGTGACCAATTTAAGACTCACAGAAAAAAAGATTTTAGCAATTTATTTCATTCATATTCTCAATTTTAGGCATGCTCACCTATAATCTATCATTAACAAATGAGACTCTAGCATATTTTTAAAACCTCTAGAAAAAAATAGCTTTTCAAGCATTCTCATTTCCAATGTTCACATATTTTCAAAGACTTCTAAGAGTTGTATCATGTTATAATATCCAACAATGTCACTCCTCCACTCAATAAACTCCAGTGGTTCCATATTATCTATAGAATTAAATCAAACTTTCCTGTTGGACATTTAAAGCCATTCACAAACTGACTGAAACCTATTTTTCCAGTCTTATTTTACATTATTCCCCTTCACATGTTCTTCAGTCAAGGTCAGAAGGCCCCTCAATTGCTACAGCCACAGCCATAGTAAATGGGTTATATGGGAGATAGTTTGCTAGTACAATGATTACACATGCACAGGTACATATTCCAACACACCACAGCTTCTTCACAGATGCTACGAAAACAATACACACTGGTTCCCATGAGGATTTATTCCTGGCCTTCTTTCTGTTCCTCACTCACAGAATTCTATCTCTAATTTCCCATACCCTTGCAAAGATTGCTTCCTCCCATGTAGCTAAGGCATCTCTTCCTCATTCTGCCCCTTTGAATTCCTAGTTCCTTTCAAAGCTCAGCTCAAACGCCACCCACATTTAATGTGATCTTTCTGGATCCCCCCATTTTGCCAGTGTCTCCCCTAAATTATCTTGGATTGATTTTAACTATATTTTGTATCTATGACTACGTATTATTATATGAGTTGTCTATCCCTATAGAATACAAGATCCCTGAAGGCAGAACATTTTCATCTTTGTCACTGTCTCCCCAGCCCTTAACAATGCCTAACACGTATTAAATGTTTAATAAATAACTTGCTGATTGATTCACTAATATCATAATTGCTTTGCGACACAGACTGGCAGATAAATGGACAAAAAATTAGCCTCAGAACCACAGTTATGTCTCTGACACATATCGTCTAAGACTCTGGGAAAGTCCCCTTGCAGTGCCCCTTGGCACTCTAAAACTGTAATATGAAAAAGAGCTTCCAACCTACACTGGTAAAGGAAATGTCTTCACTGAGAATTCACTGCACCAATGACAATATAGATTCAGACCACAGTATTTGCTGCAATATGTATCATGGTATGTTGAAGGTGCAGTGATTATATACAGAGCAAAAAGCATTTGATGACAGTAATTAATTGTGAGAGCTTCAAAGTTCTATTTAGAACACGTAAAAATTGTTTACCTCAGGATGATATATTTAAAAATAAGACTTTTTACTTTTCTTTCTGAATCCATAAAATGTGGCTTAAATTTAAAAAAAAAAGGCATATACAAAGATTTTGCAATAAGGAATAAGTTGTTAAAACCAACATATAAGATTTACTTGTCAAAGCTTCTCATTTACAGATTGGCCAGATGGTAATTAGTGTGGAGACGTGTTCTAGGCAGATGTGCACAAAGGAGAGGTTCTTAGATTATTACCAGCTAAGAAAGGGTGAATTAAAGTCAAGAATAAAAAGAAGATTATCATCTGTTTTCTTGTTTTCATGGAAGTCCCTGAGAGTTACTCCAGTGAGACCAATAAGTGGAGAGATTGAATTATTTTTCTTAAAGGCAGAAGGCCAACGTGTCATAATGCTGTTAAAGTATATGATAAAAGCTATCCACTTGAGGCTCGTTGTAACACATCGGATAATGATCTTCCCATATTTAGACACAAGAGATAGCAGACCAAACCCCCTGGAAAAGATGTGATACTGTAATACAACAACATACAGAACTGCATTTATTTCATCATTGCTACCTATGCACCCTATGGTGTTAGTAAGAATCTTGATTTGATATACATGTTATAATGTTTGGAAGCTGCCCTGATTATTCTCCCCTAATTAGCAATATGTCTAGCAAAGCCGGCAAACAATACAATCCCTCAGTATGGTACAAACTATGTCTTAAATCTCCATAATATTTTTAAACAAACAAACGAGGACATGAATGTGTTTTTTTTCCCCCTCTGGATTCATCTCTTTCAGAAATTTCCAAGATCCTTTCAGTCGATACATAAGATAGGGTACATATTGTCAAGGATAAGTTGTTAAAGTGAATTTGAAATGTGCTTCTCAAAATATCGTTTACACATTTACCAGATGGTAAAATAAACATGTAAATTGTTATCAAGTATACACCAAGTTTGTATTAAAATTTTGCGCACTGTAGGAATGGTGTAAAAATTATTGCATATTGTAATACTTGTTCATTTAATAGTTTATTAGCATTTTATAAATATTTTCTTTAAGGAAATATACTTATGTAAATGGTCGTAGTTTTTACGTGCTAAAGATTAGAAGTAAAGCAGCTATAAACTGAATATTAAGACCAGGTTAACTACCTCCTGAGTCATTTTATTTTTTTTTTCTATCCGCCCACTACTCTGAGATAGGAAAAATGTTCAAAAATAAGCATTGAAGAATACTTCAAATAAAACCAGCAGAATGCCTAGGTTATCATGTGACCAATAAAATGCATGTCACCACAAGTTAATATCTTGAAAACCCAAAATGACAGGGACTTTAAATACAAAGTAAAAGAAAATGTCTCTGACATTCCCAAAATAGAAATGTCATTGCATTTTCCCCATAACATTCCTCTGGGTCTTTTTGTATTGAAGAAAATAAAAAATCATAAAATGTCAACATTACAGTTTTATCAGGCAGAAACTACATCTGTGATCTGTAGAGGATTGCTGGTTTACCAGGTCTTGGAGATTCTATCCCACCCTCCACAACAGTATGAAAGAAAATCAACAGAGGATTCACATTGCATAGCCCCACAAATTTACCAGAGATTTCACACAAGTGTGACAGCCTTGTATGAGGAATGGGAATCACATTTTCCTCCAGCTGTAGTCCCTAAAACCACCATGGCCAGCATAACCTAGAGAACTAGCCAGCAACTAGACACAAAAAGAAATAATTCTGCCACTCATCTATGTTGTACATTTAGTCAGTGCCAACCAGCCATACACCTAGATCAGGCCATGGATCAGTTAATGAACATAAAACTAATTAGAGATTCTGGAAATTCTCCACTATTCTTAACTCTTCAGTGTCAATGAGAAACACAATCTCAAACCATCAGTCAACAGTGGGAATAGAAGACTAGAGTGAGAACATGGAGGGAGAGCTTTAACAAAACAGAACCAAAAAAAGATCCCCTCTAGCTTTCTACAAAGGTGTATGATTTTATCTACCAATAGAGCTGAATACTATAGCAATTCAATCTTTCTACTCTCAACACTAGTCAGTCTACTCATATCTTTCTACAGTTTGGTTTAGAAGTACATACTATGACAGAAAGACTATGGAATGTGTTAGTATGAAAAATCTTGATTGAACTCTAATTCTTTTCCAGAATCAATATTTCTAGATGCCAAATATCAGCACATGAAAGGAGCTGATATGGAGTATCTAAGCAATTTTCTAAGATGTCTTAAGACACTTAAGAGAAGGAGGAAGACGTGGAACACAGTTAAATTTTCTCCTCCTTCTACTCTCTCAAGTTTGAATGGGGAAATGTCAGTCACTGATGGCAAAGTTCTCATCCTATCACATACATTTGACTCAATTTATTTTTTCAAAAGTCAAAACGCACTTTCAATATTTCCATGTACATAACACCTTCCTCACAAGCATGTTGAAAGTTTGTTTTACATCTTCAAGTTGACTTTGACTTTTATGTATAGAGATAATATTGAGAATACAATAATCTAAAAAACAATTTTTGAAATGAAATCATATTTAGGCTTTTTATAGATCTTCTAGCCAATAAAATCATCATTGAATGCTTTCAAAGAAAAATAACTGATAGCAGAATCATTGGCTTTAGAGTTGGAAAGAAAACTATTAATTGTCTTTCCTTTAATATTAACCAGTCACCATCCCTTTAACATTTACAACTCAACGTTTCTGCGATTTTGCTCACATCACCCTGCACATCTGGAATGCACTCCCTGTGTAGTCCATGTCTGTTGAACTCAGTCCTTCAAGGTGAAGTTCAGATGACATATTCCCCATGAGATTTTTCCCTAATACTCACACCTTGAAATTCTTTCTCCTTCCTTTGACCTCTCATAGCTCTTTGTTTATATTTTCTAGTTGCCTCTCAACTCCCCTAGTTTTTAATCCTTGGTTTTATTTATAAGGTTGATTGATGTTTTTCCTTTTTTTTCTGGTCTAGATTTCATGAGCTGCCTGTTAGTAATATTAGTTAGTAATAAATCACATTTACCCTACTATTGGAAGGTATTCTAATCTATTTCTAAAATATTTGAATTTTGATCTAGCTGTGCCTCAATTTATAAAATAAATGCTTGTGTCTAATTGGAATGAAACAATGAGTTGTATTTACATTATCAAAGAAAAATACTGAATAATTTCTCAATGAATCATGGAACTTTGCAGCTGACAAGGATCAATTGTCCATCTAGCCCATTTCATTTATTTAGAGATGAGGTCATCGAGGCCTCAAAAGACCAGTCATAAAAGCACACAATTCTATAAAGCCAGGACTAGAACCCAGGTCTCCTGTCTACCAGGCTAATGTGTTTTCCACCTACACTGAACTAACATTGGGTGTACCAGACAGAAGTAACTGCCAATGAAAATTATGATTACTTTAAGTACATCTTTTAAAAAATGAAATCATATTGCTATTTTCGAAAACACCTGTCCTCCTCAGTCAATGATACTTTCAAAATTTCTTGACATTTGTTATCACTGTCAGTTGGAACTATTTTATTGGCTTCCTGATCTCTTTTTTTGTTTAGGCATTAGTTTGAACTCACAGTCACAGTATCATACTGCGCATACCAAACTGACTGAATGCACCAGTTGTGTTCCCTCCTGTTTGGAAAAAAAGAGACAATGTAGTATGTGTGAATATTACTCTCCTTCTACGTAGTCAAAATAATTTATGGGGGGGGTGGCGGAGCCAAGATGGTAGAATAGAAAGACACACATATGCAGGCTCTCCCCACATAGCCCACAAAATACCTGTAGAGAGGGACTCTCAACAAATTTTGGAGCATCAGAAGTGGAGAACAACAAAGTGGAGGAGATTTCCAGCCCAGGGTGAACTGAAAGGCCCATGGAAAACATCACTTGCAAGGGACCCGGAGCAGAGCCCAGCCCAGCCTTGGCCTTGAGTCTGGGAGGAGGACACCTCAGGGTCAGAATCTCCAGTTGCAGTGGCAGTGAATCTCCAGTCCCAGGAGCAGTGGCCCACAGATCCCTCATCCCACAGGCACCAAAGGTCAGTGACAGGATTTTTTCAGCTGGCCGGGAAGGGAGAAGGGTCCAGGTGGCAGCAGTTCCCACAGTACCCCATACAGCCACCCATATCCATTGTTGCAGAGTAAAAACCCCTGGGGGCACTGAAGAACTGAATATTACCTCAGCCCTGTGTAGAGGCCCTGAGGGAACTGATCTTTATCTCACATTGAATGGTGGCCCTGCCCATACAGCTTATCTGAAAATCAGCCCCCAGTGCTGACTTGGTGGAACTGGAGACCAAGTGGCTGTGGAGAGGTATCTGCTAAGATTCTGGGCACAAAAATCTGCTCCCAGACCAGTGTACATGCTTGATTGTGCCACCCTGGAGGAACTGAGATCTTACAGATTCCAAGAGTATATCCTGCTCTTGACAAAGGATCCAAAAGTCAAGTAACTGGTTGGGAAAATGCCCAAAAAGGGGAAAAAAAATAAAACTATAGAAGGTTACTTCCTTGGTGACCAGATGTTTCCTCCCTTCCTTTCTGATGAGGAAGAACAATGCTTACCATCAGGGAAAGACTTAAAAGTCAAGATCTGTATCCCAAACATCCAAAGTAAATATTCAATGGTCTCAGGCCATGGAAGAGCTTAAAAAGGATTTTGAAAATCAAGTATTAGAGGTGGAGGAAAAACTGGGAAGAGAAATGAGAGAGATGCAAGAAAAGCATGAAAAGGAAGTCAACACCTTACTAAAGGAGACCCAAAAAAATGCTGAAGAAAAAACACCTTTAAAATAGGCTAACTCAATTGGCAAAAGAGGTTCAAAAAGCCAATGAGGAGAAGAATGCTTTCAAAAGCAGAATTAGCCAAATGGAAAAGGAGGTTCAACAGCTCACTGAAGAAAATAGTTCTTTCAAAATTAGAATGGAACTCATAGAGGCTAATGACTTTAGGACAAACCAAGAAATCACAAAAAAAAACCCCCAAAAGAATGAAAAAATGGAAGATAATGTGAAATATCTCATTGGAGAAAGCAACTGACCTGGAAAATAGATCCTGGAGAGACAATTTAAAAATTATGGGACTATCTGAAAGCCATGATCAGAAAAAGAGCCTAGACATCATCTTTCATGAAATTTATCAAGGAAAACTGCCCTGATATTCTACAACCAAGGGGCAAAATATATATTGAAAGACTCCACTGATCACCTCCTGAAAGAGATCCAAAAAGAGAAACTCCTAGGAATATTGTGGCCAAATTCCAAAGTTTCCAGGTCAAGGAAAAATATTTCAAGCAGTTAGAAAGAAACAATTCAAGTATTGTGGAAATACAATCAGGATAACACAAGATCTAACAGCTTCTACATTAAGGGATGGAAAGGTGTGGAATATGATATTCCAGAAGTCAAAGGAACTGGGACTAAAACCAAGAATCACCTACCCAGCAAAACTGAGTATAATACTTCAGGGGGAAAAAATGGTCTCTCAATGACTTTCAAGTATTCTTGATGAAAAGACCAGAGCTGAAAAGAAAATTTGACTTTCGAACACAAGAATCAAGAGAAGTATGAAAAGGTAAACAGCAAAGAGAAACCATAAAGGACTTATTAAAGTTGAACTATTTACATTCCTACATGGAAAGACAATTATTTGTAACTCTTGAAAACTTTTTTCAATCTCTGGGTAGTTGGTGGGATTACACACACACACACACACACACACACACACACACACACACTCACACGCATACACACACACACTCACACGCATACACACACACACACATAGAGAGAGAGAAAGAGCACAGGGTGAATAGAATAGGATGGGATTATATCTTTAAAAAAATGTAATTAAGTGGTGAGAGAGAAATGTATTGGGAGGAGAAAGGAAGAATGGAGCAAATTATCTCTCATAAAAGAGGCAAGTAAATGACTTTTCAGTGGAGGAAAAAAGTGGGGAGGTGAGAGAAAAAAATGAAGCTTACTCTCATCACATTCGACTAAAGGAAGGAATAAAATTCACACTCATTTTGATATGAAAACCTATCTTATAATACATTAAAGTGGGGGAGAAGGGGATAAGCATGGGAGGGGGGATGATGGAAGGGAGGGCAGTGGGAGGAGGGAGCAATTAGAAGTCAACACTTTGGGGAGGGACAAGATCATAAGAAAGAATAGAAGAAATGAGGGACAGGACAAGAAGGAGGGAAATATAGTTAGTCTCACACAACACGACTATTATGGAAGTCATTTGCAAAACTTCACAGATATGGCCTATATTGAATTGCTTGCCTTCCCAAAGGGAATGGGTGGGGAGGGAGGGATGAAGAGAAGTTGAAACTCAAGGTTTTAAGAACAGCTGTTGCGTATTGTTCTTCCAACTAGGAAATAAAAAATACAGGTAATGGGGTATAGAAAGTTATCTTGCCCTACAGGACAAAAGAGAAGATGGGGATAAGGGAAGGGAGGAATGTTGGAAGGGAGGGCAGATTGGTGATAGGGGTAATTAGAATGCATTTTAGGGTGGGGGAGGGGAGAAATGGGGAGAAAATTTGAAACCCAAAATTTTGTGGAAATGAATATTGAAAACTTAAATAAATTAATTTAAAAAAATAATTTATAGACTCCACACACATTTGTATTATTTCAACATAAGATTTAAGGCAGAATTTCTTGACTTAATCATCCTTAAATAATAACATACAAGTCAATCACTAAAAACCTCTTTTAAACACAACCTCCCTCCAAAAGAAGGCTAGATTAAAGACAAATAAAAGTTCTCTTTGTGGAACAAATAAAAAATAGGTATGCCAACGTTCATTTTTATTTAGATAATGATTTGAAATGGATTGTTCCTAGACGGAAGCAGAATTTAGACTACGCACACAACGACCTACTATTTATATAATCTGTAAATTCTATGAATTACAGTGTCTACATTCTGGGTGCATGTGATTAAAAATGTTGTGATAGATTTCCCCCCATTATTTCAGTCTAAAAGACTAGGCTGAAAAATACAATGTAATGTTGCACTATAGAAGATTAATGTAGAAGGCTCTGTATTTATCTGACTGAGAGATGTAAATTTTCTGATTCCAAATAATAACACCTCAAAAAAGTCAAGTAATTCAATTCAATTCACCAGAATTTGTTAAGTAACTACTATGTATATGGCATTTGGATACAATTAAAAAAAAAAAACCAACACAATCTCTAATGTCAAGTAGCTTACGATCTAATGAGTGATAGCCCCTAGCACCCTGGCAGTCAAGAAGAATTTGGTTCAGTGCAATATCAGTTGAATAGATTTTAAAATAAAAACTAGTAGTTTTTGATAATCAGAAAATGAAACTTTTATGATCCATCTTCTGTAACTTAAGATTTTTGTTTTGTTTCATTTTGATCCAGACCTATGACTTCACAGGGTAGGAATGGGTAGGAATTCCTGGAGTATAGACATCCATGATCAATGCAGATCAGTAACTCCTTGGTAATTTATAGTTTTTTCTTTTTTTAAATGATATTTTATTCCTCCCCCCAATTGCATGTAAAAACAATTTTTAACATCTTTTTAAAGTTTTGAGTTCTAAATTCTATCCTTCTTCCCTCTCCCCCCCCTTAAGAAAGTATATCTGATATAGGTTATACATGTGCAATCATGAAAAATATTTCCATATTGGTAACTGAAGAATTGCTAGAGGCCCTGAGAGGAGAAGTGGCTTATGGTCATAGACACCAGAGTCTGGACAGTGCTTTAAAATAAAATCAAACATTTACTGAATGTCTTCAATATGCTGATTGAACTGATAGAAGAAACAAAATTTTCTAAAACATGGTCCTTGCTTCTGCAAATTCAAACTTTAGTTGGGTCAATGTAGCATGCCTATAAAAAAACAAAAGTACTACACAAGAACTAGAAATAAAGGTAGAAACAATAAGGACTATAGTTCAGAGGGAGTACATGTTCAGTAAATAAAGCCAATGGTTTATATTGAGTTATCTCCATGTAAAGCCCTAATTGTAGAGGCACAACTAGAACTGTAGGGCCTGAGTAAATTCAGTGGAATGAGGAAGGAGGAGAAGATGGGTGTCACAGTGAGATTCCCTTCCCATGCCACCACTCAGCCTGAAGCTCCCTTCCTAGAGCTATCCTGTCTCCCTGTACTGTGGTGTGAGGAAGTGTATCTCCCACCCTGGGTCATCATATTACTTATCTCTGGACAACTCAGGCAATGTCCTGACCTTCCTCCTCATTAGAATGAGATCTGGAAAAGCACATCCATGCTCATGAGAAACAAGACCCTTGAAAGACCCCATCCTTCTCTGAGACCAGAAGGTTAGCAGAAAGAGACTGCCCTCCCACCTGCCACTCAGCCCACAGCACTGTACCCTCTTTCCAGGATACCATCTGCTCTGAAGAAGAAAGATCTCTCCAAGATCATCCCTGACTGCTGGTATCCTAGAACCAACTTGGTATGAGCTCAGAGGACCACCTTGGGAAAGGAAATACATTGACTTATGTCTCTGCCCTGGTACAAAGCACCAATGGTTATGCCCTAGTTGTGCTCTGAGATTAGACAGAGAGGCAGATAAACTAGGAGCAGCAATGCAGTAGAGTAGTCCTTGGATTCAGAAGAACCTCAGTTCACATCCCACCTCTGAAACATACTCATCGTGTGACCCGCCTAATTGTTGTTCAGTCATTCATTCCTGTCTGACTCTGTGTCCCTGTGTGTCATAGTACATGCACCAGCATGGTCCATGGAGTCTTCTTGGCAAAGATACTGGAGTGATTTGCCATTTCCTTTTCCAGTGGAGTAAGGCATTAAGTGACTTGCCCAGTGTCACACAGCTCCCAAGTGTCTGAGGCCAGATTCGAATCTTCCTGGTTCCAGGACCAGCACTCCATCCACTGAGCTGCCTCCAATACTCTCAAGCAATTCTTTTGGCTGTGGGTAGAAGAAATTTCCTCCTTGGAGAACTCTCTACAATAATGAAGTCAGGTCTAAACCAATTGGTTTTTATACAGACCTACAATTTTATTAATTTAAGAGAGCTCTCCGGTGGGGAAATTCCTCCTACAATGAAACAAAATAGCACATAAAAAAACATAATAGTATCATAAAAAGAACTATGGCCTCAAGGTGAGGGCCCTGGGTTTAGTACTTACAGGTTGTGGCTATGTCACCCTCAGTAAGTCATAACGGCTTAATAGTGCCCTCCCGCCCCCCAGGCCACTCTCTAAGACTCTAAGTTGCATAGTTGCATAATAGTTGTCTATTTGCATTGCCCCCAAAATATATATCTATAAAAATAAAAATAAAAATGGCAAAAGCAAGTAACCATATGCAACTAGAAGTGCTAAATAAACAAAGGGGGAGAAATAAAAGAAGAGAGAGAGAGATATTAGGAAAATATTATCATTTTTAATGTTGCAACAAACATTGATTTAGCACTTTAAAGTTTTGCAAAATACATACATCATCTTATTTGATTCTCACTATAGTGGCAGCAGGGCAGCTAGTTAGCCTATAATTACCTCTCTCTGCTGGGAAATTTGAGAGAGGAAGAGAGCAAAATGGTGAAACAGGGAAGAAGAACTATTGGCAACAAGTTTAAAAATCTAACAAGTAAAGCTTCAAGATCTTCTGATATATTCCAATGTATTTGAAGCCTCCAGCATAAGATCATTTACAACAATGATGAATTCTTTCTTAATCTTCTATATCTCCTACAAAGTTCCCATATTCAATTAAAATAGCTTTTGAATATTTTATGACAATTAGCGGTACCAAGAATAGCATAGATAAATGAAATCCATAGATTAGCTAAAGATTTCATTTTAGCAGTATTTTTCTCTTTCTTCCTGATACATCTTTTTAACAAACGTATCTAATAAATTCACAGATTTCAGTTCCATCTACTATAATTCATATTTCTACTGTCTACTGAAGTGAATTAATGAGCAGTAAAGTGTATAAAAGGCTGACAGATAAAAGATGTGAGTTATACAGAAACTGGAAATACCAAAATAATTTAAAAATTACTATCTAGAATTTCTTGATATTGTTAGTTAAAAAAAGCAACAGAAATAAAATATTACCCAGGAACTCTGTAATTTTTTTCAAATAAAACTCAATGTTTTCATAAAATTTACATCAAAATCCTACTTCACTCTCTAAAATGTCCCTTTTAAAACACCCAGATTATGAAATCTCCTTTCACAAGTATTCAAAGTCCCAAAACAAAGACAGAGAGCTTGAGTGAAAAAACTCAACTTCACATTTGTTCTCTCTTCCCTTTACCATTTTCAATCTGGGAACACTTCTAAATTTAGTTGCAAACTATTATAAACCATGGTCATATGACTTCAAAGTCTCTTTAATATTAATAAATAATTTATTCCAAAACAGATGAAACATATTGCAGTGGAGGAAAAAAAAAACCAGGCAGGATCAATGGTTTAACTTTTTATTCTTGTTTTCTTGTCTCTATAAATCTTATTAACCTATAGATTTCTAAATATGGACCAACATGTTTTGTCTTCAACAGAAAACTAAATTGTTTTTCAAATGTCCAAGTTTATAAAAACCTAAATTATCTTTAATGAAACCACTTCATCTTAGCCTTTTTTTAGTTACGTGCATTTTTTTCATTCCATCATTTCTTCTGAGTCATCATCACCTTTCTAAATCACTTCCTTTTAATCCATGAAATAAAAATTGCAAATTTTAAAAAGCTATTTTTTTATATGAAGAAGACTTTTTTGGCAACACACGGAACTGACTAAAAAAATATTTTTCTCAGTGTAAACTTGGACACTTGTATTTTCATTTGATCTGGAACTGAAAAGGACCTTAGAGATCACCTAGTTCATGTCATTCAGTGAATAAACGTTTATTAGGCACTTACTGTGTGCCAGACACTGTGCAAAACACTGGGTATACCAAACAAAAAAAAATGGCAAAAGATAGCTCCTGTTCACAGTCTTATGGGGGAGGCAATGTGTAAATAACTATCTACAAATAAGCTCTACACGGGATAAATTTGAAATAATCAATAGAGGGAAGGAATCAGAATTAAGAAGGATCCAGAAAGGTTTCCTTTTAGAAGGTAGGCTTGAGGGGTGGAGGGGGACAGAGAAGCCAGGAAGTGGAGATGAGGAGGGAGATTATTCCAGGTAGGGACAGTAGTGAAAGTATCCAGAATTAGGAGGTAAGAGTGTCTTGTTTGAGGGGCAGCAAGGAGGCCAGTGTCAGAGATCGATTTTGTGGAGGGCTATAAAATGAAAGACTGGAAAGGGAGGAAGGGGGTAGGTAATGAAGGGCTTTGAATTCTAATCAGGGGATTATATATTTGACCCCGGAAGTGAAAGGGAGGCACTGGAGTTTATTGAGAGGGGGTGGTTATATGGTCATAACCTTTAGGAATGTCATTTTGACAGCTAAATGGAAAATAGATTGGGATGGGGAGGGAGGGAGGAAAACCAATCACCAGGCTATTTCAGTACAGCAAGTATGAAGGAATGAGGCCCTGCACTAAAGTGGTAGCAGTGTTAAGAGAAGTGTGCATAGGCAAACAATGTTATGAAGATAATCATTAGAACTTGGCAACAAATTTGGTATGGGCAGTGAAATGGAGTGACAGGTCAAGGATGATACCAAAGTTACGAAACTGGGTGACTGAGAGAATGGTGGTACCCTCAACAGTAATAAAAAAGGAAGAGGTGAGAGTTTGGGGGAAAAGATAATGAATTCCGTTTCGGACGTGTAAAGTTTAAGCTGTCTATAGAACATCTAGTTTGGGATATCTAATAGTGTATCATAATTTTTAAGAACCATCAATAAATGGAATCAATATTGTACAAAAATAGGTACCATCTAATTAATATGATCTCACATTATTTCTGTTGATAATTGCAGCAAATCAATAATAATCAAAATGTTCAAGAACTGAGAAACTAACCAACATGCCAACTTCAAAGTCTGTATATTTCCACTGCAGTACCTTGAATACAAGAATTCCTCCATTATGTAGATTACTTTGTGACTCAGTGTGCTAGATATTATTCACCTCGTGACTCAAAAGGATGCAACCACTTAGAAACTGAATGACTTGGGAATCTGCCATAGACTCTGATCTGCCTGAATCTGGCCTATGTTGAGGGGAAGATATTTTGCCATCTGACATATTTAGAGGTAATCCCTCTTTAACAGAATGGAACTACAGTACACTTCTGGCACTGCTGTGCCCACTTCCCACCCCTAGAATGCTATACTTGTTTCATAGATTAAAGACTATTCTAGGCATCCTGGCATTTATTCTTTGGAGAATAAAATCAGATGTCAAGCGCATAATACTCCTAAATGACCTTCCAATTTCAGTCTATCATGGATGATGGCAGGGTTTCCAAAATCACTGCTAATCACAGTGTTTAATCATAAGCTGAGGAAAGAGGGGAAAGAGGAGGGAAAAGGAGAAAGAATAGGACGAAGAAAAATTAGAGGAGGAGAAAGAAGAGGTGAAGGAGGGAGAGGAGAAAGGAGAAGGAAGCAAAATGTTGGAGAGGAGGAATACAAATGTTTAGTCTCTTCAGATACATTTTGCTCAACAGTGAAGAGTTTGAACGTAGTGTTACAAAATGTAATGAATTTGCCACTTTATATTTCCATGCCATGTCATTTCCACACAGAAAAGATGATTCAAAATATCTACATATGTTTATTTCACAGAATCTCAGAACGGCAAGGGACCTCAAAGGTCATCTAATCTAAACCCCATCTGAGCAAGAACCCTTAGTACAATGTTGCTAAGAAATGCAATCTTTGCTCAAAGACTTCAATTAAAGGGGAATTCCTTTACTGCCCCAACCCTGGGGGTTTTTTGGAGACTTTTGGAGGGATCTATCAGAAGTTCTCCCTAACAGGCATCTAGATAGTGCAATAAATAATGACCCAGGTCTGGACTCAGGAAGACCTGAGTTCAAATCAGCCTTAAATATTCATTAGCTGTGTGACCCTACGTAGGTCACTGAACTTCTATCTGCCTCAGTTTCCTTAAAACTGTAAAATGGGAATGATAACAGCAGCACCTAACTCATAGGGTTGCTGTGAGGATCAGAGCAGAGAATATTTATATAATGCTGGGCACATGGTAGGCACTTAATAATTTTGTTCCCCTTCCCACTGAGCCTAAATTTGCCTTTGTGCAACTTTTGCCCATTTCTCCAAGTTATGCCATCTGGAGCCAAGTAAATCAAATCAAAACCCTCTTCCACATATTCCTCAATATATTTTAAGAGGCTTATTGTATTCTCCATTCCCAGCAAGTCTTCTCTTTACCAAACTAAACATTTCTAATTCATCCAACCAATCTTCACATGGTTTATTCTCCACCACCCTGGCTGTCTTTGTCTGAATTCTCTCAGTGAATTAATATCCTTCCGAAAATGTGACGCCTACAGCTGAACACAAGATGCAGTTCTGGTCTCACCTCCCTAGTCCTTGACACCAGGTCTCTCTTGATGCAACCTATACTAATACTAATTAGTCCTCATACTAAGCCAATACATGGGTGTTTTTAGCTACCATATCACCCTATCAATCAAACAATAAACATTTGTTAAGTATCTGCTATGTTCCAGGTACTGTGTTATGTGCTAGGGATACAAAAAGAGGCAGAAGACACTTATACTATTAATTCATGGAATTTACAGTTTACAAAAATTTCCCAAACTCTTTCAGGTGAATTGCAGCCTAGTGATGCATCCCCAATCTTGTACTTTTGAAGTTGAATTTTTGAATCCAATGTAAGAAGACTCTTATCCCTATTATATTTCATCTTATTAGGTTCAGCCCGATGTTCTGTGACAAGATCTTTTTGGAATCTGACCAGTGTATTAATTATCCCTCTCATCATTACGTCATTTGAAAATGTGATCAATATTCCATTTAAGCCTTTACTCAAATCAGTGATAAACAATTAATATAGCAGAAGGGCAAAGAAAGATCCACTCTGCTGGAGATCTCATTCCAAGCCAACCATGAACTGTTAATGGTTACTCTTTGGGTGTAATCATTCAACCAGTTTAGATCTAACCTAACTCTACTGTTATTTCACTTGGCTCTCCATCTTGTTCATGAAAATAGTGGGAAAGATTTTTGTCAAATGCTTGGCTGAAACCTAGTTAAAACTCTACGTATAGCATTCATCTCATCAATAAGTCAAAAAAGAAATGGTGCTGGTCAAGCACGATTTATTCTAAATTCAAGCCATGATGGTGCTAAAGGCTCACCAGTTCTTTCTCTAGGTGTTCAATCATTCCAACTAGCTTTCTATTAGCGAACATAGTCATACACACAGGCATGTAATTTGAAAAACCCATTTTCTTCCTTTCTTTGGAAATAAGGTCATTTGCTCTTCTAGAGGTCTCCTGTATCTTTCCTATCCTCCATTCTCCTTCCAAAATCATTTACAAAAACTCAGGAATTAAACACACAAGTTCTTTCTGCATCCCAGGGCATAATTTATCTGACCCTAGTGTCTTGAACTCATCCAGGGCAGCAAAGTGCTCCCTTACTATCGTCCATACTTATTCAAGGCTTCATTCCTTCTATGCCTCTTCTTGTTATTGCTCTCTCTTCTGCAGTTCAGAAATAAATAATTTCTTAATTTTTCTTCCACCAGCCCTCTATCTTTCCAAATCAAAATAGCCCTTCCTGTTCACTGTTCCACATATGTGCTGCCTCCCCTATTCTTTGGGGGCACAGGTTATCTTATTTTTCTATTTTTATGCCTAGGACTTAGAACAGTACTTGACAAATAATAGCTAGCATAACTATTTTGTCCTTATAATAATCTTAGGAAGGAGGTGCTATTATTATACTGTCTTTACAGATGAAGAAAATGAGGCAAGAAGGAATTAAATGACTAAACCAGTCACATTGTTAGTGAATATCTGAGGCTGTATTTGATGAACTCAACTGCCCTGGCTTCAGGACCAATGGTCTATCTATTGAGTCTCAAGCAAACAATAATTTTCATTTATTCATTCTTTAGTATAAAACAACAACAATACACTCACTAACAAGTGTTCCCCAGGAACCAAAGTATATACATATAGATATATCTATATATAGATATATATCATGTAACTTCTTTATTTTCGACAGTGGCAGCTAAAATCCTTACTAGCTCATGGAGATCTCAGAAGAGATTCTACTTGCAGCCAAGACTGGTACTTAACATATGATGAAAGGTGAAAGTTCATCACTCAAGAACCACACCTGTAGAAATGGGCTCCATATTTCCCAAGGTGAACGCAGACTATGATTTGTAATAACATAGTATGCTTGGTATTAAATAATGTATTGATATGAAATGTTGAAAAGGACTCTAATGAGTCAAGATATTAAATAAAACAAGAAACTTTGATGGTCAAAAGTCCTCAAACCATAATGGAAAGAAAATTCTAAAGGGGTAAAGCCTCATACCCCAACTCAACAGCCCCTATCTCTGCCACCATGGAAGACAAACTTAAGAACCAATAAAATCTTCCTGAAAATCTTAACTGAGATCAGGGTGAATTAGGAGAGTGGTCCCTAAAATAATCAGAGTACAATCTATATTTCATTGCTTTCTTTAAAGTGGGCAAGAAATGTTCTTGAAACCAAATCACAGGGAAGATAATTAAGGAAAAATGACTTATTTTTCATTTTTAAAATATTTAATTCTACTTTCCTAGAAGAAAATTCTGAATTAAGGAAATAAGGGAAACTAATACTATTTTAGACTGTAAAAAAATACCTTTTCTCCCTCAGAAATAGTTTGACCCAGGTTTATCAGAGTTAAATCAAACTGAAAATACAATCATAGAAACTTGTCCAGTGTCAGCCACCTAGTTAGTAACAGAGCCAATCCAGAACCCAGATTTCCTTGATTTTAATCAGGTTTTTTTTCTCTATACTATCAATTGTTAGACTTCTATTTTGTATTTTCAAAGCAGATTTGCTATATTATTTACCATACCATTTCATCCAAGTTACCAAATTCCCATTTAAATTACTTATAAACTTGTAAAGTGTGGTGATATTTGATAGTTTTCAAATTTTCCATGGTATAACATTAAGTACAAAAACAGTATAGGGCACTCTATATTAAGGGTTAAAACTCAATGCTAAGACTCCATACTCATGCTAAGCCAGAGTAAATTGTTTCCACAGATAGAAGGCAATGGCTGTCTCAGTTCATTTCAGCTTTACTCTCTGAATTTCAACTCTTAAAGACTTTTGTTCCAGGGCCAAAGCCCATGAGAAAATTTAGGCAATAACCTAACAAAGAAGAATTTAAAGAATCCTCAAACTCTCCCTTTTGCTTTTCTTGGCCTCATCCTCTTGTTCCCCACAATCACCATACTATAATCTAATGTGCTATTTTGAGAGATGCCTGCAGAGCAAAAAGAACTGTGAGAACCCGTATGATAAAGACTATAATCCTGTGGAGCTTTAAGGGTCCAAACAAGAATTGCAAGTTTAATATAGAAAACAGAATGATGCAAGTGAAATGGATCTCCTGATCTGCAAATCTTTTATCGTGGATTCTTAGATCTGCTCTTTAATTTTTGTGGGCATGAAGAGAAAGGGCATAGAAATATGCCTTTGGTTAGTATGAGACTTCAGAGTGATAGTACATCTGCTTCTATAACTATAAAACTCTACCTTCTGTCACCTTGGAAAGCAAGCCTAAGAGCCCATGTGTTCAATTATATTATAGTCTTTTCGAGGGTTGTAACCTCTTTGCCTTTCATCAAGTAACAAACTGACATTTACTAATGAATGAATGAAAACTAATGAAGTAACAGCGTTTATTAAATGCTTACCATTTGTCAAACACTAAGGATGAAAATACATGAAGCCAAATAGTTTAAGAACTCTGAGAAATACTAAAATGAGGAAATCTACCCTAATCATCATCATGTTTTAAGCTGAGTCAAGTTTCGCCAGGAAAACATGGGCTGGTATAAAGTAGTGTATGAAAGAAAAAGGTTTTTTAAAAAGTGGGGGGAGTGGGAAGACTCATTTTTCCAAGAGAGAAGCTCAAAAGACCTGAGTTCAAAAACTTTTTGACCCAATGCGTATGTACCCTTTGGCAAATACACTTCACCATTTTCTCTAGCCTTCAATTCTCTCATCTATGAAAGTAAGCAACTATAAGCGACTACATTCATTATATGATCTTTGTGTGCCTTCTAGCTTTTAAGTATTCCTGAATTTTTCTGGAAATACAATCACCAAGTGAATGAAAGTAGTTATGTAGTATAGATATGTGTGTTTTATGTGTGTGTGTGTATATATATATATGCGCACATATACACATATGCACATATACATATGCATATGTGCGTATTTATGTGTATATATAGTTTATAGATTTAACCATAAAGGTACTAGACGGCGATTCCCCCACCTGACTCTCATGCAACTCTGTTCCCTAAAATGAAACCTCTCAGGGAAGGCTTAAGAGGGAATCAGAGACACCAATCCCTGAGGGATATCCATGAGAAGCAAAAGTGACGAGGTAAGGAAGATGAATAAAAAGAAAGCTGAGGAGGTGATAAAGGAGAGGATAGAGTTGCAGAATCAAAGTGCTAATTAGAGTTGAAAATGGCAGCCAGAAGCAAGGATGAGTGCTTAATAAGACTCTTCAGTTTGGCTAAGTGAAGGTCATTGTTGATTTTAGTAAGAGTGATTTTAATGTTAATGCAAATGAGAAAGCAGTGTTGAAAAGGATCAAAGGAACCTTTGAAAGATACTCTCTGAGTATCAAAAGAGAGGGGAGACAAAAGATGTATGCCACATGTATGCCAAGAATGCTGGGTATAAAGAAGAATAAAAAAAACAATATAATAGACAAATGCCACCTTTAAGAAGAGAAAAATATTTAGTTATCCTTTAACAAATAGAAAAAACTAAATGAAAGGGAAAAGTGAACTTAGGGTAAGGGATAGATTACAAAAATCTGTGGAAAGGTAATAGACAATAAATAGAAAGGTGGACCCAATCATACATATTGAATACATTGTACTTCATGTTTCTTCAGAAAATTTGGAATTATTGGCCAATATTATTAAAGTTTGGACCTAAAATGCAAAAGATTAAGAATTTAGAGGTGGACTGTATAAAGGATAGGGGTCAGGAAAAAGAAAAAGGAAGTGATTTGAGAAAAGGTAAATAGAAAAGATCTGTCAGTGAGGGAGTCAATAGGGGCAAAAGAGTATATAGTTTGCTGAGGAAGACAGCAAAATTGGAGGAGGAATGAATAAATTTGTTGGAGGAAGTCAGCATGCTTCCTTTGACTTCCTTCAAAGGAATACAACTGAGCAAAAAATAGAGCACATTTCAAAGGTGAGTGAGGTCAGAGAGTTATTAAAAACAAAGTCACTGAAAAACAGCAAATAAAGATTGAAAGCAAAAGAAAGACAAGATGAGAAAAGCACATAGATACCAAACAGAATTAAAAGTTGTACAAAAGAATAAGATTTTGTAAAGAGCTTCTGGTTCTTCAAAGAAGGTGCCACATGTGAGTAATAAGTTCTAACGGTATTGGAGAAAATGTAGGTAAAATGAATTTATGTATTTAATTTATAAACTGACTACTATCAAAGCATTAACCACCTTGTGCTACACATTTATGATGCAGCAAAAACTACTCTGACTTCAGTAAATTCCAATAGAGTAGGCCATCTGAAATAACAGAAATCTAAATGGGAAATCAAAACAGAAAGAACTATCATAAAATATCAATGTTACTTGCAGCTAGCCTATACTGAAGTAGAGATCCAAATGCTCAT
Organism: Potorous gilbertii; assembly: GCA_028658325.1. Taxonomy (NCBI): domain Eukaryota; kingdom Metazoa; phylum Chordata; class Mammalia; order Diprotodontia; family Potoroidae; genus Potorous; species Potorous gilbertii. The sequence goes on along the minus strand of CM053771.1, from coordinate 183,449,302 downwards.
TTTGTCTACAAAAATAGGAGGCAACTGAACTTTTTCTTTAAAAGCACCTGATACCATAATTAAAATTTTTATACATATAGATTTAGAACGCTTTGATTCCAAAAACACCCACAATTCAGTTACATTACAAAGGGGGAGATGTTCTACGACTGCATATGTTAGATGTAATCATAGAAAATACTATATACTATAAACATAAGTGAGGAGATGTTTGCTGGTAATCTAAAAGCATTTTTTTTCCCTAGAACTCCAAGAAATCTAATGAATGAATATATATTGGTGTTTGTACGTTCTAGTACCCACAGAGATCTAAAGAATCATAAATTCAAATGCACACAACTGCAACTGAAGTGTATTTCTGTTAGCCTGTGTAGGCCCGATGTGTACCCACAATCTGTAGCAAAGTATTGTCACACCAACTATCCAAGTGACATGGCATGTATGGTCTACAGTACAATACAGGGCAATGTGGGGCTTTCTTGTTTATAAAGACTTTATTTCCCAACTAGTTTTTAATCACACTTGGCATGATCATGGGGAACATGTGCTCTGCTAAATTTGAACTTTTAAGATGAAACTGAATTAACCAAGGACAAAAAAAAAGGGCATCTGAATTTTTTCTTAAGATTGCAAAGTGTTTTTTTTCTTTCACATAAGTAATCATAAAAGAAACCAAATGAACCTGTGTGTGTGTGTATTTGTGTGTGTGTGTGTGTATGTGTGTGTGTGTGTAAGAGGTTAAGAAGAAGGGAGCACTTACAGTTTAAGAATAAATACTGCTAATATGTACCTATACTTTAAAAACATACTTGACATACTTTTTAAAAAAATTCAAGATCTTGAAATAGAGGTTTGCAATTAAAAGGCCTTCTTCCAACAGCTGAATGTTTGCTAACAAAAGGTTCTGAGGCAATTTAAGTCTCACTTTACCAAAGATAATCAAGAAAGTATTTTCCCCCCTGGGGTTTTCATTTAATTTGCCATTTAGTTAAATTTGGGAAGTCATAGAACCATTGCTTTCCTCACCCATCAATTTACCCCTATGTACTTTCTTTCTTCACTAACAATGGGATCAAGTAAGTAGACTGTGTTAAAATTGCCAGAGATGGAGCCCTGAAGTATTTCCCTCTACCTAATAATGCTTTCCCTGTGAAAACTCTGTTCTTCCTCACAAAAATGTCTGATACTGACAATATGTGCACTAGAATGCAGAAATTATAAAAAACTGGAATCCGAGTTCCTCCCCCCCCCCAAAAAAAAAAGCTTTTAAAAATCCAACTTTAAAATTGCAGGTAATATTTACAAGGACACTAGTGTTATGCAATAGGTCAAATAACTGGAATCAGCTTGTGGTACAAGCCTCTGTATAGATCTCTGTCTTCTGTTGGATGTGGCATTAATAATGTCCCAGTTAGCATGTTTATTAAATTAAATATTATCAGCAAGGGTCTTCTAAATGCCATACTTCTTGCATTAGATTACATATTTATCTCAGAGTTAGCATAGTAAGAGGGAGAGCTGTCACTGGAAGGATTATTAAGCTATTGCTTTAATGGAACTATTCAAATCAAGTTCCTCATGCCATGCCTTGTACACTGCTGCAAACCATACTGTGGGTGTAAAATACATGCAAGGCGGATATAATCAGCTCAGAGAGACCAGGGATTTATACACCATCAGGTTTACTTTATTGGGAAAGCAGTGGGGTTTTCTTTTAAGTGAATACATTTAAAAATATGTTGCAACCTATTGTTACACAAGCTGAAGACGAGAGCCATGAAGATACACACATCCCAAAGCAGTTGAAATTAAATCCAGTACAACAGCAATAAGCAAACTCTTTACCTAGCTTGTCTTCAACTTTTACAACCGATATGAAACATCTCAAGAACCTAAGAGTGCCAGCAAATGTCCAAAAATAAATCTTGCTTAAAAAACCATCACAACAGATTCAGTGGGGTGAGAGTGGGGTGGGAGTGGGGTAGGGGGTGAAAAAAAGGTTAGAGAGGAAGAGGAAAAGATTCTTTTACTTTTTTTCCTTAACATCTCAGACACATTTTCTTCCCTCAGCTTTCATTGGTATAGGGGCGAAATGGTTTTTCTAATCTTTTTTAAAATGTTAAAATTCACTAGAGCCAGTATGATTAAAAAGCAAAAATGAATAAAATGCAGGGAGATAAGGCTCCTATTTTGGAAACTTTAAAATGGACTGCTTCCTAATAAATTGATTTTAAGCTAAGTATGTTTACTAAAATATACACATATACGGAAGTGTATATTCACAGGTACGTAAATACATGAGCGTTCCCCTAGTTCTTCATGTGCTTTTTATTTATCTAGTCTGCATTCTTGCAAACCAATAGTTTCTACTTTCATTGTCCACCTTACCTAGTAAGAGGCCTCGGGACTGAAGAGTCTTCGTTGTTTTGCTCTAAAATCCCTCATCCCCAAAAAAGTTTCCACACCTGCGGTACCAGCTGAACATCGGGTAAAGATGACATTCACACCTGGGCACACACCTAAGTACAATGCAAGCAACTTAAATTCTACTGTTAGGATTAGCTTCATCCTCAAGATTTTTTCCTCCGATTACTCTATCAAGATACCATTTAAATCTTTTAAAATTCAGTGTCATAGATGATAGGTACATTTTTAACGTCCAGTAAAAATAAGGCATCTATATTCCTTCATTTTAAATCCACCTACATGGAAGGGAAAGTGGGAATCTGAAACTGGAGGATCTTGGATCATGCTCAAGGGATTGAAATCCCTCCTTAGAGAGACCTTTCTTTAGCGCTGACCCCTGGGAACCCTAAAAAGACTAAGTTCTCCCTTCCCTTGCTCCCAACCCTTGTTCCCTATACCAGACCTTTCTTTCTCCTACTCTGAAGTGTCTGCATTAAGAGGACAAGGTTGTGTCGGGGGCTCTGGAGAATGGCTCCAACCCACTTTTCGGTTTGAGCCGCTTGGGTCTCCGGCAGCCCTCAGTTCCAGTCTGAGGTCCAGCTAAGGGCAAGATACCGCCCACAGGCTCCGAGCATCCCCAGCATTGCGCATCTAGCTGCGCCTAGACGCCGAACTGGCTGCTCTGCGGGAAAAGAAAGTCTCTGTCCTCACGTGCAAGTGCTACAACCCAACCGCCCCCACTACCACCCCCAGAACAAATATAGAAATCACGAGGCACACAACCCAGCGTACTCAGGCCTAGGACGAACCCTAATATCCTACACTTCTTTAAAAATGTTTTCTCCCAGAAGCACCCAGGCCCGGACTGAGCAAAATCAGGACCTTGACCTATGCCACGATGGAAGGGGCAAATGGGGATAGAGGAGGTGGAGGGGAAAGGCGGTAACGGGATGGGACGGTCTCCACTGCCTCCCAGCAGGACTATCTCTTAGCCACTTGGTCTGGAACCCCAATGACTGGCCCGCCAATGGCTTCTCGCCTCGTCCCCAAACTCCTCACTCCCGTGCCTAAGATCTTTGCACCTGAGCTTCTTCCCACCAGCCAAAATCTAGTCCCCAGTCTGTTTGTAGAATCAGAGATCTACTGTTTGGGGGCTCTAGCCCTTTGAAGGGTAGATGGAAAGGAGGAAAGCAGAAATAAGATAAAGAGAATCTCGAAAATTGGTGTTTTCCTTCCTCAACTGTGATTCTACCTGAAAAAAGAACTCGGAGGTCATCTAGTCCCCGTTAACATTTTTTTTGCGTTGTCATTGGGCTCTTTGGCAATCTGTTGAAGCCTATGGACTCCTCGGAAAGATGTTTTTAAATGCATAAAATAAAGATGCATGGGATTATAAAAGAAACCAATTATATTGAATAAAGTTATCCAAAAAAAAAATTTAAGAAGTTCATATATCCCAAGTTAGGAATCCCTGACCTTATCCAGCTCCCTTTTTTTCCCCCAACAGTTTAGGAAACAAAGGTGTAGTGAGATTAAGCGACTTGCCCAAGGAGAACAGACAGAATTTGAACTCAAGTTCTCTGACTCCAAAGCCAGGACTATTTCCTCTGTTAACTAGGTCGTCTTACTACACCCTCATTGTACGGTTGAGGAAACGGAGGCCTTTCACCTGAAAGTGCTCGACCAAAGTCACACTGGCACTGGAACAACCAGAATTTTGATCCCAGGTCTTTGAAACTCCATTCCCAATTGCTTGTGCCATACTTAAAAGAAAAAGAAAACTTCACGGTACATAGTATATGCTTAAGGTCTTGACTCCAGAACCTTACTCCGATCTCGACCTAAGCAAATGTAAAATGAATTGTCAACAAAAGGAACGGAAAGTTGCATTCCACTCCTAACCCTCGCACACACAGACTCCCTTCTCGGGCAGACTGGGTTTCCTTGTACAGCAGCAGCTTCTCAGACACATTTGACAGTATCACTCTACAAGACATCCGAACCCTTCTTGGAAGCTTTGGGAAAATGATCACTGCTTTGAAAAAGAAAGAAAAGCGTACTGCCTAGGAAGAGCAAGGAGCTGCAAATTTACCTCACGCTGACTCAGTCCACACAGCAGATGGTGGCAGAGCCTGCAAGGGAAACGACCTACCCATTTTTTTTTAAAAGTACTTCCTAATATCAGCAAAGGCTTGTCTTTCAGTACAAGGCACTTCGTTCCTGTGAAAAATCTATCCCTGTCTGAGAAGCTCATTTACGCACGTTGAGCGGACTGTTTTTACTCGCTAGTGGCTTTTGCCACTTGAGACGAAGAGGCCACAAAACGAGCGCAAACCAGACAGCAATGCGCGCGTGAACACACTCATCCCCATCATAAGGTTCACTACAGTTCGAGGCCTTCAAAAAATAAATAAAAAACAAAAGTAACAATCCCAAAACAAAGCAAAACAAAACAACCACAACCAACAAAAAATCAACAACCGTCGAATTTGGAGGACAATCCACCACTTTTACTTACAACTGCGAAGGTACATCCTCTGCATCTGACTCCAAAAGATTACCCGGGAATGGGGACAAACGGGATTGAGTTACAATTAAAATAAAAGTGGAGTCTCACGTGAAGAGCTCTATTTGTTAAATATGAACAGTAATTTGTAATTTTCTTCTAGTTGTTTGGTATTTAAGGGGGTGAGGAAGTGGGGGACAAAGGAGAAAAAAATCAGAAATAGCATTTTTGCTATGTAAGACAAAACAAAACTCCACGGAGCGCCGTCTAGTGGTAGTTGAATTGTCCAAAGAAGGCAAACGAGCTGTACTTGGGCATGAATGTCTTCTTATATTTGCTACTTTGTAGTCTTCTTTATATCTGTCAAACTTAAGGGGGGAAATTGTAACCTTCAGGATACTGGAAAAACATGGTATCAGAAACATGGGGATTATCCAGCTAGACCAAAGTTTCGAGACTGGGTGGATTCTTATCACCCTACTTTCAAAGAGTGGCAATCACCTGCATAAAGACGAGTTTTCTCCGATTAGACATGGGCAAATCTCTGCAAGACCCCTAGCGGAGAACTAACTCTATTTCCTCATTCTCTGCCCTACGCCTACAGTTGGATATTGTCACTTATATTATTAGTTACCCTGAGAGAATAAGGGCCTGAGACCCGGCTGGGCACCGGTTTAGTTTTCCATTTGACCACTAAGCACCCTCAGACACTTCTCAACATAAACTTAAAAGATTTTTAAATGAACCTTTCTACCCTGGGTACAGATCAAGAGCATTTTTTTTTGTGAAGTAGACTCTATAGAGCTTCAGGAAAAATAAGGCATTTTCTGGGTCTTTCCTCCCAAAATTAGTACTCTTGCCTCAGAGACCACGAGTTAGTGAAAGACAATGATTGGTATCCAGTACCTAAAGCTTATCTCAATACTACTTTAGAAGGCCTTTTAAAAAAAATTAACTTCATCCACTCTATACACACATGTATATACTTACATGCATGCATACATACGTACATACACACGCATACGCCAGCCCATTCCCATTACTTTGCCCCTTTTCCTCTCTGAATTTTAAAGTCAACCCCTGATTTTAAAACGTCTCCTTCTGCTTGCTTTTTTCTCAGAATTATGAGCGTCAGGTTGAAAAGATGGGGGTGGGGTGGGGGGAGAGACATATTCTTTTCTGAAAAGAAAAAAAATAAAGGAACATGATGAGAATTTTGGAATAAAATATTTGCAAATAAAAAGGATGGGGAATTGAGTTGTGATTGGTCCTGGGGCAGGGGGAGACAGACAGCTCAAATTATAGCTAAATGTCTCTTGGCTGGTTGAGATTCTGCCTGATCATTTAAAATATTAATCACCTATAGTAACTGAATTTTCTTCAAACGGTAAACTGCTTTAAAACACCATGTTAAAGTTTTAGCAGATTTATTTTTACTTGTTATACACAGACGATACAAACGAGCAAAAACAAAACATTTCTCAGTGGAGCTTGTACTTGTATAAATTATTCAGTTCACAGACAAAACATAACAAATATAAAAATCACAACATTAGATTTACAGAAGTCAAAAATATACACACGTTTAGACCCTGAATTGCTATTAGGAAAATCCCCCCCATGGACTGGAATCTAGATTGAATATTGTGTATTATTATGCATATTTCACGTTATAATTTAAAATACCAAAAAAAAAATTGTATAAGTTTGCTACACAACATTCGAAATCCTACTAATCTACTTCCAGGGGGATTAATGTTCCTTATCAAATGTAACAAGACTTACAAGAGGGAAAAAAAATCAGTCTTACTCGCACCAATGCTAGTGTTTTTCCAAGGAAGTCAGATTTCAGCTGTTTTCTAGGTTAGAGGGAAAAATCATTTTCAAAACTAAAATAGCAGTAAAATATACAACTCACACAATTCATCTTCACTGGACTACACTATAGTTACCAACAATTCAATCATCTATATCGTTTTAGAGTATTCATTACAAAGATTTACAGCATATAAAGAGGGAGAAAACTGAAGAGAAATTCAAAAACAGTTTGTCAGCATATTTGGCACCTGCACAGACCAGTAATGGATTTGGCACTTTGGGAAAAACAAATAAGGCAAAATAATATTGCTGATGTCGAGCTATTCGATTCAGGAATTGAAAAAAAAAACTTACAAATTCAGTTAACTTTGCTTTTTGGAGGCATCATGCCATTTAATTAACTTTCCTATAAAACAGATTCCCATTCTTTATAGGAGTTAGGGTGAGTAGATACTCCTTAGCTGTGTGCACTTAGGGCACAGAGTAAATTATTCCATGGAGGGATTGAAGAGAAGTGAGAAACCCATTACTCATTGCCATAGTTCTTGGCCATTTTACATTACCAGAGCCTCTGGAATATAGTTAACCATCTCTCAAGGAAAATAAATAAATAAATAAAGTTAAGCATGAACTGGTTTTGTGCCTTCACAATAAGAATAAAAACTAGCCATTCGTTACAATAAATTAACACTATGTACAGACATTTCACAGGCTTTGTTCCACTAAAGTTATTAACATCCCTACCATCCATCCATCCATTCATGGATAAGGAAGGAGGTGCTGTATGGACTCCAGGTTCTAGAGTCAGGCGTCCTACTTATTAATGAGGGTAAGGGTGGGGAAAGGTGTGGAAAGGATTGAAATTGCTGCATTCCTATAGCACTTGCTTGGCTTTTGCCTGGCAAAACCAAGGACTGTCCAGATCTCCCAAAGGTGAAGGATTTCATTACAAGTAAAAGGAGTGGGAAAAAAGTAGTGGGCCAAAGAAGGGAAGTAGAGAGAAGAGAAGGCAGGGTGCAGACGGATAAGAACAATTTCTTGGAAGGGAGGAAAGACAGGGACATTTAAAGGGGCAAATGTTTATAACTAAAGTTGAAGATCAGTGTGCGAACTGTGGAGGTTGCTGTGGGAAGAAAAAAAAGGTTAAAAACACACTCGGAGACCTGCATTTATTCACTGAAGACAGCAATGAGAGGGCCCAAAGAAAATGAACGAGATGCGTTAGGTGGCGTGGGAGTGAGTGGCAGAGGAAAGGGAAGAAGAAAGTTGTGTCGGGGTCTGGCCTTGGGGGGAGATGAAGGGGAGCCTCGGGGCTGTAGCGGGGCCTAGGCAGTGCTGCCCGGGGCAAGTCTAGCTGTGAGAGTAGAAGCCGTAGTAGCCTATGTCCTTGGCGCAGTTCTTCTCACAGTCCCTTTGGGTCAACACTTCGCTCTTGAGGGGAGACGAGCTCTCGGACACCGGCGTGTCAGACGGCGAGATACGCCTCCGCTTGGCCTGCTCGTAAATCCCAGAATCGGTGGAGTCGATGGACTTAATGGACGACGGAGTCTCGATCCAGCTGGAGTCGGACAAGTCTTTGGGCTTGGAGTCCTCGGAGCCCGGGGGTAAAGGGGAGCGCTCGGTCGCCAGGCTCTCCGCCTCCTCGCCTAGGTAGGGGTTGCTGCTGGCCATGCGAGCGGCCGCTGCTGCGCTGTTGGGCCAACACGAGAGCATGGAGCTGGACTTGCTGCAGTACTGCGGGGGGCTGCGGGCCCCCCAGCCCGACGGGTCTGCGTAGTAGCCCAGGGGCCGGCCGGTGCAGCCTGCAGCCTGAAGCGGGAGAGCCTTGACGCCCGCCGCGGCGTAGGACAGCAAGGTGGCCGCGTTGCCCGCGAAGTCAGTGGCCGTGTCGTAGGCCGAGGCGGCGAAGTCCAGCCGGTTGTTGGCCGGCGTGACGAACCAGCGCTGGGGCGACGGGGCCCCAGGGTCCTCGGCCTGCTGGGGCGACAGGAGCCCGTTGGTGTGCGGCACGCTGCGGTCTGTGCCTGGGCCTGGGCCGGCCCCGGCCCCGGGGTGGAAACGCGCCTTGGCGTAGTTGCTTACGAACTGGTCCTGCAGGAAGGAGCCGGCCATTGCATAACGGGCCCCCGGCACTATCTGCGAGCGGGGAGAGTCGTTGGGCGAAGGGGTCAGGCGGTCCATATCGCAGCCCGTGTAGATCCTATCAGGAGGGAGAGACAGAAAGAAACGGAAGGAATGGCACGCAGTGTCCAAGGAAGAAGAGGAGGAAGAGGGCCCCAGGGTCAGAGAAAGAGAAGGAACTCTAACCTCTCCCTCCCTCCCTCCCACACACACATAAGTAGGCATCCCTACCGTGGCCGTGCCCAATTCCAAGAAGCCATCCCCTATGCAGATGTGGAGTGGAGGTGAGAAGGGCAAGGGAGGGCACGGATCCCTTCATCCCCATCCTAGGAAATCACTGACCCAAAAGGAAGGGAAAAGATCTGTGTGCATGGGGCATAAGGAAGACGCAGGAGTACACAACTACTACTACCTCAACCCCCTACTCTCCGTCTTTTTGTCTCGCATTACAGTCCTTCCAGAGCATCAAGTTCAAGGGTAGAGGAAGCTAATTGAAGGTCTTCTCTCGCCCTTTGTTTGGTCAAAACATATTTATGCATATTCACACAACCAGGCGGATTGGGGATTAACAGGCCTTCTCTGTGTGGTCAAGAGGTTTCTGCACTCTGGGGATACTTCCTAAGGTTTTTGAGAAATATTTTAAACAAAGGCTCTCCTTTCTCTCTACCTCTTCCTCTCTTCATCACTCTCCTCCCACTCTTTCTGTCGCTTTCATTAAGTGCCTTAGAAAGTCATCCATACCTTCTTAGAATTCAAAGACATGCACATTCATCTCTCCTTTTTCTTGTATAAATAATATAAGAAATATAAATGTATGTGCCTCCACTAGGGATTATTGAAGGAAAAGTCTCTAGCCAACCTCCAGAGTAGGAAATGACTGTTAGAATATCTTGGAGACATTCTTTAGTCTTCTATTTCTTCCTCTTTACCCTCCACACCCACCAAAACAAACTAAAAGGAATAGTTACTTGCAGAGACAATTAGGAAACTATAAAAGGGAAATTATTTAAAGTTTTTACAAAGAAAAATATTTCCCTCACTCATCATTCCCCACACATTGTTGTTCCTTGCCCTGCATGTCACACAGTTAGAAGGAACCTTGAGTCTGGCTGTCAAAAAATAGAGGCTGTAACCTTTCGCTATCCAACTATCCCCAGGCAATTCCAAAAGGCTTTAACTGCTAGGCTTGGGTCATTGGCAGCTGCTGTGCTGGCCTGTAGTGGCATGAATGACTTTCTTAGAGAATAAGCGTAGGCCTCTAGGCTAATAGGACCTCATTAGAGATTATTTGAGGGAGGAAAAGGCTGTAGATGAATAGGAATGTATCCACCTACAAATCAACAAAAATCCTCCACTTTCAGTTAAGTAATGCAGGAACCCTAAAATGCTCATCAGTCTATCTTTAAAACAGTTGTGGGGTGGGGTAGTTAAAGGAGAACAACAGTATTCTCATATCTCAGTTCCATTTGAGGGAGAGGATCTTGTTGGTCATAAAATAACTGCTGAATCCTCCAAAGGTAGCACCAAAATTGAAATCTGATTTTTCAGAGCTCTGCCTTCAAAAAAACACAATAAATAATTCAAAGGAACATTTAGAATTTGAGTACAAGGGAGGAGGAAGGAAGGAAAGTAATGTTTCTTTTTTGCTTGGGAAAAATTGCATAGTTGTGAAAAATACCTTTTCATAGTAAACATCAACTGATTTTAAAATCAAGGTGGGAAAAAGATGAGTTCAAAGCAAGTTCCTTTTAAAACAGATTTCTGCAACATTTAGCCCATTAGGATTTGGAGAGGGGGAAGGAGCATTAAGAGATAGAAGGGCTCCTCTGCTCTGAATACTCAAAGTATGTAATTTCTGTCTTGAAATGTAATTGTATTTCAAAAATTAGAAATAAGGAGGCTGGAAAGGAACAAAAATAATCAACTATGCCTATCTTCTCTATTTACAGAGATACAGAAACAGTATTGTCAAAAGTTGGTTTAACCATCCACTGGCAGTTTAACTAGGTCTGAATCCCTTGGGAATCCAGGGCCCATTTGCAACATGCATTCAAATGCATTCAAACAGATGTTAATAAAATTTTAAAAAACTATCATCCCAAAGGATGATATCTTCTCTAATATCCCTGGTCACCAACACATACTGGATTGGCCTATCTTCTATATTTTAGCAAAAACCCTTTGCAAACACTGTTCCATGACTCGCACTTCAGAAAGTGGGAGCAAAAATAGGGGAAGTACTTTACTTTGGAATAATATTAATGATAAAAAAAATACTTCTGCTGGTCTTTTTTAAAGGAAAAGATGAAGAAGCAATATGTAACAGTATGTCACTCTCCTCTAGGCCCACAGTTTCCTAAACTGCTTCTCCCAGAAGAAGCAGTTCGAGTACAGATTGGGTTTAGGGGTTTAAGGAATGGTGGCATCTGCCCGAAGCTGGAAATGAAGCCGCAGCTCTGTTTCGTTTTTCTCTGCAAATTTAATCTGATCCTACGCAGAGGGCGGCTACAACTTCGTGGCAGTATCCCAGACACTGAGAGCAAGCCATCTAATTAAGACTTGTGTCTTTCCCTTATATGGTCAAGGAAAAAATAGGGGGAATCCCCACACTTCTTTGAAATCCAGATTTAGAACTCATTATCCACCACCATCCAAACCCTGAGCCACGAAGCCTGGTCCCCTACACTAATGCTCTGATGTAGAGTGAGCTCAGAAAGGACTGAAACTGAAATTTTGCCCCCAAAGAAGGAGAAATTAAATAAGGCAAAAGGGATAAATATGAAAGGGGGAAAGAGAAGGGAAAGGTATAAACACAAGTTTTTAAGTCACATCGAGAAAGTAAAAATTTGGGGGAAAATAATTTCCTTTTGACGCCATATAAATATGTACCAAATACCGCTTCACATCTTTCCCCAAACTCAAACTGCTAAAGCAAGCAGTTCATCACATTAGCTGTAGGCTGCTACACATTTTTATTTAGTCCACAATAATGCACAGGAAACGCTATTACAGGAAACTTGAAAGTGGGTAAATAATATGTCACATATGCCAATAAAACTCTCATAACTGCCAAAGCAACGTGCAGTTTCGGGCAGAATCCCGGACAGGCTTCAGATACAGACAATCTGAGCCAAGCATCTGCAGCCACACACACAACAGGACTGAACCCAGAGGCAAAGCTATCTTCCACCAACCAAGCCAAGGTCCCACCACCAACTGAACAACGTCTCAATTCAGATAAAAGCTAAAGATAGAAATTCAAAACACCTGGACCATACCAAAATATCACCAATTTAAGGAACCTCTGCAAAGATGGGTAGGACAAATAAAAAGAGGGAGGGGAAAGAAAAAAGAACCGCCACAACCTCGTCCTCATACACTTCAACTCCTGAAAACTTTTCATTTGATAGTTCTACAGTTTTATAAACTGATAAGCGTCCCACTTATTAGTGTGACCCCAAAAAGTGAAACAACAGAGAAACAAATTTACTTACGTGTCATAGTTATCCCGAAAACCTTTTGCGAAGGGGTTGTGATCTATTTTCAATTGCGTAATCTGCGGAGAAAAAAAAATCAATATTTATGTGCCATGTCAGAAAAATTGTACTTTTGAGAATATATAGTCGGTCAATTATTACAAAAATAATTTCATTAGGTGCACGCTTCCCTTATTTAAATACTTGGGGTGGGGAGGGTAATGGAAAGGGAAAGTTTAAATTAGTAGTAAGTACACTTAAAAGGCCCAAATTAAATGTATGCTTCTTAATTCGTTTGTGCTCTGTTTATAGAATTGTATATGTATATATATATATATATATATATATATATATATATACACACACACATATTCATATACATTTATATTATAAATGCTTGTTTAAAGTCATCTATTTTGTCAGATAAAAGTATTTCCAGAGAGATGGAATTTATGGCCAGATGTTGAATATCTGAAACCTTTTGGCGACATTTTAAAAGACTGTGTGATGAGTTTGGTATAGCAGCTGCACATCAGAGAAAATTCATCTTACACATTAAAATTCAAGTTTCATTTAAATGAAAGTACTACTAATAAAATAAAAGTTTTAGTATATAAAAAAGCACCATCACCCCCATCCCAGACAACAGCAGCTATTGCCAGCTTTTAAAAACTTGCTTTTGAAAATGCTCGATTGACCAGTGGCGCTGATTTCCTTCTGAGTATCCCCCCACTTCCATAACATGTTTTATTATACTTTTCACATGCCTCTGTATATGTATGTGTGTATGAAATTTCCTCAGTGTCCCAGGGTGGTGATTTTTGGTCCATTTAGCCATCAGTCCTGCCCACCTAGGAAACCGTTTCAAAGGCGTTTTGATTTTCTGTGATAAACGATGGCGCTTGCCAAGAATGAAAATGCAAGGGGGGAGGGGGGAAATCTGCTTGTTTTGCAAAGGGAGAGAAATTGAGGGAACAGCTTTTTTTCCGTTCTTGTTTACAGAACAAATTCTAAGTCCCCGAATTAAGGCTGCCAGAAATTCTGGATACCACCTAAGTAACAAAACCGGTCCCCAAAATCAGAAGTAATAAACAATCGTATTCTCCTCCTGCCTGCAAATTTTTGGAGGGCGCACATCCGGCCTCTCCTGCTATAGCTAAATGCTGTGACTGCGACTGCTGCTGCTGCTGCTGCCGGAACCGGGGGTGATGCCTGTCTCAAGTAGAATGTACAAGCCCAGTTACATCTGTGTTTTGGTAGGCGGTGACCGCTATGAACTGTGTTTCCGGGAAGGTGAAAGTCTGGACCCTCCCTGGCTGGTTGGTATCCTCAGTACCATCTTCGTTCACTTCCACCACATGCAACCGGGGCTGGTACTTGTGCAAAGACTGTAAAACCACCATCTGTCGAGCGGAGAGAAAAGGGGAGAAACCCAGTGGCAAGTTAAAACACTGTTATGTGACTGTGTGCATGTGTGCGCATGTATGCTGTATGAAACATACCAGATATTTTGTAGGACCTGCCTCTCCTCGCTAGTCTGGTAACTAGGAATAAGACCTTACCATCTCACAGCTGTCAGAAGAGTTCCGACTAGATAACCCTCAGGAAAATGTGACCCGAAACATCCACCCATCAGCCCATCTCCTTTTCCCCCACGAAGGAGGGTCAAACCTCAAAGACAACCTGCAAAAATCCAGTTCTCTTTTCAGAAATCAATCAACTGGGTATTTGTACTTAGGAAGCTGGAGGGATGTAGGGTAAGAAGGGAAGATTTATCCACGTTTCTTTGTTCATTTCATTTTGGTGGATTGAAATGAAATTTTAAAAGACATAAAAACACCAAATCCTTATCTTTCTATAAAAAGGTGGAAAAGCTTCTGATTCTAGGCGAAGGTGGGGTGCGGGCGGAGGGAAGGGATAAGTTAATTTATGAATTAGATATTACTATTTGTTTTTCTTGTAGTTGCTTTGCTTTGAAGAGCTTAGGAGAGTGTACGAGGGCTGTGTGTGTGTGTGTGTGTGTGTGTGTGTGTGTGTGTGTGTGTGAGAGTGTGTTTCACTGACCTGGCCATTGTTGTTTGAAGCTCCTTTGTTGTTTGTAAGTTTTAATTTCCCAAAAGAGATTTCTTGGCGCATCCAATGAGCCCCTGTATTGGGGGAATCGGGATGCATATAGACCCGGTTTCCTAGAGAAACAAACACATTGCTTACACATGCACACCCCCACTCCCTGACACCGCGTTCAAGAACACACATGCATACACAAGCACACATACACCTTGAGTCAGTAAATCATTTTAGATGGGAGTTTTCAGGAGGCACTCTTCTCTTTTTATTAGCTGTAAATGATTAAAATATCTTTTGCATAATTTACTCCCCCCTCTTTCCTTTCTCTTTATCCCCTTTCCTTGTCTCCTTTTCTTTAAAAAAAAAATTGGCCAATCGTTTTTAAAGTCGCTCGAGCCAGTCCACAAAGGCTTTAATTAATCATTCTCACCTAAATATGTGTCAGAAAAAAGTGTTAATTGGAAGAACTTGCCTTGTACATTGGTGTCCGCTTTGCCGCAAGGAACCCATTTCCCTCCTTGAAATCTCCAGTGATTGGGGTCCGCCAAAATTACATCCACAAAAATATTGTAATGAGCCGTGGGATCCAGACCAGAAATGTTAAAACTTAAAAAAGGAAACATGCGCCTATTTAAATTAAAAGGAGGGAGGGAAGAAGAAGAGGAAGATAACGGAAGAAAGAACCATTAATGTTAAAGATTTTATGCAAAACCAAAAAACACAAACAATGCCCCAGAAGCAAAGATAAAATTTGCTACGGCAGTATAGCTTTCCGGGTTAAAAAAAAAAAGGGCCATGCGAAAGAGAAAAAAAAAATTCGTAAAGGACCTGGGGAATGAGTGTAGGGGGAGTCAAGTGGCAGGAGCGGCAGACCTTCCCTCTTTCCCCTGAGGAGAGAGGCAAGAAACGCGCACACTAGCTCAGAAGAATTCATCCTTCTCCAGGTGCCGGTGTCCAAACGGCCCTTTCCCGTCTGCTACCCTGGCATGTCAGATCTTTGTTCTAAATCTCACCTTTGCCCTCGAAGTTGTCACCCACACACACACGCATAGATACCGCCACTATCTTTTTTGAAAATCGGGGTGCATACCCCTCCAATTCCGATATCCCCCCCACTCCCGACCCTCGCTGCCTCAGACTCCACCATTATACGGACTGTCCGCTTGCCCAGCAGGCAGTGGCTGTAAGTAGCAGCATCAGTAACAGTAGCAGCAGCAACGAATGTAGCTTTTACCTTCCTTGTTTGGTGATGATCATCTCTGTTTGGTGTCGATGAAATTTCAGCCAGAGTGGTCTGTTGCACAAGTAGACCTGAGCTTTGCCGGGCACCAGTCCCGGTTGAGTAGAGGAGAACTGATAGAAAGGCGCTCCTTGGTAAGAGTGCCCATACTGTTGAGGGTAAGGATAACCCGCCGCTGGATAGCCCTGTGGCGAAGAATTGGACAGGAGGCTGTTGTAAGCTCCATTGGTGATCACGGGGTGGTGTGCCATGTAGCGACTGGGGCTGCCGATAGAGAAGGCAGGGTGCGCGGGTCCATGCTGGCTGGGGTAAGGGAACATGGTACTGGGAGCAGTGGCAGCGGACTGGGGCTGGCTGGACTGAGAGAGGAGATAGCGATCTGCAGCAGATCCATCGAAACTGTGACGAAGCTCAGAGACCCCGTCCAAGACAGGAGAGAGTTTACTTCTCTGGACGTCCCCTGGTGAGTCCTTGGAGTCAGGAAAATTGTCTGTATCTGACTGATTCGTCATCCCCCTGGTAATTTTTTTCAAAGGTGAACTTCTCTCCAGGTTGTCAGTGGTCGAGATAATGGGATGATCATGCAAGACAAGCTCAGATCCGCCTGAATGTGGGTAACTGCTGCTCACATTGAGAAATTTCTTGGAGAGCATGATAGAAGGAGAAAGACAGTGCTCCAGCTGCATAGCTCTAGAACCAGAGCAATCGCCCTCCCTTCCCTGGTTTTTAAAGTGCTATTTATCATAAACTAGAAATCCACAGACCCCCTCACTAGACGGAAAGCACTTCAACCAGCAAATGCTTCTCAAAGGTTTGATTTACTTTTTTTTTTTCCCTGGGAGAAGAGATTGGCCAATTGACACTATGCAGCAATCAGAAAAGGCTCACTTTTGATCTTGCTGCCTGTGCAGCCGATGAAACGGCTCCTGCCATTGGTTAACTGCTGACAGTAATTTAATTAGATAGACATTAATTAGGATAATCACCTGGCTCCTGGTCGCGATGATCATGGCAATTTGAAGGAGATGATTTTATTGTGGGCATTGAGGGGGGGCGAGAAGTGTGTGTTGCTTCTACGTGATCATTGTTGTGTCACCTTTAAGCTTTGTGACCACTGCGTTAGGAAAATTCAAAAAGACTTGCATTTACTAAACATTTTCCAACCCCCTCCCTTCTTTTGGGTGGAGGAACGGGGGAGGGGATTCGATGTTGGGAGACTTTTCAGTTTTGAATGAGCCAAATATTCAGTTGAATGTAACCATTTTCAAAGTGCAAAGTATACAAACCACGAGCCGGTGGCCTCAACTAACCCTGTAAAAGTTCCAGAATTTGTCTTTTCCAGCTAATACAAAAGTACACAATACCTGAGTTAGCCCTTTGTGAATGGGTCATGTGTGTCTTATACCTCCCCCTTCACTATATTCCCCCCCCCCCCACTTTCTTTTCAAGAATTAGCCGCTGCTCGGAGTGGTCGTGGTGGGGAGAGTGAGCGTGTTGTGGGAGGGGACAGAGTGGGCAACAGCAGTAACCAACCCACCCACTTCGGGTTGACTACAGTAGATACAGTGACAATATATGATCTCATTTTTAGGTTTTGAAATAATAATAAGCTGTTGAGCTGAAATGCCTTAATGTATTTGCAGTGATGTTTGCGGGTTCTTAAGCAAATAAATATTTTATCTCCGTGCTTGAATGCAGATGATCTGAGGAGCATCTAACTGATGTGATGTTCAGGCTTCTGCATTTCTGGCCATGGGAGGTCCCCTGGCGTGGCCACTAGATCAGAAGCAACGCTGGGGAAAGGGGATTGTTCCCTTTGTAAATACAATGGTCGGAAGCAGTGGTCTTGGTAAACACAAAATGGAAGTAGTGTCAAAACTCTGATCACTAAGGAAGGGCGGGGGAATAGATTAGATCTAGAGAGAAAATTAACCTGTGTCTAATTTTTAAAAGGAAGGGCGAAGAAACCCTAATTTAAAGAGGGTTTTGAATAATAAGAACAGGGCCTGAAGCGACCTTGGTATATAGAGGGAATAAGATTACTCCCAAATCACTGTCATAGCTAGATAAAAGATAGACGCCCAGCGCTCTCTGGCTCGGGGAAGCGGTCATAGCGGAGAGAATTTAATCAATCCTGCGTCTCCACTGTAGGGTGCACCCTCAACCCCGCCCTCCTGCCGTTTTCTTCTCCAGGCTGTGTGCCGTGGGTGAGAAAGGAGAGGAGGAGACGTAACCTGAACATCGAGGCTCAGTCCAGACAGGTTTGTGAACTCTCCCTCGGATAGACGCTCAGCTGTCCACCAGCAGGTGCGACAGTGCCCTGGGAGCCAGCGCAAAGTGCGCTCGAACTGACGTGCGCGCACCTCCCACCCTTCATCCTTCTCTCTTCTCTCCGCCTCATTGTTCTGCAGCCCTCAGCGACTGCTGCGCCGTGGCTGAGCTAGAGCGGGCTTCCCCGCTGCACTCAGCCTGAGAGGAGGAGTCACCCACCTGGGCAGAGGGAGGGAAGCTCGGCCGGGGATGGGTAACGAAACAGCGCCCAGAAGAGCTCCTGGCGGTGTGTTGGGAGGGGGTGCTCGCTTCTTGCCTGCCAGTGTTTCTGGGAGGGAGACGATAGCTCAGCCAAGCTGTCTCCCCAGAACTGTTCTGTAGGCAGGGCGAGCTCATCTTTGCAAGAGCAACACCTCCTTGGTAGCCAGCATTAGCCATAACTGGGAGACCAGAGTTGTAGCACTGGAATGGTAGATATAAGGGGAGGGATTGGTCAACCAGGTTTCTTAACTTTAAGAGCTCTGGGCACAATGGTTAAAATCTAAAGTCTTCCTAAGATGGTCAGCCCACAATATTTTGCTCCACGGGTTAAGTATGGGTAGGGCCACAGGCTCAAAGACTACCGACTGGGGCCTTGGATTGCAAGCAAAGTGGGATGAGGAGTGGGGAGAGGCGAACACACTCGAGGTCTGCTCACGCATTCCAAGGCTACCAAGTCACAGGGAGAGAGAATTTTCAAGGAGAAAAATGCGGCAAATCTTTCCCTCCAAGAAGTAAAAGTGAAGCATCTGATCTGGCTTGTTTCATGCCAGTACCCTAGCCTGAGATCTTTGGGATTTAACTCCAGTAAGAAAAAGGATGTTGTGTCCCCTACTTTATTTTCCACAAGCCTTTAGACTCCTGACTCCCTTGCCTGCCTCTTTTGGAAAACACATCCTGGGAAGGGAGGGAGAGAGAGAGAAAGCCACAGAGAACTAAAGCTATAAATCTACAGGTAGAAAAAATTTTGGATTTGAAAGTCAGACGGCTCCAGGTTACTATCTCCGTTCTCCTTTACCTAGGACATATCTAGGCCTCTTTAATCTGTAGAAGACTAGACTGGGCTAGGTACCTAATGTTTCTTCAGATTCTTAATACAGAAAATGACCCTTCTCTGTACTCCTCTTGGAACATTCTCCAGAGGTTGGTGCTGGTATTTGATTTGGAAGGCTAAAGGAAAAATCTGGGTGAGGTGTGAGGCTGGGGAAGGAGCACTCGGCACTGCTGAATCTGTCTTAATTAAATGGATAGAGAGAAATCTGCTCAGTTCTCTGTAGTTACCAGCACCAAATTTGATTCTCTGATTAAAGATTTATCCAAGAACTATATACCATAAGAAAAATCAAGAGACTGGAGGTAGTGTTTTCCTTTGGGTAAGAAAGGTGTATATACATTGTAGTTTATTCTGTTAGATGAAACTTCTTTGCATTACTGGAACAGAAATTTGTCAGAAGGCCTCTTTAATTTGGCAGAAGCTTCAGGAGAGAAAGTGCTTTGAACTAGAGTTTGAGGAACCTGAATTCAAAACTGTCTACTAGGAAAACAGCAATTTTGATTTTACCTGATTTTAGCAAGGTCTGTTAGGGAACCGTTTGCCTGGGGAGTGAGGGGTGGGGGTGAGGATTGCTAGGTGGTTAAAAGAAATAGGGAAATATAAAAATCAGGACGATTGGAAAAGCTTTTCAAACTTCTTGGACCCCCTAAAGATTAAATTGAGAGGTTTGTAAATTAAAAATTAAATTTAAAAATTAACAATCTTAAAAAAAGGATTCAGTTTAAAAAGCTATTTGTATTCCCAATTTGAATACAGTAAGAAAAAAACAAAACAAACAAAAAATCTCACTGGATCATTTTATAAGCTACTACTGTATGTACCTTTATCTCAGGGAAAAAAGGTTTTAAAATACACATACTAGAATAGAATATTCTTTACATTCAGGTTTATGCTATCTATGTAAAGCAAGAGCCATTTTTTCTGATAGTTTATATGAGTGCTATATACCTGCTCCCTGTTATATTCCCGTAATAGTTGACATTTAAAGTAACACTTTTATGGTTTACAAAGTGCTTTACATAATAATGTAATCTCACTGGATCCTGTGAAATAAAACCCACAGGTATTATTCTGATTTTATAGATGAAGATATAAGGTTCAAAGGTTAAGGCACTTGTCCAAATTACACAAGGTAGTGGGGCGGGAACCCTGATTCCCTGGGTTCTCCTGATTCCACATTCAGTGCTACTTTAGGTTCCCATCTCAATTCAGGCACTCAGCATGAACATATCCACCCCTTTAGGACCCAAACCATGTTGATACTCTATCCATTTCCCCATGGTTTCTAACAGAAGGTAGGTTACATGACAGCATTCCAAACAATCCACTCCATAAACCAAATATCAATAGTTTATCTTCTGTTATCTTTGGGAAAGTAGAGTAAATCAAGGCAAAAGCAAAAGTATGCAGAGACTACAAAAAATATCATTTAGACACATTTGAAAATGAGTTGGTTTTCACTTAAATTCTGGATTATATACATGGCTATCTAAAGGTCTACAGAAAAGCTTAAATTCCTAATTTTTGCCTAAAGCTTCATTCATGTAACTTCTCTATTTAAATTTAAACTTCAAAAATGATAACAAACTTTTCTGAAACACTAGAAAACACTCATCCAAGAAACTGTCTTGTCAGGCTTACCAGGATTATATGAGCTTGGTAGCTTCACCAGTAACTTTTTGGGAAAGGATAGTTCAATATTTGCCTAGACATTATAAAATGAGCTATTTAAGAACCATTTTTGCCAAGCTCTATGTAAGCTCCTATTTACATAATGCTTCACGATTTTAAAAAAGCATTTGTCACAAACCTCTGGCAAGACAGGGATTTTTCTTTTGTTTTCTCCAGACTAGAAATTTTTTTCAACCAAGGAGCTCCCAGTTTGGAAAACTCTCCACCAATGTTTTGCCAAGTTGACTGATTAATAGCTTTAGAGATAACTGGGATATTTAGAGGTTACATGACTTGCCTGATGTCACAAGATGCACAAGAGGTAGGATTTGAATGCAGGTCTTCCTGATTCCAAAGTCATGAAAGTTATTATCCCATTTGACAGATGAAAAAAACTGTGCCTCTAATTGGTTAAGCAACTTACCAAAAGACTTTTGGTATTCAGTACAGTGCTAGGCACACAATGATGAACAAAATGCTTAAGTGACAATGATCATCATCTCACAATGGAAGCTGATTTTAGAGGGAGGGCAGTATTTCAGTAACACCCTACTTTTGTTGAATGCTTGCAAGGCAGCAGGATTTTATCTGCAAGTGCCCAACCAGAGAATCTTTTAAGAATTTATAGGGGTCAATTCTGTAGGAGCCTCTCTGTGCTCGAAAGTATCATTTTAAGTCCTTAGTGCTGAAAAAAACAAGAACCTGAAAACCCAATTCTCTTCCCCTTCATAACATTTATTGCATCTAAGTCCTGAAAGCGTAATATTTTATGCTACAGTAATAAAATCGTCAACATGGAATTTCACCTGTTCTTGAATGCCTTGAACAAAATGTTAATGTACATTCTTTTTCTGGGTTGCATGTGAGAGCTGCAAACTAATGGCAACCATTTTTCATTTGTGAAGTTTTGTTATCACACTGATGTTTTATGTGTTACAAGAGCTTCAAAATGTAAAGGAAAACACATCTCATCTGTATGAGCTTCCTAGAGTGTTGTCAAATGTAATACTGTCAATTCCACTCAGTGCCAGAAAGACCTCAGGAGACTAGATAGATTGTAAATGTATTTTTATTATGTAGCAACAATCAAAATATATATGTACTACTGATTTCTTCAAATATTAAATGGTAACTTAATAAAATTTGTCCACTTTGATGTATTCTTGTACTACTTTGGAATCTGCAAAGATCCTGACCTAAAGAAACAGAAGTAATTACACAACAGAGACCCAAAGGTGTTACAGTGCTGCTCTTGGACAGCAAATGATGCCAGATGTCTTCCATTTAACCAAATACACCTTCCGCAGTCGACTGATTGTGAGCGTTAGAAACAATAGACGAATATACACTGAAAGTATCACTAATGGTTTTCTGCTGTTTTTTATTTGAATACAACAGTATCCAACATAGCTGCTAAACACTGGACAATATTTGAGGTCATAAGAACATCCACATGTTCTTCCAAATGACGCTTTGGGTCCTAAATGCAAAACAAAAGAAAAAAATCATATTAACCAGAGAGAAAAGGAGAATTATTTTAGTACATTTACATTTCAGTAATTAGTAATAATGCAAATGGATACACTGTGATACACACAATTTCCTACAACTAACTTCAACTCACACTATTTATTATGTTTAATTCAATTTCCAAGATAGCAAATTAGTTTGTATCAAGAGTGTTATTACACTCCTCCAGAATTTTGTTTTGAAATGTACAATAACAAAATCCATACATTCTTTGTTCATATGGAGGAGAACAACTTTTCTTCTGTTATACACATGTAGAGTGAATCTTCTAAAAATAACATACAAAAAGAGATATGCCTAAAGAAAGGATCAATGAAATCCAGCATTATTTTAATAAACGTTGCTCAATATGCTTTATTTTGACTAATATGGAAAAGAGAATTTTTGTATTGAAATTTATTGAAGTTGAGAGAATCTAAATATTAATTTTAAGCAAATTCACATATAAGAAGCTATTTGATAAGGCCATTTGGATAAATTTTGTTGCTAGAAAAAAATTTATTAAACTAGGATGGGAGAATTTTTCTTTTTACATTATAAAGGCTAAGAGAATTTGGGGAAAAACCATTAATGTTTCTGCTCAAATGCAATTTGCAATTGAATATTAAAAGCTCTGAAATGTAAAGCTCTGGTGTATAATGGATACAGTAAACAAATATTTAATTAAAACAACGCTAATAGGTGTTGCAATAATACCCAAGACTCTCAACTTTATACAGTTGCTCATTTGGTGGAATAATTATTTGGCTATCCTTCATAAGTTGTTTGTTCAAGACCCTGAGGTTATCCGTACCACTGAATTCTCACAAAATGTAACCAGCAATTTCAAATGGATAAACCACACATACTGTATTTTGTTCAGTAACTTTGGAGAAAATTAAAGCATAAAAGGTGAAGCAGAAAGATTTGCAAAAGAAACAGAATAGAAGTTTGGGTGTGAGTTGGTTTTTTTTTTTGTTTTTTGTTTTTTTTCCCTCATGGAGAAGAGGCCAACATTGAAATACTAAGATCTTCTGGATGATCCTTATGAGAGTAAAAAGTGCCAATTTTTCTCATTTCACTTATTTTAATTAGCTACTTCCTTTTCCCACTAAATGGAAAAGAAAAACCAACATTAATGTATTAAGTACAAAGAAGCTACAATGTATTTTATTAGCAAAAACAATGTAAAGTAAAAAATGCCCTCAAATACTAAAAGTATTTTATATCCTGTAGAAAAATAATTTTTGAGTACTATGGAAAATGATCTACAAGCTGAAAATAAGAATTCCTAACCCCACAAAAATTAGTATATTTGAGGCACACCAAAAACTTTAAAACAAAATTACATACCACATATGTAGCAAAGACAATACTACATATGACCAAAATATACAGACAACAGGAGGCATACATAAGAAAAGCTTTTTAGATTATTTTTCCCACTCATTCTTTAAGGATAAAAGAATATTGAGTGCATAACGGGATCTTCATTTATTACATTTAAAGATGAACTTTGGCCTTAATGTTTTCCTGGGATAACTGACTCTAAACTGGTAACATCCTCTCCTCAGTCATCTACACTACATTCTTGTGGCAGCTGGGTGTTTCTTAGAGAATTCCCATCCAAGCATGGTCCTGGCCCGAACCTACATAGCTTGTGAGATGTGATGGGATCACAGCATATGGTAGGATGGCTGAAAGCAAAGACAGCTTAGTGTCTTGCATCTGAAATAGCGGGATTCTGCCAACATCAGCAATATGATAACCATGTTCCATGGAATGGGAAAAAAAAGTAATCAATGTTCTTTAAAAAACAGGCTCATTAATCTGGAAAGTCTCCTAACAGGTGAGATTTTTATTCTTCCCTTGTCCCAATGATGAGGAATAAGACGTCTATATCCCCTAGGTAAAACCCAAGACTCTCTATTCTGAAAACAATTATATATTTTTAAATATCTCAATCCTTACTTCCACTCCCCACCCCTGTTTGGGGGTAACAGAGCACAAGTAACCATTTAATCTGTACAAGAGATGTTTAAAAAACAACTTGGATAATTAATTTAGAACCAAAATTTCTTTTAATACTTGAAAAATTTATTCTTTATTAATTAATTTAAACAAAATCACTGTCTTAAAGGTTAAGTGCATCACCTGGCATTTAACTTTTCACGAGATGAGAAAAACAGAAATAGCATTGAATGTCCCTGAAAAATAATTTCCTCAATCCAACAAACATTTATCAAGTACCTATTGTGTGTAGTGGCTTGGGGGAAGAAGATTAGATAGGATTACAATCCCTGCCCACAGGGAGATTAAAATCTAGTAAGGAGAGAACTACAATAAAATACAAGTGTATTAAAAACTTAGAAAAAAAAGCTGCATTTGAAGGCCAAGGGAGAAGAGGTCCTTACCAACTAGGGAATTAAGAACATCTCCATAGAAGAGACTTAAGTTGGGCTTTAAAGGCTCAGGAGGAATTTAACAGGAAGTGCAGTAACAGTTGGTTGAACTGGACTGGGGTCAGGAAGGAGAAAAGCACTTACACTAGTTTGAAGCAGGATACATGGAGCATAGGAAACAAAGTTGATAAGGTTATGAATGTAGGTGAAAGAAAAATAAAGCAATGGACAGAAAGAGGCAAAGAACATTCCCCACTACATCCCCAAAATGTAGCTGGACAATCCACAAAGCCTGCTAACTGTATAATGTGGTACATCTCACCTGCTTGCCAACGTTCTTTATTGCCAGCTGTTCAGGTGTCATCTTATCTTCTTCTTCTACTGCCTGTAAAGGAAAGATCAAGGTCAGCATTTTCAATTTTGCTTACTTCTTCCACAGCATTAAAAAAAATCATCAAATAAACAATAATAACCTTCATTCATAGGATTCAAAGAACTGCATTTTAGTGATACTCTTAGGCTACTCTTCACAACTTAATTACTATCGATTTGAAGACTTAAGAGACATCTTAAAAAGCATGCAAAATCATAGTATCATCATAAAAAACTGAATGCTTTGAGAGGGAAGAAACTGCTAATGATCTACTTTTTAAGATTAAATAACTTATAATATGGGGGACAATAGCATTGGAAGCAAGTATTGGTTGTATTCTGCTGGCGTACTGGATGAACTTGAACGGGCTGTTCCTTCCAGTTCTCTGATTCATTTATAGAACTGAAAACAAATGAGTGAAAGCAATAACTTGGAAAGCAAAGGGCAATCCTTTACAGTACCGGTGACCACAGAAATGGAGACAAAAGGAACATGTTACAGACAAATAGATACAAGATACCTAATGGGTATTTCAAACTGATCATCTTAGTGCCAAATTTCCTCACATTTAGGAAATTCAATCCATCTTCAAATGTTTTCCATACATTGAGAAGTTTGGCCACATTTCACACCTTCTTAAGGGTTTTATAAACAGAGAACTTGAAAATGAGCAAGGATGGCAAGTGCATCATTTTGTAAATGGATAAGCTACCTAGAGAATTTGCCCCAGCAGAACCCATCCCCAAAAGAAAGGATGACAGATTAAGGATTGTATCTACTAATTATTAGATTATATTTCTTTAACAACACACATTAAAGAAAAAAATTATGACTCATAAAAAATGAGCAAAGGAAAAATAGCAATTAATAACACCTCCCCAATTGGGAATCCCTAGGGAAGCCAGAATGTTCATTTTCAAGGTTGGATGTCATTCTTATTATTTCCAGATAGTATAAATGTGACTTTTAACTGGGAACTTCCTTCTCCATGTACCCCTACCCTAGTGTTATGCGGATTTCCTTGTTAAGTCACATTAATAATGTTGTGAATCCCCAGTTGGGTTTGGTTTACATGTATATATTGGTTATTTTAGGAGTAATTAAATGGCCAAAACTCTGACAGAAATTTAGTTTAAAAAAATCCAATGACATTCTATATTTTCTTCCATTAATCTGAAACCAGGTTTCAAATCTCATCCAAAGGACAGTATCTAATACTTTGTTCACTATGTTCATTCAATAATGAAAATGCCAATAATAGTGCCTAGTATAATATCTGAAGAAGACAATAGTTGTGGAATTTGGCTCAATTCACTAATCCGTTAACAAACTAGCTATTAAGAAATCATTTCTTAGTACTATACATATTTTCAGGTAATCTAAGGAGGTGTAGGTGAACAAGTTCTAGCTCATAAAGTGGCTAAAATTGTTTATACCATGTAACCACCTTATAAATTACTTTCCCCCCATTTCCAATAATCTCCCTGGAGAGAGAGAGAAATGCTCAGAAACTCCTTGTTAAATGCAGATGGCAAAAAGTACTCCCAGCCATAGCTGCCATCTGGGAATTGAGGAGCAGCTGTAGATTTAGGCATACACCAAGGTTGCAAACCTTAGTGGCAAAAGGGTAAGTATATTCCGTTCGGTAGTTAGGGAGGCCAAACACCCACCAAAAGTCCTAAACATTTCTTTCGTCTACTTGCATTACCTCTATTTGTATAGATTGAGACCAGACCAGTTTGTCTTTGCTCATATTCCTAGTCTGGCCAGTCACCAGAAAAATTCAGAAATGGTAGCAGTAGAATTAAATGAAATTCAGGCACAGGCAGTGTCCTCACTAGGGAACTTCTGTGTTTATGGCAACTTCTATGATTTGGCGTCAAATTTTGCTTTTGCATTCATGTTCATCGGTTTACTCAACCAACAAAAAGCACTGAAAATGTTTGTGGCTATTCACACTAGAAACGTTTATAACAGTTTATCAACAAAGACCCCCAGATGGCTATCCCATCGTGCACTGTCTGCACAGTTCTTGAAAATTCTTGGAACAAGGTCTGATGCATGATCATAATCCCCTAAAAGTCTCCCCTGTCTTAAAAAGCTTTCACTCAACCCCCAACCCTCAAGTATCATTCCACCTTTTTTCATTTTCCTTCTTTAAGCACCTGTGGCTTTAATTCTTATCATTTTAGTAAAACTGCTTTTGGGGAATCTCCTCCAGGTCAGTTCCATTGTGTTCTTTTTAGTTCACTCTATTTCACCTCTTCCAAACAACTAACCATCTGGTTTCCCTGTGATATTCCATAAGCTCAGTTTTCTGAAATAATGTGTTACTCTTAATGTCTCTCGCCCCACTCTTTCCATTCTTCTTTAATTGTATCTATTAACTATAAAACATCCCACAAGACTCAGTCCTGCGCCCTTTTTTCCTGCTCTTCCCCTTAAAAGCTGCCATTTAAACACATAATTCCAACCACTACTGTGTACATGGCTACATCTTCTACATCTCATTAACAACTAATATGTGACATGTCAAAAACAACCCTAACATCATCACCTCTTCAGTCATGTCTTCCCAATTTCCCATTACTGACAATGAAGCCATTACTTCTCCTTTCCTCAGGTTGCCTTATAAGGATGCTTTTAAATATTAAGCAAACAGAAAGTTACCAGAGCCAGGAGTCAAACATGAATGTTCTAATTCCAAGTCTCTTCTCTCTTTATTACATACCACAATGCACTTGACACCTCAGAAGTGTAACATCGAGAACATGCGCTGAGAATTTTACAGGAATGATGAAGGAAAAGGCAGTGGAATTAGTAAATAAGTATGTAACTAATAGGTTTTAAGAATGTTTATGAGGGATGGTGGGCAAACTCAGACTGCAGAGGTTTAGGGAATAAGAGGGGATAAAGGAAGCAGAGGTAGAAGCTGTAGAACACTTGTTTGAGAAGTTTTGTGGGGAACAGGTAGCTAGAGGAGCCAGCAGGATTCTTTACTCAACATAGGGCATTCTCTGCAAGTTTGAAGGCAAAGGGAAAGGAGTCAAAGAAGTGAGAAAAAAGGTATCAGAGAGAGAAAGGATTAGTTTGCAGGGGTGGGGAACCACATGGCCTCAAGGCCCCAAGTTCCCCACTCGTGGATCAGTGTGAAAACAAGACCCTTCAGGAAACAGGATGAGGTGAGGCTAAAGGTATAGGCAATGTCTTTAAGTAGAGGAAGAGGGACACCTGTTCCTTTGAGAGGAAAGCAAATATAACACTGGGGTCTAATACAGGTCATACTTTTTCCTATGATTTCCACCCCCCACCCATAAAACTTAAGTGCAGCCTATAATTGCACTTTTAGTACCACAAATAGTACTTAAGCTTTCCTGATTTCCCCAGAAGTAGCAGAAGCAGTATCACTGTTTTACCACACACCTGCTGGAGAAACCTGTTCTGAATATTCCTACTGTTACAAAACGAGGGAAACTAAATGAATACCTTTAGCAAGAATCTTCCTAAAGTCATGTTTTAATGATGTCATTCCTGTGGTATGAAACTAAGAGCAATTCCCAAAAGCTTTTTACATTAAGTTTAAACTCCTTACAACATACTTCAGGACCCATGCATGAATCCACTTACTTGAATGACTTTCTAGATCAAGGTATCTTATCTATTTAAGAGTCAGATAGTCAATTAACATTTATTAAGCACCTACTAAGAAAGACACTGCTAAGTACTAGAGGTAAAAAGAAAGACATAAGATAGTCCCTGACTTCACAGAGCTCATAATCTATCACTGGATGCAAAATGTATAAAAAGAAGCTGATAAGCTGACAAGGAAAGAAAGAAGAACTCAGATTGGGGGTATGATGAGTTTCTGCAGATGATAAAACCAGAAAAGCAGGTGGGTGAGAAATGATGAGTGAGAATTCCCTGGGTGCCATTCTTAAATGAGGAGGATCAGGGAAGAGCTCCCAGGTGTCCACTTTCCATCCTCTCTAAGCAGAGGGAAGGAGGGACCTAAGGAACAGGGAGTGTTAGCTAAGCACATGTGAATTTCAGATCTGATTTCATCTTTCAGAACGCTAAATTTCTGGAGATGATAAAGGCAGGAAAAAACAGGTGAGAAATGATACTTTTGTGTCACGGACCCCTCTGGCAGTCTGGTGAAACTATGGACCCTTTTCTCAGAAAATGTTTGTAATTTATTTCAAAACAAATGCACAAAATAACAAAATAAGATTACAAAGGAAAGCAGTTATATTGTAACAATTCTAAGTACACGATCCCGACAAAGATCTCCCCCAAGGAATCTGAGGACCCCAGGTTAAAAATTTCTGGTCTAGATTAAATTCTTGTTTAGCAACAGGAAAACCCAGGTCTCTAGACATCATGATATTCCCACTACACCAAGCAAGTCTCACTTCTCATCAAAAATGTCTTCACCTCCATCCTTCCTCTTGAAGAAAAATACATTTCTACTATTTTTGCCTTTGTATACCTTTTCTACCTCAAAATCTTAGTACCATTTCTTGGTAATAAGAAACAAGTTGGAAATCGCATGGTAAATTAGATTAGTGCAGAAAGCCAATATAAGCCCACTACCAAAAATTATCCTAGTATTTCTTAATTATTAAAAGGATAGATTTCTTCTCTTAAATTCTAAGGGTAACTTTGGCTTTATGTAACCTATTCCTTGAATAAAGCAGACTAGAGAATTCTTGATCAAATGACTTAAAATAACTTGAACCATCAGAATTGAGTATTTTTTTTAATGATGCATTTTGTTTCTTAATATTATATGAGTAATGTAATTTGTAACCAATATTTGTAGCAAATATTAAAAAAAAAGAGCAGTTCTACAAACCCAACCAAATACACACACTTGGTTATTAGAGATTTTAATTACTATTTTACCATTTATATAATACTGTTCCAACCCATAGTTTGCCTAGGTTTCAAAATTACGCCTGAAATGCCACATGAACCCTGAATACAAACTTCTCCTTGAATATACAATATAACACTAAAATGAGATCACTTTGAATGGAAAAATGGAAATATGGTATCGTTGAATTCAGTATCTATCAAGAGGTTAGATCTAACTAATAACTATCCATTCTACTTAAGAGAACAGGCTTAGAGAATAACTTACAGAACTATTAAACTTCTAGAGTAAGGTTTTGTGAAGAAATCACTCTACATTTATATTTTAAAATGGTCACATTCTAGCAATCAGGAAAAACTTTAAGTTACTGGTTCAGTGAGAGACTATATTTCATGTGGAGGTCTACTTATCCAAATTTGGAGAAGTTCATCACCTGGCTTAAGGTGATATACATATTTTTGTCCATAGAAATTCATGAAGATTTTACTAAATTGTAGAGGGTGGTAATTTGGCATTAGAGAAGAACAATACCTTCACTGATAGAAAATCATGGGTTTGTGAAGTACTTAAAATGTAACTTAAGAAGTTAAATTCTGATAAAGTCTAAGATTTTAATAAAAAATTCATTTAAGCCAGAAAGTAATTTTTATTGTAAAGCTACAGGAAACATATCCGTTGACAGCAACTGACAGGATGCTGATACATCTGAAGAAACCTGAGGAAGCACCTTCAAACTGAAGGGGGTGGGGGGAGGAAGGGAAGGAAAAACAGGTTAAATTTTAGAAACTAGTAGCTAGACAACTACTGACCCCAAAAAAGGGAGAAAAGACCATTAGTGTTTTTACCCACATCATGACATGACTGTCTCTTTTAAAAACATTAGCCAGAAGGAAAGACAGAAGATAGAAAAACATGCTAAGATGATTTAAAGTCTTGTCATCTTATTAAGTTGGAAGTAATCACATTTCTCCTGTTAGAGAGATTACTAGTTTAAAAAGTTGGGGGAAAGAGCTATCTACAAGAGCCTAATGTATGGGTACTACCAATATCCTGAAGAGATCTGCCTTTTAAGGGTGACTTAGGGATTCTATTCTTCTATTAAAGGGAAGATTAGTTATATTAAAAATTGTGAATTCCATGGGAAGACGAGAGCATTATCTTCCAATATTCAAGGGGATGCCATGTAGAAATGGGATTAGCCTTATTCTAATTGGCTCTGGAGGGCAGAAATGGGAAAAATGTAGGAAAGGAGTAAAAGAAAAGATTCCAGCCTGATGCAAGGAAAACTTTCCTTGGCAATCACTGCTCAAAAAATAAGATGCCTTCAAACAGAAAAGGGTTCTGGTCATTAGAAGGCTTCCAGAAGAGGGTGCATAGGTTCTTGTTGATAAATGTTCTGGAAGAGATTCTCATTCAGGTAAAGACTGGACTATATAACTTCTGAAGTCCTTGCCAAGTCTGACATTCTGAGAAAATCCTATTGGGGGGACAAACATAAATGGTAATATAACATACTATACAAGTAACAAACTAGTACTATACAGATAATAAGTACTCTAGGAGTTCTGGAAAGAAACAAGGATGGACTCAAGAAAGTGAGATTTAAAATGAGGCCTTAAAGAACTTACAGAGGCAGAGAGGAATGGGAAAACACATGTTAAGTGACAAGATCTTTGGGAGGCTTACACGTTCTGATTATGAATTCAGAGATTAGAAAGCACACCGGACACTACTCTAACCCTCATCAAATGTCACCTGGCTTGCTGTAATAGCCTGCTTCCAGTCTTTTCCCTCCCTGATCCAGCCTCCATACAACTATCAAAATAATGTTCTTTAACGCATGGGATCAGCTGTCACAGTCTTGTTCAAAAGCCTTCAGTAGTTCCCCTACTGATCCTAAGACTCAAATTTTGTCTTTGTGCAATGTGGCTCTCATCTACCTTTTCAAAATTATTTCATACTATTCCTCTTGATGAACTCTATATTTCAAACAAATGTGATTCCTACCCACATTTCCTGAATATTTTAATCCCTACATTCATGCTTTCTAGAAGCACACTCATATGCCTCTAATTCAATCTCAATCTTAGAATGTGTCTTCCTTCAAAGCTCAGCTGATATTTCACGTTCTCTGAAAGTCTGCAATTCCTGACTCTTCAGTTTATTAGTGTCCTCTTAACTTTTTCAATTTACTGTATTGATGTACACATTCCGTCCCTCATAGTATAAGGTAAATGTTGAAGGCAGGAGATAATTTTTGTCATTGTGTCTTCAACATCAACCACAGGGCCTTTCAACATAGCATGTGCTTCATGTTAGCGGAGGGGAATCGTATTGTTTTTATATTAGAATATTTTAGCAAGTATTCAATTTAATAAGTTAAATTTTTTTTTAATCTAGATGAGGAAAACCTTTAATTCCTATTAACTTTAAAACTCACTGATTATTTAGTATTTAAGTGGTAGTAAAAATACTATATAAACAGAAACTTTGTCACTTAATATGTGACTTCTGTGGTAGCCTACTGGCAGTCATGTGTTCCAAATGAACACTTCTGGGTCTTGAATGTGGTCAACTAGAAAGAGTAATGAATTAAAAGTCAGAGGACCTGGGTTCAAATTCCAGCCCTACTACTATTTAACATCTGTGTGACCTTGGGCAAGTCACATAATCTTTCTGGGTCTAAGTTTCCTAATAGGATAAATGAGGAGGTTAGACTAAATGACCTCTAAAGTCTGTTCTAGCTCTGACTCGCTTTTTTATAAAGCAACATATTCTGACAGTCAAATAGGATAATATTTCCACATGAAAAGATGAATTATGCTTAAGTCACAAGATCTACAGGATTCCAAGGTTAACTAAGTGGACAAAAAAGGGGCGGGGAAATATTTCCTACTCATGGATCATCATGCTCACCACCTTTGTTCCTCCACCACCCACAGAAGTAATGCTCTTTTGCAGTTCATTTTTCCACCTGCACACTCATTTACAAATTTTGCAATCAAAATACTAAAATAAGACACAAAAATAGCAGATGCATCCTGGCATGAATAAATTAGGTGAGTTAGAATAGCAGGAATGTGGGTGTTTCAGTTCAAGAATTAAGGAGATAACCAAATGAATAAAAGTGAAATTCAGGATTTCCAAAACTGTTCTTTCTTTGCTGAATTCAGAGTTGAAATTGATTACCTAGTACTTATTTACTCAAATGTTCTAATCTCCATGTAGTATAAATAAGACAGCAGATAAACATGACTTAAAAACTCAAAATCATCAGGTCCAATGCCAATCAATAAGCATTTACCGATTGCCTATTCTGTACCAAGCATTGGGAATATAAAGACAAAAAAGAACAGTTCCTGTCTTCCAGTAGTTTATAGTTTCAGAGGAAATAACATGTCTAAACATAAGCATATGCAAAATGTTTGTGTGTTCATCCTTCGTTGCCGAAGACCATGCCATCAGAGAAATGATGACATGACTTGCACTTGACTTTGTTTTGAGTGAGGGAGGACTGTGCATGTGCAGGTCACCAGCCTCACTTCTCCTCCTAAGCCATCTGAATCCAGTGACCAGATATTCCCCAGGATGACTGGAGATGACCCAGGATGAGGAAATTGGGGTTAAGTGATTTGCCCAAGGTCACACAACTAGTGAGTGTCAAGTATCTGAGGAGAGACTTGATCTCAGATCCTCCTGACTCCTGCACTGATGCTCTATCCACTGCCCCACTTAGCTGCCCACAGGCATGTGGTATAGCCTGTGCAAAGACACGGAAAAGATAAAATGTTTCAAGGAACAGCCAACAAAGAAAGTATTGATTTGGCAGTACTATTTCTTTCTGTATTTCAAGTACTTTAAAAAAAAATTACATTCTCCCTCAATCGTGAAGGAAAGTTAAAGAGTCCAAATCTGGACATTGTGAGAAGACCACTATGACCACAACAATATAAAAGAAAATAAAACTAAAGGACTTTATAACACCATCAACACAATATCCAATTTTGACTTTATGGGAGTATCTCCTATCTTGATAGAGAAAGTGGTAGACGCAGGTGGGGCAGATACTGTCAGGCATAACGCCCGCCTTATAACCTAATAGAAAGTATAGTAATTAAAAAAAAAACCTTCACGAAAAAGGAAGCTAACAGTCTAAAATATGCTAAATAATTTGTTTCCTTTTCCATAAACTAGAAAGATTAAATATCTCAACCCTAGAAATACTGTAGATTTTCCAGCAAGAGTGCTCTGTAACCCACACGGGCCCTTCAAAATCAAGCTAAACTCTGCCGGAATTTAGTTTCCAATGAACAGCCAATTTCAATTTGAAACCTGAATCCTTAAGTTTTCCACAAAGGGCAATATATTTGCTGTAATACCTAGATGAATTTTACATACGCTGCATCCTGATTCATATTATCTGAACATTAGATCCTCAATACAGAGCAAAATATATCATATTGTATACTATTATATTTTTCAATCATCATGTGGACTATGTTCCTAATACTTCATATATATTTCTAATACAAAAATATATTCTCACATATAAATTTAAATAAAAGAGAAGCAAATCACATTTCATAAAACAAATTATGCATTTCAACTAACTGAAACATTTTTTTGTAAGGCCAAATAATACCTGTTAGAATAGTTTCATCAAGATTTGCTTATTTCGCTTTTCAAAAGAGCATTGTTATCTTATTGGCTTAAAAATCCTATAAATGACTATAGATCAAGAAAGAAGTTTATGGAAAAAAACTTAGAAATCAATGTATTAGTTGTTGCTTCCTTATCCTTATTTTTAAAAAGTAATGCAATTTTAGAGAAAAAACTTCAAATTTGAAGTTACTTAACTAGTAGATAGCAGAAAAGGCAATTTTATTTTAAAAATTTAAATAACTATTAGAAGCAATTACCTTATTGTAATTCCTAGCTAATTCCAACATCTCCTTTACTACAGATTCATTGAGTTTACAATGTTCACTGTAGTCTTGAAGTGTCAAACCTTCCATCCAACTCTTCTTATGCAAATTTAGCAACATCTGAAAAAGTCATCATAATTATTTCCATCAACCATTTCATTTCATTGTCATGAAAAAATTAAAAATTAAAAAGAACAAATGTATTTATAAATATGCGTGTTTCTAAGATTAAGTTTACTAAATGTTCTTGGCAATAAATAAGAGAGTTAGACTTCTAAAATGACGCCTGAGATCTCTTCCAGAGTTAGGGCTACAATCTCATAAATTTATAGACTCATTGCAAAAATGCCTTATTTATGCAATGAGACTAGAATATATTACATGATCTAATTTCCAAATGCACAAATAAGGAGTCATCATAAATGGTGTAGCAGAAAAAGCTCTGAACCCATTTTCAGCTATTTTTCAAAGATCCCTAAAATTCATAACTTTCAGAGATTTGGCATAAAATTTTCACCCTTCTAACACCAATATAAGGATTGAGACTGGGTCTGTGTTTCAGTGATGTAGGGAACTCCCAGATGAGGAAATGCAGCCCAGCATGTTTTCTCTGCAAACTTAAGAGGATTATTTTGAATCTCTTGTCATGTTCATGAAACCCAATTTGGTGCTTATCAGCACCTACAAGTGCAATGAGGCTCTCCTTGAAAGAAATGGCTGTAGTTAAGGATATCTGCTCTGCTTTTCTTCTCTCCTCTTTCAAAGACAACTGTCCAACCAGCCCATGGGAGGTTGCTTAAACTCTGACAACTTCCCCAAGGCAAGAGGTGAGAGGTGGATTCTCTACCACTTACACGGAACTTTTAAAAATCTCCCTCACAGGAAAAGAATATTACTATTATGTCTCAGAACTAGAGGGTTATGTTTGGGTTTTAGTATATAGGATTGGGCAAGAGTGGAAATAGGGCTTATGCAGCTGAGTGGACTAGTTAAGATAATAAACAATATTAATTTTTAAAAAAAATATTTCAATCCAAAGATTGTGGTATAAGATATCTCTAAATTGGATGGAATTTGAAGATCATTTCTTATTTGCATATTCCTGTAAGGTTAAATTTTAACCAACATGTAGAAAAAAAAATTTGTATTTTTGGATGAATTTTTCATCTTTTATTTGAATGTTTACCTATCCTACACTTCTTATGTACAAAAAGGTCTATAGACAACTTGAACAAAGTGTCCTCAAACAAAGAATATATTAACTCTACACTATCACCTTTGAAAAACAGTAAGACAAGGAAATTGAATTTCTATGGCCCTATTTCATGTAAGTCTGGGAGATAGGGCTGTTTCTTCTCTTCCTAGGGCACTTATGGAGGTGGCAAATGTATACCTAAAGCTTGTTTACCAAAAACAAAACAAAAATACAGATGGACATGCAGATGAATACTTATATAGCTTTCACTGATATACTGTTTTTTATCCTAAAAGGCAATAATACTGGATGCAGATTCTAGAATTCAAATAGTAATATTAAACAAGAGACAATTTCACATTTAATTGAGGGTAGGTAGGAAAAAAAAGTTATATTCTAAATATCTGAAAATAAAGCAAAACTCTATTCTATCCCCAAGATGCTAAAGAAATTTTCAAGAAAACAAATTTAGCAATTTGGAGAATGGCAACTTTGAATATGAGGGCCATTAACATGAGTATTTTCTCTTTTTCTTCCTTTCCCCTCCCTTTCCCCTCTCATTAGGTCCTTTACCTTGCACGGATGTGCCCATTCACACTCATGGACCTGAATCCACTAGTGGATCAGCATGAGAATTCTGACCTATTTAATTTCTGACCTGGGTAAGGCTACTCCCCAATTCATAGTTCACCAAACTGGTGACACACTGAGTGTAAACTGGCTTAACCCACTCTAGCTCAGGACACCTAAGTTTGAGTGATCCACCAGCATCAGCCTCCCCAGGAACAGAGATTACAGGAGTGAGGCATCATGCATGGCTTAATAATTTTCATCCTTTTTCAAATTTATTTTTTATTCTTTACTCAGGGTTACAATGGCACACCAGAAACAAGTTAAAAAAAACCCACAATCCATTCAATTGTATTTTCCCCAAACTGAGGAAATTAAATTCATATTAGTAATTTAGCTATAAATTACAGAAGAGAAGCTAGAAAAACTATGCAACTTAAAAGGGTAATAAAAATTTAATCAGCAATCAGAAAGGTGAGAAAAGGAAAGGTTTTCATAATCTGTCTAAATAAACATTACATTGCAATTATTTTTATTAGCCACTTCTCTACTTTTCTCATGCTTTAGCATCCAGTGATTAGTCTTAATTAAACATGCCTTATGGAGGAGAATATGAAACCAATTCCAAAGGAGTCTTTCCTTTATTGTGTTCTACAATGCAACAGGAACATGACACAGAATAAAATACTGGAGACAATAACTGAAGATGACAAATTAAAATTCAAATCACAATGCTGCAACATGTCATAAAAGTAGAAGAGGTTTTTTTCCCCTTCTCTCTAAAACAAAAAAGAAAACTTACCTTCTGTTCTAGCTCATTCTTTCTATAGTTGATAGTAATAGAGTAATAATGTCTGTTCAGTCCATGAATTAAAGCCTGCAAAAATCAAATGATTAGAAAAGGTGAACAATTTTAATTTTTTAACTTATGACTTATGAAACAGAAATTAAAGTACTGAATAGCTTAACACCTACTGTAGGTTCTGTAACACTATGTATGTGTCAGCTATTACATTTGCTGATGATTGTAAAGGGTTTATTTTTCTCAATCATGACTCAGGATTAAGAGAATTACTTGTAGCAACAAATTTACAAAATAAATTAAAAGAGGTTCATTCTATTGCTTAAAAGCATGTTACAGAATAGCTCAGAATCACCTGAGCTGCTGGCTGGCTAACAATACAGACAAAAATTACTAGATCTGCTATTATATAGTTCAGGTAGTTCTCTGATTTGGCTGCTATCAAAACACAAAACCAAAAAGCCAAACATCTAATTCCTTCATTATACCTTCAGGCCTTTCCACTGCCTAGAATACACTCCCTCTCCTCATTGCCAAATTGTATATCCTCAGTCCCTAACATAGGGTTTAGCACTTAGTAGTCACTTACTGAGACTATACTTCCACCCACATCCCTGATTGGGGTTTTTACCCTTAGCTCTGGTGGATTTAAATAGTCCTATATACACACAGCTTAGAAACAGAAACTTGAAGATGATGTTGCATTCTGGTTTTTCAGTTGCAAATTTCGTCCACCATTGCTTTTTACCTTCCCAAGTAAACAGCTATCATGGATAACTAAGCCTATTTAAAATTTGTTGAATTGTCTATAAGACAATGTATAATTTGATACTCAACTTCTGTCTGAAAGGATTTCTGCTACTAACTTGTTCTTAAGTTTAAAGGAACTATCTCCCTATGCATAGGTATATAGAGATTAAATAATAAAAGCTCCTGATCAGTGATGGTTGAGAATATATTGAGTAAATTTCATGCCAAGAAAAACCACTCCCACAGACTCCTAAGAATTGACACTAATTTCAAGTACTAGCTATAGTTAGTCAGTATAAAGTATGACTAGACATTTGGACTCTAGAGAAAGATTACATTGCCAAAACATATATATTTTGGCCAAAAGGCAAGTGGCAAAATTGTGACAGGCAGCAAGGCAAAATATCTACCTATGTGTCAAGGAATTATCTCTGTCATCTAATTTGTTCTTAAGTAAATGTACCTCAACTAAACCAGGTTGGGGGTGGGACAGGGAGGAGGGGAACACAGTATAAAACTGAAAGTACCGCGTCTAGAAGAACATAAATTCCTTGAGGAAAGACAAAGTTTGTATTTTTGTCTTCTCAGGGCCTAGAACATGATATATACTTGTTGCATTGAATAAATTTTCAAATAAGGAAAAATGCTGAATATATCAAAGTTAAGAGGGAAAAAATAGCCAC
Organism: Potorous gilbertii; assembly: GCA_028658325.1. NCBI lineage: Eukaryota > Metazoa > Chordata > Mammalia > Diprotodontia > Potoroidae > Potorous > Potorous gilbertii. Next base: position 183,410,548 of record CM053771.1, on the reverse strand, counting down.
AGAAGAGTAGATAAATATCAACATGGCTTCCTAGAGAATAAATTCAAATTTAATCTACTTCACATGTGATGAAACCACAAACACTTGCTGCCACTTGGTGGGGACGTACTCTAAATGCAGACGGTTTTTTCTGCAGTTTGAATCTGCAAACCTAATTATGTAATAGTAAAACAGGAAGATCATAGTAAAATAAATTATACATGCTATTTTTCTTGACAATCAAATATGGCTGATGTTTTGTGTTCTGCTTCACGAACTTTTTAAGGGTCTATGAAAATAAAGGTAGTCAGTACCTAACCTAGAGGCTGTATTCCAAATTCAATTGCTAACCCAGCTTTCAGAATTCAAAAAATGTTGTGTCTTTGAAATCATCAATCAACTAAAGTTATGGTCTTAGGTCACGTAAGTCCACTTAACCTATGATATGCCCAAATTATGGAACAGATAATATTCCAACTATCCTTGATGGATTCTTTTGGAAAATGTATTCTCAGTTCCAATTCAGTGATTACTTGTTTAACTGGCATTGAATTCCTTGCTTACCTTTCTTTTCCATGCAGGGTATAGGCCTTTACAAGAGAGTATTGGTCCAAGATGTTATTTATTCTAAGCTTAGAGGGGCTTGCAAGAGAAACTAAGCAGGTGAATACTAGGAAATTTAGGGGTGAAAAAAACTGGCAAATTCCCAACAATTTTTCAATCACTTCTTCATAGCATGGCATTATCATTTTGTTTCAAGTGAGTTCCAAGAACATATGGCACTCATACTAAAAAGTAAAAGGCCTATTCTAAAAAAGGGAGAAGGAAGTGATATTTTAGTTATTGTCATTTTGACTTTTCTATCTCTGGACCAGTAATTTAACTCAGGTGACATGAAAAATGGTCAAGTAAGCACAATGCTCTGAAGAAAGCAGGTACCTAATGCTAATGAATAACAATGATTAAGGCAGATGGGGACTGCCAGGGATAGATGTGACAAGGAAGAATGGTGAGTGCTTCAGAGGTAAGTAATAAAGGCCACATGGTAGCAGTATAGACTGCAGCCATGTGGTCAATGATATCACCAGATGGGATGACATTGTTTACCACTTCAATTCATGTGCCAAACTTTGTAAAGCAAAGTACAGTGGACTCATACTCAAATGGCTTAGGACTGGAACTTATTTTGGATGATGGAAAATTTCAAATAAACGAGGAGATCCAAACATATGGAAATCAAATCGAAATGAATTCTGGGGCTGCCAGAATGAAAAATTCAATAAATATTTTCTGCTTCTCTATATAGCCTTTGCTAAGGGAAAGCAGGAAATAATCCTTAATTTGAATTGCCAATTGTAACCCAAACTTTTTGAAAGAAAAAAAAAAGACATTATGTAAAAGACTTGATCAAGTTAAATTAAAATAACCTCAAATACAAGTTCCCCTGCCCTTCATTATACTATGGTTTAAAAAAAAATACTAAAAATATTTGCCAATGGTATAAATTTAAGCAGTTTTTTAGTGATGTTTCACTGTTTTGGGTAGAGGGGAGGTTTTTTTTTTTTTTTTTAGTAAACTTAACATTGTAAAATTTAAAAATACAGAGCTATTCTTAGTACCTCAAAATATTTTAGAAACACTCATCATCTCTCCATGAGGTAGACAGTCCAACCTCATTTATTCTATGTGTATTCCCCAAAAATGAAATTTCTTATAGTAGTTTTTATGATGAAAAAACCTAAAAAAAAGGTTTTGCCACCAATTAAATTTCAGGAAGATTTTATTAATTTTAATATTTCATAAATATGCTGCAGGTCAGATCATATGATGATACAGCAGAATAACAGAAAAACTTCAATACAATATCACTTTTATTCCCTGACAATGGCATTATATAGGGCTTCTACGGTATCACACATAAAATCAATATGGGTCTAAGTGAGACAAAGGCGCACAAATTCTTTTTAAATGTGTTATTTTTTGTTTGAAATGACTATAGCTTAATCATTTCAATATATTTGTTATAAACAAGTTTTAAAGGCATCATCATTTGCTGGAGCAAGGATTAGTGTCCCATAGGAAGTACTCCCATTGTGAGTGGAAAGTTACTATAACTTGTCATACTGGAAGAGAAGGGGTTATCAATGTGCCAACCTACTTTTAAAAAGCTGCTGACCCTTGTATTACATATTCTGATGAATGCTTTAAAACTCCATCAGGGAATATTACTGCTTACTTTGGATTCTTTCTTGGTTCCTTTCTTTATAGGTGAGTCTAAAATAAGTAAGGAAAGGTTTTAAGGTACAGGGTTTGTTCTGCTACTTTTTTGGCTTTGCCTCATTTAAGTATTTTAATATACTGAAAGTGTCTTAAAACTGTAAAACACCCAGATAGATGTCATTCTGATGGATGCTATATAAACAATGAAATAAATGTATTTACAGATTTTAATTTGAAGAAAACAATCTACAAAATCAAATCAACAGCAACAACAAAGTATCTATCCTACACACAGCTCCCTATAAGTTTAGTCTGGCTAATATTTTATAAGGAAATCTGAGAATTTCACCAAATATTTTAAAAGTTAGGACCAACAACAACAACAAAAAAAATAGCCCACTAATAACATTTAGACTTAAAATTCATTTAATATTAAAAAAGTGACACTTTAATTTAAAAGATGAACTATGCAACAGGTGGCTGCTGATGTGCAATTAGTAAACTTCTGGCAGAATTATACGATGCTGTAATCACAGTGATCTTAGATTGGGAGATGTTACTTAACCTTTTGCAAAAAATAATGAAGCAGTATGATGCTATGGGGGTTTACAAGGGAGGTCATTATTCAGGCTAAAAAGGTCCGGTAATATATTCTCTTGAAACATGCATGCATGGGCTTGTCTGTACCCAATCAAAAACACTAGTAGGTTATTTCATACTCATTATACTTCGCAGTTTTCACTTATAAAAATCAAAAGCAACACAATTCAGCTCTTTAACTCAGCATATGTTTCACTTTGATCGAGACTTTTCTGTTAAGTGACAGTTACAGAATTTAAGTAAATAAAAATGTAAAATGGTCAAAGTTTGACAAAGACTAACTGTATTTAACAATCAAAGCCACAAATCCCCAGAGAGTTATCTGATAGTACCAGGTAGAGGAAGGAGAGGGGTAATGGCTACTATATTGTCTTTGTTCTGTATGCTCTATTTAGGCACATACACTACTATTTTTCTGCTTTTAATTAATCTTCAGAGAAGCAATTAGCGCTACGGTCACAAATACTTGTGCATTTAAAAGCACATTTAAAATAATTTTTGCAGGCAATAAAGATCTGTGTAAAAACAATGAAGCATGAGAATGATTAAAAGAAAACATTAATCACTCAAGAGGATACTTAGTGTCTGAACATGAACTATTTAAACACTTTCAGCAATGAAAAATGTCGCACATGATAACCCAAAATATAGACTTCAACTTCTAAAAACATTTTAATGTATTTACTTTTTGGAGCTGTTGGGTTTTTGTTTTGCTTTGTCTGCTTGAAGGTCAAAGAAAATTAAAAGGGAAAAATTCCAGGAACATTAAAATTATCTGAGACTTCCTTTCATTGTTATCTGATTTTTACTTACTAGCTTTCCTTCGATTGATATTGCAGGGTTCCCTTGATTTTTGGCAATAGATGGCAACAGCTTAAAAATGAAGAGCAATCCACTCAAAACTATGTCTAACAACATCACGAATATGCAATGTCAGAAAGTATTCACTAGGGTAAGATGCTTTAAGCATGTTCCTAAAACGGATACCTTAATATTCAAAAGGATCTTTGTTTAATTCAAGTCCCCATTTAACAACTATCTTCCAAACAACTATAAAAATTAATCACATGCCAATTAGAATAACATAATAGGTTTTAAGACTACTAACCTGTTAAGGGTCCAGTACTTTAAACCAGAGTTTAGCATATTATCAAACAGAAGCATTACCTGGATAGATGGCTTGTTTAAGTGACCCAGATTTGAAGTTGTTTGTCTGGGTTCATGTCCCAAGACCATCATGTTAGCATTGATCAATCTGAAGGCATCAATAACAACCTGTAAAAACAAGGTGTCAGGTCAATTCTTTTTAGAGACCGCAAGTGATGATTCCAAGCAACAGTGGACAAGGCATGATCAACTTGCATCTGTTTTTGGCCTATTTCCAGAAAATCATTTAATTATAATATTAATAAAAAAGAACCTCCTGCTGACTGTGCCATCAGCACACCACCCTCTATCTTGTAATGTAAGGTGACACCAATTATTACAATTTTCATGAGCTTCATGTGAGGAAAAATATTAATTTTGCATCCGTGTTACTGCAATACGTCATTGCTAAGCTTCTATTATATAGCCCCCATTGGTGTGCATATGTTTTGTCACCTAAATTTTACCTCATCCAAATGAATGACAAAGAGAGGCTAAAACTGAAAGTGAGCACAAGGTAAGGGACCACAGCTAAGGCCCAGACCTGTCACATCAATTATACCACCACGATACTTGAAATGACAACAAAATTATAGCCAGCAAGGAACTTGCCTCCTGTATTCTCTGCTAGTCAGATGCCTTTTACTCCTTGTGCCTATGGAAGAGTTCGAATATTGGCTTATGGGTTTAAAAGTCCATGCCAGTGTCATTATAGTAAGTAAGAAAACAACATAAGAAGACCAAAGTAATTTGTGATTTAAGGGACACAGTATATAAATGAAAACCATATCCCAGGATCAATGCAAAACAAAAACAGAAAAAACCCATGGCCAACTTCTTTCTGCTAAATAAAAGGTTTTGCATTCTTATACAGCACAATTTCATCTCTTTCAGGGTTCTTTGCTGATGCAAGACTTAAGAAACTATCGTCTTATTATCTTGTACTTAACACTAACCTCTGTTTATTATCACTAAAGCACTACAAAAAGCTTTTAACATTATAAAGTTATGATCCTCTAGTACCTTTAAAAGAAAAATGCTTCTGTATAGCAAACACTTCTAATACAATCACTGTTCTTAAAACTCAAATAATAAAATACAGTTTTTCCATTAATATATAAGCTATATTATTATAAGGAGAAACAAGGAATAAAAATGAGAATTTAAGTTGTCTTAACTTGAAAATGAAATAAACTGAAAAGAGGAGTCTAAATAAGAATTACGCAAGTATATTAGATATTAGAAGATAGTTTGAAGGACAGAAAAAAAAATCACACCTTCTAAAAGACTGCCAACAAAAGAAATACGTATTCAAGAGAGACAGCTGTTAACAGACTAAAATGTCATGAGAAATTGAGCATTTCAAGGCTTTTATACTACCCTGGCCAGTTAGTAAATTCATTTCTAACAATTTTAAATTTTAGCACTTGATAATTTTGTTTTATTTTCCTCAATCTCTGCATTGAAACTGGTTATCTATGTACCACAGAAAGTTCAATAATCTAACATATATTATTTCATGAAGAAAACTTGATACAGTTTTTAAACTCTTCTTTATTTCTTTCCATATATTAACATGGCCCGGCTGAATAAGTTTATGCCTCTTGAATCCATTTATTAGTTTTATCAAAGCCAATTTTTTTATTCATAAAGTAAAAATAAATCAACATCATCTCACGAACGTCTATTTATTGCTTGTGGTACATTTTCATCAGATGGTGTAACTTTTAAGTGCATGCCCACAATGAATTATTTGGTTAAAAATGCAAGAGGAGAAAAAAGGAAACAATATGTAAACTCATATTTGGGGTTTTTTGGGGGGCGGAAATAAAACATTTATCACAAGAAAGGACTCTTAACCTTACTAGCTATTTATCAAGTTTTAAAATAATGATTACTGATGCACAGATGAACTTTTAAGGACTAACATGACCTACTAATTTAACAAAACATCATTATCTTGGTATGGTTATTTCTCCTAATGTATCTATTAATTTTTATTATCAGGATTGAGAGTAGGTGAAGGTTTAGCACTTTGGATTTCGCAGCACTACCTCAAACTGATAAAAGTTCCACGAAGAATAATACATTATGCCTATATATCTTTTGTTTTACACTGAAAATGTTGTAACCAATGGTAATGAAGCAGACAGTTATTTTACATATGAAATATTTGTAATATTTCATAACCATTCCAAGCAGGTGTGAAACTTCATGAGAAGGAAAAGATCAATTGAATAGTTTTCATGTCTTCTTAAGCTAAATATAAAATATAAAATTTTCAACTTCTACTCAGAAATCTAAAGGAAAAACATTTAAGCATCTAAATATATCATTCAACTAGTTTATAATGGACTACGCAAAATGAAATGAGTTGAGGAACAATTTTTTAGTAGCAGTATAACCAATAGAAAATGAATACTTTAACTACACCAAGATTAAAGGAATTCACTGCCATCACTATAGCAACTGTCTTAAGGAAGCTAACATGCTCAACAACCTGCAGACCAAAATTAGACTTAGTACGCAATAAAAGCATAAATACGGCAAAATAACCTACACTTTAATTTTTGTACAATCTCATAATTGCTTTCTGCACTGCAAGAACAAATCAGTTCCTCCTTTAGAGCATATCAAAATAAATAGACTCATTAATGTCCGGTGCACTAATGAGCAATGGGTGAAGTAGGTGTTAATTATGCCACAGTAAGATTCAAGAAAAAGCCCTGGTGAGCACTTGGAGGTGTGTACAAGCTGAAGGCTTTTCTCTGTGTTTGTGTATTTACAGCATGATGCAATAGAATGACAGCAAAGTGGTCACTGCATAGTTAAGAATGGAAATCTCAGACACAGCAACATGAACAGAGAACCCCCAAGGATTAATTAAAGTACAGGGGGAAAGTCCACTTTTTCTTCAACTCTTTGAATTTTTTCAACAATTTGACAGTTCAGATTTTTTTCTCTCATAATGGACACAGATGTCCATTAATTTAAAGCAGGCTATACTTTATTAATGCAAAGAAATTTACCCAAAACAGACTATACAAAATTACCTCTCAATTTGTAAAAACAAAAACCTCCAAGCATAAGAAAGATGACAGGAATATGATGACAGACCTTTAAAAACGCTCTTCCATGCTGAAGTCAATATACCACACTAAATCTCTATTCACCATCCTGACCATTTAATATTTTCTGGTACAAGTGCCTTGAGACTTTTCAGAGGTCACTGCAACAGTAGACAGCTTATAACAAAACCATTAGCAGTTTGGCTAGCTTAGGGAAACCTCTTACTTTCCTTTTTTGTTTATTATCACTGCATGAATCTGCAGCATATGATAGTTTATAATTTCTCAGGCTTGTTAAATTCATGTTAAAGGTCTGTTTTCTTGTTGAATAAATTTTGTTCATATAATGCTGCCTATTTCATACACTCAGTCTTTAATAGCACCTTTGGTCTATGCGCAACTCACAGATCAAAACAGAGGACTAAAATAGGGGTTGATGATGCTATTTACATGTGTGATTCCTGCTGTCTTCTTGTTAGTAGCTTTAATATAATAGAAGACCTTGTCTGTTTTGTAATTAACACATCTTTACTGGAGAGATATTTGGAAGTGATTGCTGTGAATATACTGGTTAGTAAAATAAACACAATCACACACCACTTTCTGTTATCAGACAAATTTGTGAATTGTACACATTATACTCCAGATCAACAAACTGTGATATAACAGCCAAGTAGAAGACACATATTTATATAACCCTTTATTTTTCTGAAAATATGTATTCACTCTGACCTTGCAAATATAATTAGCTTGTGGGATGTGCGGATTTCAGTACCATGGTTGCTTTACTAATTGCAACTCTTGGAAATAGATACTAAATATTTGGAAGCTGCCAATACAAAATAAAAACTGCATCATTTTGTACATCTGTCTTAGCTTGTAAAAGCTTAATGGTTTGAAAATCAATAACTGTGTTCCTTATTTACTCTAAGCATGACCAAGGGTCAAAGACCCAGAATTTGATTTTAATAATGAGTATGGTTTGAAGAGCCAAAACTGCGATCGTTTCCAAATTAAGTTTAAATCCATGATTTTTTGGCTTCGCTAATGAATATGCTACAATTCATCCAATATGCTATTTATTCATTTTAAAACTCATGTTCTTTTCATCAGCTGTAGGTTACTCAACAAGACAAATTTTCAAAAATCCTAACCTATTTTAACAATATATATTTTAATATATTCTATAAGGAACAACCTATAATTAATGCAAATTCTCCTTAAAAAAAGAATTAAGAATAAAGAAAACTGCATTAGTCTTTAGGTAATCTCCTCCAAACTAGCAAGTTCTTTGGATTTTCTTTATGGATAACAGCACAAAGTAAGTGATGAGGAGTAAGTAAGGGAGCATAGAAGAGAGGGAATTTTCTTAGTATTTAAGAAATTCTAGAACTTTAAAAGAGAGAAGTTTTGGAAGTCTTTTTAAAGTTCTACATGCAACTCCCTGTGAGATCTGTTGCAGTGAAGAAATTGCAATGTAAACAACAAAAAAGAAAGTTTGGCTTGAGATTGACAAAACCTGAAGAACAGGTTGAAATTCCAGAATTTATTTTTTAAATTATGTATCTATAAACATACTAGTAAATAGTCTGTAAAAGATATAATGTGAATATGCCAGTTGTGGAAACAGAGGCAATGCCCCATCTAAAATATCTTTTATCACCTGCAAATGACCTGTTATCAAATGCTTAGTTTGTTTTTAGACTCTTTAAAAATTAAAGGGTAAATGACCTTGGAAGTGCTGATGGGTTTATGCCTATTTCGTTATTTATGCTGCTATGCACTGTCAGACATCTTTAAGAGAAGACCATCTTCTGTCCCTTGTAAACCCATAGCATTAAAAATTCAGAGAAATCTTACTTTTGATGCCATTTCCAATGAAAAGCACTAAGAACTGAAACTGACTCATGCCAAGTACATATCATTGAACTGCTGTGATTGGGAGTCTCAAGTTTGCAACATGGAAATTATTTATAAAATGTCAATTTTAGCTCCGGAAAAGAGATTCCTATGAGTATGTACATTTTCTTGCTTTATCCTTGGAGAATTTCTTACTATTGCTAGATCTGTAGTACAACCTCAATATACTGAAAGTAGGGGAGCTGATTGCAGGATAATACATTTAACTTGACAAGTGAGGACATGCTTCCTAACTCCAATGGTAAGCCACAAGTTTTGAAGATATATGTCTTAATGAAGACAAAAGGATTATTGTAAAAATTAGCACAGCAAAGAGCAAACATTTAATATAGTACCTTTGAAAAAAAAATTCTATATAATTGATAGTTGACTGAATTTAGGAAGATAAATTTAAGCAACTAAGATTTATTGTTTAAATCAGAGAATTGTTCAGTGACTGTGTATAGTATCTTGGCAAGCTGGAAAGGGTACTGGACATTGGAGTCAAAAGCACTGGATTCAAGTTCTACTCATTAACTGTTCAAGTCACTTAACCTCTGATCCTCAGTTTCCTAATCTATAAACAGGAATCACAAAGGCTGTTGTGAGGAAATTGCTTTGTAAACCTTAAACATAAATGACAGCTATTGTTTTGTTATCACAAAACTAAGCCTCTCTAGATTATACTTCAGGAAATAAAACAAAGAATGAAGTTGCAAAGGTATGTAATTTCTTAAGAAATTTTGTATTAAAAAAACAACTAAGTATTACTTACACCAGTTGTTCACATCAACTCTAAAAAGAATGAATTGGTATGCCTTAGAGTCTTAACAACTTTATCACTTCAATATCCCTGGAATCATATGCACCAAATAAATAGTATTAAAGTATCCTGTGCAAACCCAGTAGCTGTTAAGGCTGAAATTCTGCTTAGCTTAAAGGAGTAAGTAGAATTCTTAATATACTGTTAATGAAGTAGAAGAACTTTCATGCCCAAGATACCAGATTCAATATGACCTACACTACTGTCACCATCTTATGAGTATTCAGAGGCCCCTGTAAAATGAACAGGTAACTCCTTCATTTTCTAATGGACTACAACTGACTCTACTTCAACAATCTCAAAAATCAAGAACTGTTATACCTAGAAACTATTGGTTAACGGCAGGCTAAAATGCATTAACGACACTTCTCTTATTAGATTTTATAGGTAAGAAGCTTTTTAATGATCAAAGACCAATTGCTTTGCTAGGATGGTTTTGCAAGTTATTTAGTATTGAATATAGTTTTCAAATAGTGTATATAATATTAAAGCAAGATAAAGGTTGTATCAAAACTCTAATACAACAGGTGGTTTCATTATTTTTTTTCTTCATACATATAAAAGTCCATGGACCCCCCCCAAAAATTGCAGGCAGCTATCTAGCTAAGGTTTATTTTCCCACTCATTTATTTGTGACTTTTGGCTTTGAAGCTATTGAGTTGTCACATGGACACTGGTCCATACAGGTAAAACAAAACGCACTCCCCTCCCCCCCATCCTTACCTTTTCAGCTTCCTTTTGTGTGCTGTCTTCCCCATTAGACTGCGAATTCCTTGAGGGCAGGGATTGTCTTTTTATTTGTATGCTCAGCTCTTAAAACAGTGCCTGGTACATAGCAGGCATTTATAAATATTGACTGACTATACAGTTCAAAGTCATTGGCTCACAAACCCTTTTTGGTAGATAGGTAGTACAATTATTAGAGTTTGCTACAAAAATGGTTAACCATGCTTTTTAACACCCAGTGTGGCCATTCAGACTAATTGCAGCATAGACGAGTTAGAAGTCTTATGTTTGAGACTCTTGCTATTTTACTAGCTGAGATCTAAACCCCTCAGGAACTCAGTTTTCTTACTTGTAAAACAAATAAGATGAGGTGATATCTAAGGACCTTCCCAAATCTAATATTCTGAGATTTTGTGGTAATGAATATCTAATTAATGGTTGCTTTGAGAAATAGCTGAAAAATGACCAACAGAGATTTCAAGGAATCTGAGAAACAAAAGTCACCACAATCACCAATCAGGAAACCTTTATTTATTTGGGAGTGACAATAACAACATATACAACTCCCAAATCTAAGTTTATGTAAGATGGGGGGGTGAGGGAAAAACTGAATATTATAAAATTATAATCAACAAAGTTTAGAAAGAAGAGATATGAGAAGACACCTCCACTTTCACTTCTTTGAAGAGGTTGGGGCCCCACAGGTGTAGAACATTTCACACGGCATCCTTTTTCAATATGCTGACTAGTTTTGTTGAATTTTTTGTTTGTTTTTTAGAACTTTAAAAAGAACATGACTTTTGCATTGCTGGCATATACAACAATGCCCAATGACAACAGAATAACAATGTGGCAAATGTTTTTATTGAACAGAACTATATAGTGTGGTACATGTCTTATGATTAACTTAGCACAGCTGAGTAGTATTTTCTTCCCAGTTATCTTGATAGATTAAATCAGCTGGCTACAAGATTCCAACCCGATTATGAGTGAAAAATATGGAACAAATAAAAAACACAGTAATTATAATTAGTCTTGTAAGAGGAGTTGGAAAGATAAAGATGGGATGGAAATTGGACTTACATTTTCTCTATTTCCTCTTGTTTTCCTTCAACCTAGCTAACAATGAGTAAAATGTGTATAACGATAAAGAATACTAAAATGAGAATATGAGGAAAATGGCAATTCTTAGTCTTCCGAAATATTTGGAAGACATAGAATTTGGAACTACTATTTTTGTTTATACTAAAAGCATAATGTTTACTGAGGAGCTAGCTGATTGAATCCTTACTGACAAATCCATCTAATCTCTAATTTTTTATAAAGTTGACTCCCTATTGTCATTGGAAGTGGCCGGTACATCAAAAATGATTTGGACTGAACAAAATAACTATGCTTATGTTTACTCCTTATTCTTAAAACTGTGCATGACATAGCTTTTTTATTTGTTAAGAGCCATAATACACACAGAAGGATTTCATTAAATAAATGGCTAAGAATAGCAGTAGAAACTAGTGGTCACTGGCAGACATTAGCTACTTAAGCCAGATTTTGTGAGACAGTCTTTTTATTTATTTAACAGTATTCCTGAGAGATATCACTTAGAAATAGCAGCTCTAAATTAGATTGTCCAGAAAATGTTAAAGGAATAATCTATTTCTATAGTTGATAACTTCACCTTCCTAAGGATTTTACATAAATATTTCAAGCTATAGATACGAAAAATTCTCAGAAACATTTATTTCCTATATCTGTTGTGCTTTGATCTTTGTTCTTGACCACCCTAATTAGCAAGAAAGAATTTTTTTTGGTGATATTTGGGGACATTAAAAACATCATACAGTTTTGAATTTCCTTATCCATATTTGTTAAACTAAGTAAAGGATCTATCCTACTAGATGTCTTTCTTATGGCTTGGAGAAGTGAGTTATTACAGCACCTTTTCTCTTTCTCTTTTTCCACACTAGCATCCAATTTCCTGTTCTCCTTTCTCTGAGAATGTTGAAAAGTAACTGATTTTACACTGTGACAGATGCCTGAATTTGTAGTATAAGTGAAATATTCCTTATTCATAATGTCTCCTGTATCTAGAAGACTTTCTCTTAAGTTTTCTTTGCTTCAAAGACTCAACTCTAGTCTTACCTCCTCTGTATAGAAAATACTCTCCTGCGTCGGCCTCTTGATTTCTTCTGTATGTATCATATATACACACCTGCTACCTTATGACCTATTTGTACCAAACAATTTTAGGAGAACATTATCTAGTAATTCTCTCATGGACACTGCCTCTTTATATAGGATTAGACTTCCTGCAGGAAGGAGTCTCAGAAATACCATTTAGTTAAACTCTCTCACTTTTCAGATTAAGAAACAGGGTTTCAGAAAGGATAGATGACTTGACCAAAGTCACACAGGTAGGGAATAAGCCAAGAGTGGATTCCAAACCCATATCCTAACATCAAACAGAACACTCCTTCACCCTACCACAGTTCCCCTCATAAGCTCTTTGTGGACAGAGCCTGTATAATGATATTTCATTTGAATTCTAGAATCCCTCCTATTTTGGAGCTGTTCAACCAGAACAAAATCAAAACCAAAAAAAATTTGCTGACTGGATTGTAAATTAATAAAAAGAAATCCATCTGGAAAGTTCTCAATACTCAAAATGGATCTACAGGCTTGATTTCCCTTTCACACTAGCTCATCTTGTGTAACCCTAATAATAACACCAGCAGATCACTTTGGCTATTCAGTTGTCATCCCTACCCTCGACCACATGACCTATCTCTTCTTCCTGTCCCATATTTCCCTGATGATGTCTTCTATTCCTGTTTGTCACAGGAAAAGTTCTCTGTTTGGCAGACTGAATTCAAAAGGCTACACACACACATGGAAACCCCCCTAAATAACAATCTCTCACAAAAAATGAGGATTATACTGGAGTTAAATGATCACTGGTATTTTAAAATAATTTGCCTAAGATTACAGAAACACACAACAAATTCTGAAGAAGAATTGGTCAGTTTCTTACAGGTAGGATACTTTGTAACACTGAAACTTATTTGTTTTTAACAGGCTCTTTTTGTTCCAAGTCATAGGATGATAGATGAAAAGCATCACAGAGGCCATCTAGTTAAGAACCCTCATTTTACAGAGGAGGAAACTAAGGTTCTGAGAGAATAACTGACTTACACAAGGTCACCAAGGCAATGTCAGAGCCAGGACTGGAACCTAGGTCATGTGAATAGAGCCTGCACTCTTAGGACTGTACCACTATTTTCCCCGGACAATATTAGACTAAAACAATTCACTGTACTAACTTAATGAACAGACTGGATCGGCTCTGTGCGGAAAGTATACAATAGCAACATTTGCAAGCAAGAAGTTGATGTTTCAACTAGAGGAACGAAGTCAGGTCTCTGAACTGGAACATCTTACAAATAAACCAAGGAAGGACATACCTTAAAAATCCAAGAATCTTAATATCATATTTCTTGTTATTCAGAGTTCCTTAAAATGGTAGTTTCTGGCATTAATAACTACTCTATTCTAGAATACAAATGCAACTTCCCTGGCTTGGCATCACTGTAACATATGTTAGTTATGTCAATTATGTAACATAACTAAGGTATGCTGTTTGTGAATCTTTTTTGCTATTATGTATTTGTTTTCATCTTTTTCCCCTTCGATTATAGGTTGCTAGTTGGCAAATACTGTGCTTGTCTAAATTAATTTATACAATGCCTAACTCAAACATCACTTATAAATAGGCAATTTATACACTCATACTACATGCAATACGGTAAAGAGAGACGTTAGGATGGGTAGCCAATAATAACCAATTTGTAAAAATCACTTATATTGATAAAACTGAATTCAATATTGAGAAGAGTGTGGAAGGGGCCTACTAAGATGATCTCTTAGGACACTTTCCGTTTCCTACATTTCTGTGTCTATATAGCAAAAGAAAAAATCATCTAATGATATGAAAAATATCAACAATGAAGAACTTAAAATGGATGAAATATAAAGATGTACTAGTGAGATAGAAGTTAACATCACTTATTTAATAAGAAATATAAAAATGAGATATATAAAGTGCTAATAAAAGATACTGTCAAGAGGCTCATGAATCAAGGACAGACTCAAATTAAAGAACTTATATATGGTTTACAATTTCAACTCGAGTCAACAGTTGCCTCTATGAATGAAAAATGCTGATAAATTTGGGAATTTAAATTCATATAACAAGCTATTTATAATGACAAGAATATCTACTGGCCATGACCATTACTTATATTCACTGCAGTTTCTATAATTTTGAGATGATTCTGAAAGAATTACAATTTTCAAAATTTATTTATTTAGGCAACCTATGAACAAAGTAGCTGTGTGTGTGTGTGTGTGTGTGCGTGCGTGCATGCGTGTGTGTGTGTGTGTGTGTGTAAAACAATACACATAGGAATAGAGATTAGATGCTTTGGTGTGGTATGAAACATAAATCTAAATGTTAAAGTAAAACAAATTATGTGAGTTATCTGTGTTATTTTTTTTTTCAAATATCTTCCCATATCAGACACGAAACCTAGATTATGCAATTTCTTCATAAAATAATTCAAGAGATTAGACAAACAGGTAAAATGTCCACCACAACTATCCAGAATGTGGTATAAACCTTACTGCATTTGTTAATATCTCTAGATTTCTTTTACAGAATCAATATGAATGATTAAGTCATGTAAGTATAAATCAACATTCAATAATCTACAGTTATATATTTTAGCTATTTTTAAATCCTCATGACTGCAACATGTGCCATGTTAAAAGAAACTATATGATCAAACATATAAAACATGTCAAACTATTTTTGTGTAAAACTATTTTAAGACTGTTTTCTTTTACTATATTTAAATTCATTTTTTTTCTTTTCAAGGTACCCCTTTCTCCTTGAGTCAAACTACCATGGAAATTCAATCTATCAATTTCTAACCAACGCTACAAAATAGATGCTACCTTCATTTAAAATGAAGCCTCAGTGATTACTAATCCCTTAAAGATGTTATAGCAACAAAAATCTGAAAGTGATATTTAACATTCCAATCTGAAAATTACTTACTATTTTTAAAGGAAGAGGACAATAATTTTGATGATATTAGCTGGAACAAAACAAAGAGCATTTTGCATAAGGGATGAGAATTAAAATTTTGTGGTGGGATATCATAAATTAATTTAAAAAAAATACAAACACAAGTCAGTGCCTTTAATTTCTTTTCTCCCTTACATCAGCTAAATAACCACAATAGTAAAAGGAATTAAATGAGTCAAAAGATTTTTATCTAACAAAGTGTCAGATGCTTTTTATTTTGAATTCCCTTGTGCTAGTTTCTTTTATTTCTTTTGTGGGCAGCTTCTACCCTGAAAAGCTAAATCAAGACTAATAAGATCATGATTTAGGAAAGACCCCAATTTTGATTCCTCAAATTGATATGTCATCAGAAATGGCTGGACTATAAATTCATGACAGATAAGCACTCTGAAATAACAGCAATATTGTTTGTCTGAGCTGGTGAACAGATATAAATGTAATCTGCACTACTATTATAATACAGATCTGATATACTGCAAGTCAATATTTAAAGTACTATAAAAAAGTATTTACAAAATTGCATAAAAAAAGATTACATAAATATATTGTGATTTTAACGATTATTCTGCACTACAATGGAAGTACATGCTCAAACAAGACACCTCAGCAGTATTTTAAAGCAGTAACCACCTAGCCAATTTCTGTACGTTCTGTAGTTTTTCTAATCCACTCTCCCTGTGGTTGAGCAAAATCGAATTGCCTCTCACATTTGCAGACAGCTCTGTGAAGGTGATAATAGAGCTGCTCCCTGCTGTCATGAGGCAGGAAATAGGAAAATGGCATATGGGGCTAGAAAGAAAGAAATAAAAAAAAAGAACTAAACAAGAACAAAAGAGATTTCAACAAAGGACAACTATAACCCAATATGCTTTGCAAGTTAATCTCTTTTCAGAATCATTTAACATACTTAATCATTCATCTGTGTCCTCACTCAAAAATGTGAATGGTTGAGACCCAGTCTTTGGGGCAAGTTTTTATTGTCTAAAACATTTGGAACATACAACGGCAGAAAGTGTCATGTGCAACATCTGCAAAATAAAGCGTTGTAACTAACTGTTAAAGTGCTGTATTCAGTCATACTTACTATTCATAAATGGAGTATGTTTAAACTATTTGTCAAAATATTAATAAAACATTTTGAGCCTGGGGTTATCACTCCTAAATGATCTTCAAACCAATAAGGGGTTAAAAACACAATTATTTAAATGGAAACTAACTAAATTTGAAACAATAATAAAATTTAAAAATTGCTAATGATTTTTTTAATACATAGGGGAATATGTTTATAGGTTTTCGTGATTTAATAATTTTAATTATGGATTGAATCTATTATGGATAAAGAAACATTTTAATTTATAATTAAATAAAGGGGCCACTGAGTTGCTGCACTACAAAAGAAAGGACCTAGATATAGACTCACCAACATCTCATATACTCAAAGAAAAACAAACTCTACCTTTCCTTTGACACTCTGAATGGGATCCACTACGACTGCTACAGCTCTTTCCGACAAGGCTTCAAAGCTCTGCTGAGTATTGATATCCACACCAGAAAGCCAACAGCCAAAGCCAGGGTGGCT
Source organism: Potorous gilbertii (assembly GCA_028658325.1). Classification (NCBI taxonomy): domain Eukaryota; kingdom Metazoa; phylum Chordata; class Mammalia; order Diprotodontia; family Potoroidae; genus Potorous; species Potorous gilbertii. The sequence goes on along the minus strand of CM053771.1, from coordinate 183,393,362 downwards.
GTGATACCAACCAACAACCATCTCAGGCCTGAAACAAAGAGGACATTCAGGGACTCCTAATGGAAGTAGCAAAACATTTATGATATGAAAAGAAATACTACACTAACAGGGTATAAATTAAGAAGAGATGAAAAAAACCCAGGTGTGAAAAAGCACCATTAGAAACACTGAAACTATTCACCATATTACCTTGAAAACATGGAAATGAATCAGTGTGACAAAAGAGTGCTATCATTAAGAGGAGCACATCAGCAGCGGTGGGTGAGGCTCACAGCTTTTCACCCTGTTGCCACACTTTCCTGGAGCCAGTTTTTACCTTTCAGTACTCAAGTAAACACCGACTCTTTAACTCCTTAACTCTGGGAGCTGCCTTCTCCAGGCATCAAGTCCATCAAGAACAACGGACACTTAAATATCAATTAAACCAGCAGTAGAACTAGAAACTCAGTCAAAAAGCAATTTGCACTGTTCTGTTCAGCTGCTGAGTCTTTTGTTAACATGAATTTTGAAGTTTTTTTCCATAGCAAAAGAATCTGAGCAAAAAAATGACAACTGTTGAGAGGTTTAGCTTGAAATCACCAAAATTGATAGACTACTCAGATTATGTTTTACTACTTTTCCTCTTTACACCTACATGGTAATTCACTTGCCTATAGATTTAAATATTCAAAATACAAATTTACTTGTAACTATCAAAACGTGTGGAAAACATACTATCGAGTCTAAGTGACTCGATAGTAAGTCCATATACTAAAGAGAGGGCAGCTACAGGCCAGGATGATTATGTGAGAGGCAAGAATTTTAATGTGAGGCAATTTGCTGGTTGGCAAGTTTCTATGGTTTCTGTTTATCAGGGAGGGAAAAGAATACTAGGTAGGTGATGCACTGTAGTTATACTGATAATATTTTTATGTCAAGTGATAATAATGCCCATAAATACACAGAACTCCGAGGTATGTATGTGAAAAACCAAACAGTTTATAGAGCATATGAAAGAAATGTTTTCGACTACTTATTTATGTGTTGATTTGAAACCCTTACCTTCCCGTCTGCTTCAGCATATCCAACATTTTGGCTTGGAATACTGGATCGACTGCCTCTACACTGACACCCTGGTTTAGAAAGATGATTAGCTTTAACACATAAGGAACTTTGGGGGGAAAAAACAAACAAACAAAAAACCTCATAATGCAAGGTGAACTGACAGTTTGAAAAAAATAACTACAGAATCTTTTTTTTACTTGAAACAGCTTAATCTCCTTGAAAATCCAGTTATTTTACATAAAATAAGCCTTTACCCCAAATAATCTGTAATCTGTAATCCTTAAAATCAGTTCACTTGACATTGGCATACTAATTTCAGTTAATTACATTTCAAATATCCCCCAAATTCTTCATAGTTAATGACTTAGGAAGATTTGATCCACTTTTTATACTTTATGACCAAACAATTATGAAATTATTTTAGTTTCTGGCTGGATCAATGGTTCGTTCTGTGCCAACTGCACTTTCATCAGTCAACAAATAAGTGTTTATTAACTCCTTACTCCTCCATGAAGAAGGTCCTAGATGACCTCTAAGTTCTCCTTCCAGTTTTACATCCGGAATTTATAATCTTAGGACTAACTTGATCAAGTTACATTCTCAATAGGTAGGTAAATATTAAATATTATTCAGCTAGCATAAATACATTCTAAATATTTTCCTCAGAGAAGAAAAAACATTTTTCAGTGATGAAAATCCATGGTCATACTACTATGAGGGAATAATCAATTTGGTAGTTTCAAGTGCTTTTGTTCTTGGTAGTCAATTTATTAAAACACATTATTATTATTTTGTCTGCTAAGCAGGTCTGAAGAAGTATACAACTTGAGCACTGGCTTAATTTATACAACTTGAGCACTGGCTTAATTTATACAACTTGAGCACTGGCTTAATTTCTATGTCTTTTGACAACAATTCCCTGATACATGAAATACACTCCAGGAAAGCTAGAGCAGAAGATCAATCATCATGCCTTTAAAATTAACATTGTTTTCTGGACAATACATTCAAAATGGAATTTTTAGAAGAAAACCCTCCAAAGGTCGTATTAGTTAACTGACAACAGTTTCTAAATCAATATTTCTTTTATAGGACCAATCATTATAAACATGTAACACTAGAATGTTACACTGTTAACTCCAATATTATATAAATTCATTAGTGAACATAAATACTTCCTCAAAAGAAATCCTTAGTATTTTAGACTCAAAATTAAGAATTAAACATTGCAAAGAGAAAACTTTCTGCTATTATTTATACATGGTGATTTTGGTGATCAAAGTTACTTCATAAGTTATGTTGTAAACAAGCAATTACAGAGAAATTATGAGATCTTCCTTTGTAGAAATCTAAATAAGACAAGGTGTGCTTGCCCCAGAGGGACTGGTTACTGATACAAAACAGTTAATGAAGAAATTTGCTGAACCGTGTTACCTTACAATTAAAATGAAAGTCTCATGATTTTCTCCCTCAAACTCTGGCACTGTGCATTTAATATCTTTAGGGTTAATATGTTGTCATTGCTTTTATAAACCCAAATATCTACTTCCCCTAGAAACAATTTTTTATTTAACTATGTGAAAATATGAAAAAATAAACAAGAAAAAAATGAATCCCAACATATAATGAATACAGTATAGTCGAATTAAGAGTAATTCAGACATCTCTCCTACTGCATGTATTTTGCCATAAGTACCTCCTTCGCTTTGATTTCCACAGAGCTATAAAAGCTTATGGGCTATGTGGATAGTAGAATACTTAACATCTTTAAGACCTTATGAGAAAATATCAAAAACTGCATTTATTCACACTGATCAGATATATTCCCCTATAAAACCAGAATGCACAGATATAGCAGACCACTTACAAACCAACAAATAGTATATACTTCTGTAAATGAACTACCTCATTTGGGGAAAAATAAAACATTATTCTGTGATCTTTTGAAATTACATGCTTTACATTTAATCAGAATAGTTTTCTTTGTATCCAAATAAATTAAATTAAAAAGGGGCATATTTTTAAAACGCAAACAAAATCCAAAACTATTACTGAATTCAAACCTAAAAAATTTTCAAACATAATACTAATATCCTTTCCTTCATATATGCAATAAGTTTAATATGTTATTTTATTTCAAAACTTAAAAATATTGATAAAAAGATCTAGATCCAGAACATGTTTCAGAAATGTCTACCATTAATGTCATGCTTTTTTTTTCCTATTAGCAAAAACCAAAACGGAGAACGATGAAAAGTTATTTAGCATAGAAAAAGAAGAAAAAATACTTTTACTTGCAAGAAGAAACTGTAAAAGTACTCACTGTTCCTGACTGTGGCATAGCAAACACATCAATCACTCTGACGGTGTAATCATCAACAAATTCTCCAAGCATCAAACCCATAACTTCCATTGGAACTCCTGCACGACCATGTTTCAACATCTGTAAAGAAGAATAAATGCCACAAATGGATTCAAAAGCTTATTTGTCTACAAAATCTGTTTGCCCTACCAGACATCCCCACACCTCAACTAATTTTGGAATTGATGGGAAAAATGTTCTTCATTTTACATATTAAATTAATAGGTTATATATAAAAGTGTTAGTTAACATGAAATATATTTCAAGTCAAAATAGTCAAGTCTCATAAGGCTGCAATAAGAACAAAAGGTAACACTAAAGTAAGTGGCTCTACTTACTTTCAATAGTGCCAAAGAAGAGATATAAACCTGTTCTGCTGTATCTACTGCCGGAGCATCTGTAGGTGGCCCCTAGAAAAGAAGATAAGCAATAAATACTGTCAAATACTTGCTATAACTATTCCAAGTTAAATAAAAATAAATTCAGGGCTTACATGTCACATTCACTGAAATAATATAAAGCTTACAAGGAAATAAAAAGAACCTTGTTATAGTGAACTGATGTAATCAAAATCCCCAATATTCTCCCATAGCTACCTAGTAGAAAAAAAATCTGAACTACTGAGCCACAGCACAGGTGGTCACAGAGCTAAGTCTTCAGCAAAGCTAACCTACCTTCAGCTGTAAAACAGCTCCAATTCATCAGTTAACTATGTGTCTCTTATAGTGGTGTGAATATAAATGCTGTTGGGCTAGTATGATTAACTGGCATCAACACAAACAACAATTTACCCCCTGCTTCAGTTAAAGGTAACTTGTAGATTGGGACTATAGTAGCTCTCTGCAGATATACAGGTACAATGGGGAAAAAAACGAACCTTCAATCCCTAGGTGCAAAAGCTGTATGCAAAATATTCTGCCCCTCCCTTTATGAATTATTTTCCCCCCAAATTAGCACAGTTGCCTAAGGTGTGAACAAGTAGTTGAGGGAGCTATGGCAAAACACTGAAATGTTTCAGAAAACTCAACCAGAACCTTTTAACCAGACAGTGTTGTTAACCTTGGTGTGGACCTCTATTGAGTAAAAAGGACACATTAGTGAAATATCACCAAAAGCTTCTAAATCTATTTTGGAATTAATTCAATACTACATAAAACTGTGTGTGTGTGTATACATGTACATATACATAGACATGTGTGTATGCATGTGTTATGTCTGTACACACATACACAGTGTTCATATATGTGTGCATATATAGTTACCAACTAGAAGTTTAAAACCACAGAAATGTGACTTCAACAAGAACACACATGATCAACCATGCTTTTAAAAAATGCTGGACACTGAATGATTCTGGAAATCAAAGTGGTTAGTTACTTTTGCAATTACAAAGTTTTAGAATCCTCATATTCCTTTCCTTGCTAGCAAATATATATTTGCAGATTTTAGATTTAAAAAGGTCAACAATTCAAATTATAAATTAATAATCCCTATAGAAGTCAAACAATTTTTATCCATTACATGTTACACTTTTAGATCCATGTGTATTACACATGGCTACATCCATATGTTAAACACATTTGCTATTAAATGAATAATCCTATGTTGTAGAGTTGTATGTAGTGTTTTAATAAAGAATTCAATAAGTCTTAAAGATGGCACTAGAAGAACACTTTTTCAGGATGTTATAGAAGGGATTAGAGACCTTCAACTTCTGAGATTCTAAGATGAAACTAACACGTCTAAAAATATAATAGCCCATACTATGTGCAAAAATGACTAGAGATACTGTTGAGAAAAGACCAGGTATGCTGAGAACACATGAGAACTAATGACTACTTTAAAGTGATCTGAAATACATTATAGAAGTGTAAGCCTGAAAACTGGAAAATGGGTTTTAATGCCAAATGGGCACCTGGATCACAAGGTATACTCACTTTGGTTTAGTTTCCTTATTTGTAAGATAGCAATGAACCTACTTTCCCCCTTTTCTTAATTTTCTTATAATTTTTTACTAAGATTAATGAATTTATTTCATGTTTATATGTTTAGAAGTTATTAACAGTCATTACCCATTATCAAAGGTACTGCTTCATTACTCCCCTTCTATGGGAGCATGTTTTATATATGAAAAGCTATATAACATCTATTAAAATGACTTTCCTTCCTGGGAAAGGTACTAGTAGTAGAGTCAAGGAGCTAACCTTTTTTCCCTATAGGCCAATACTGAAACCAAGGTGGTATAGTAGAAAAAGCACTGGATTTGGAGTTAGAGGACCCTGGCTCAAATCCTGGCTCTCTTGCCACTTAACCTCTCTGGGCTTCAGTTTTCTCATCTGAAAAAAAAGAAATGAGGGAATAGTACTAAATGACCTTCAAGTTTCCTTTGGAGCAGGGAACAAATAAAACTAATGCAGCAAAAGGCAAAGAAAGTCAAATGGACAGTTACTCAAAATTGATAGTCTAACCTAAACACATATTTGAGTATATGCATACAAATGTACCTGTAAGTGTAGTAAGGTTAAGGGTATCAGTGAAATGAACTCTCTGGGTAACTGCTAAGTTGCCAGGTACAATTAAATATTCACCACTAAAGACTTACTCTGACAACACATAAGAATATGGTGAGATGATTCCAGCTTTAGTAAGGCTGAAATAAAAATCATCTCAAGTATGGATCCAGTGATCGACTGTGGGTTCACTGTTTGAAGACTAGATGAGCTGAATTTGGCAAAACTTCCCACTAGGCTGGCTCTAAGTTGATTTTCACCCCCTCTGGCCATAACAACTTTCCAAAACCATCTATTAAGTTTCACTGTCATATATGCTGGAGAGGGGGAGAACCTACACCAAAGAAATTCTACTTTTAAATAATGAAGTATTCAGATAAACACATGTCCACCACATTGCTCTTATTAATAAAAACTGTTATGCAAAAACCATTTGACAAATCTGTACTTAAAAAATACCTGGATATGATCCCCATAAGGAATTAGGAGTGCAAAGTAGGATGAATAGGGTCATTTGTGAGCATGATATTCACAAGACTCCTGCAAGCTCTAAGGCAGTTTTCAAAAGGCTTATACAATCAGAGCAGATCAAGCACACCTCCTATAACATTTCAGAAGAACCTACTCTCACAGAAGGCTAAACTGAGAACACAATTATTCTACGGAGGCCCAAAACAGTTAAATGACTTGGTCAAGGTCCCAATGCTGCTTAGTGTCAGAGAAGAGACTAAAATCTGAGTATCCTAACTACCAGGACAGTGCTGTAATACATGCGCCACTACTACCTGTTATTGTTACAAATGAAATATCTTCATCCCTTGAGCCTATTTAAAGTTGCTTTAATATTATGTAAATAGCTAAAAATGAAAACTACATTCACCAAAGAAGTAGCCATAACTAGCCATTTTTCCTCAGAGACGTAATTTGGGCTAAAGGAATCAGTTAAGGTCTTTGTACAAATCACTCTTCCCTGTATCCTTTAGGATTCAGCCATACCGGCGCACTTGCTGTCCCTCATACAGGTATTGTTCCCAGTACCATCTCTGCCTTTGTAACTGACCTTTGGTCTGGAATATTCTCCTTTCTCACCTCAGAATCTCTCGCTTCCATGAGACTCACCTCAGACATCATCTTTCTCAGTTACCTCAGCAGTTAGAACCCTTTTTTTCTCTGAGGCTACCCTCTATCTATTTTATACATCTATATAATATGGAAGTTCCTTTAAACAGGCTTCTTCTTTTGCTTTTTCTTTGTAACTGAGCACATGAATAGCCATATATTAAGCTCTTAAAAAAATTAGCAAGCATCGAATTACATGTTAAAATAATTTTTGAACTTTTTAAAGCTATGAGTTCTAATTTCTAATCCTTCCTCCCCTTACCCCTCCCTGAGACAGTAAGCAATCTGATAGAGATTACAGATGTATATGTAATCATGTAAAATATTTCCATATTGATCATTTTTTTTACAAGAAGATAGACAAAAAAAAAGAAAAAATGAAAGAAAATGAAAAATAATATACTTTGTATTCATACAATCTCAATTCTTTCTCTGAAGGCATATAGCATTTTTCATCGTGAGTCCTTTGGGATTGTCTTGGGATCACTGTATTACTTAGAATAGCTAAATCACTCACAGTTCTTCATCACAAAATACTGTTGTTATTGTGTACAATGTTCCCCTGGTTCTGCTACCTGTTCTTTGCATCAGTTCATGTAACATGTCTAAGTTTTTCTGAAATTATCCTGCTTGTCATTTTTTATGGTACAATAATATTCTATCACTACATTTCAGTTTGAATTCTCAAGACACTACCAACTATAGAGGAATGCTTTATGAACTATCCTACTAGCAACTTATGTGAGGTAGAATCACTTACAAAGATCCGTTTTTAAACATCTACATCTGAAAATTCTTTTTCGTCCAGTTACACCAACTATTGTCTATTTGGTTGAATCTAAAATATTTGATTTCTCATCTAAACAACCAGTCTCTTACCTACAAGTGCCTGTAGGAAGTCATCATTCAGATATGTCATCATCACCAACATTTAACATATAAGGGAATATTCAAAACCAAATTCACCACTGCCACCCCACAAATTTGCTTTCAGTATGTAATGGCATCACAAATTCCCTAATCTTCCAAGCTAGAAATCTTGGGGTGATCTTTAAGACTTTCTCCTTCAGGCTTTGTTTCGATCTATCAATGAAAATGGTAAGAACCATAATCATAACACAATATAAGGGAAATAGCAATAAGGATACATAAGGATGTGGAATTTCAAGAAATTTTGACCCTGCAGAGGAAGACACATAACCCAGTCTCAAATCATTTTTGCACAAAATGAAAAGTGAAATCAATGCAATATCACCACCCCCCCACCCTAGAATTCTTTACAGACCTAAAAATCGCTATTAGCTTAAGGGAAGAAAAAGCATGTATCAAACATTTGCTATGTGCCAAGGACTATAGCATGTACTAGAGATACAAATAGAAGAGTGAGACAAACTTTGCTGCTGAGGAACTCACACTCCAACTGGAAGAAGAAAACACATAAAAGAAAGTTAAGTTGCAGGGCAGATGGAAAGGCCCAGAAGTTTGAAGGGTTCTGGGGTGGGGTAGATGGCAAGGTCCAAAGGTCCTTAGGTTTAATCAGTAAGTTTAATGACAATGATAAGGCACTGCTGGGCACAGAGGAAGGGCAGGTGATAACCTCTGCAGGACTATGGAAGGCAATGGTAAGGCAGGTAACCCTCAAATTCTTTTGATAGCAGAAGACTATTGATTTCCATCTCATGTACTCCCTGTGAGAAATCAAGAGGCCAGGGAAAAGTGACCCATGGGGTGGCAGGTCTTTCCATTGTTTGAGTATTCTGAAGGGGAACGTGCTAGAGGGGGACATAAAGATCCCAATCCCCTTGCTGACATCTTCCCACCACTAGCTGTACTGATGGAAAGTCTTCCAAATTGTATTTTATATAACTTTGGTATTTATAATGAAAATTGTATTTGACATAAATATATTTTAAACATAACTTATTAAAGTAATTATACCCATACTTATGTGTAATTGAATTTATCTTAAAAGGTTATTTTTTAATAAACAAATGAAGCTACTTAACTTTGTAAGGAATTTTCATGTGTCTCAGGTTTTTACCATTTTAAATGAAAGAGATTCAAATGCTCAAATGGATCTGTAATCTCAATTAAGAAATCCTTCCAATGATGTAGATGACAACCCTCTATGCCTGCCCTTCTTGTATAATTCTGCCCCTTTTCTCCCTTAAATTCCCCACAGGGAATTACAATGTGCTGGAAGCCTTCTGTGTTTTCTGCTAACAATGTGGGGTTACCAATGGAACTCTATGGCTGTCATCCTGGCATTCCTTGTTTGTCACAAGATAAACATGTCTTATTTTCCTCTCATGTAATTGATAATATTCTTCATTCCTGTTTTTTGGAGTTCCTAACTCTTACATTTTGGCCTGCTCACAACCATAATACATCACTCCACTCTCCTTTGTGCAATATTCATTTTAATTTCTTTAAAGGCAGCTGCATTCCACATCTTGATGCCATACAGCAACATAAGTAGAATGTTAATGTTAAAAATATGTGCCAATGTGAAAGCATGTCCATTTTTCAAGGAAAAATGTGTATTTTGGGACTTTTTTAAGATTAAAAAAAGTCCCAACAATTCTTACAGAATTCATTTAACATTGTGCAAACTGTATGATTTTGAGCAAATCAATTACCCTTTGTTTGCCTCAGTTTCCTCTTCTGTAATATAACAGCACCTACTTCCTGAGGATTATTATGAGGACCAAATGACATAACACTGTAAAGTGCTCAGCACAGTGCCTGGCACAGGGTGCTGTATAAATGTCAGCTACTGCTGCGGTTACAACTGAGCACTTGATCTTATCCTCTACCATTTTCTCTTACAGGTCAAATCCTCAATCACCATTCCACTTGCAAATCTTTAACCTGTCCTTCTCAACTAGTTCCTTCCTACTGCTTTCAAACATGACTCTTTCTTCCATCATTAAAAAAAGAAATCCTTCCCTAGGCACTCAAGTTAGGAGTCTTTACTTTTCCTCCCTTTCTTAGCTGAATTCTTTGAAAATGTTACTTACACTTATCTACTGCCTCCACCTTCTTCCTTACTACATATTCCTTAACCTTCGAAATGTGGTTTTCCAGCTCATCACTCAACTGAAACTGCTCTCCAAAATTACTAATGATATCTTAATCAACAAATCTGATGACTACGCTCCTTGACCTACCTGCTACATTTGACACTATTGGCCATCTTCTTCTGAATACTATCGCCTCAATAAGTTTTCATGACACTACTCTCTCTTACTTGGTCTCCTACCTGTCTGACTACTCCATCTCAGTCTTCTTTTCTGGTCTATCACGCTCATCACTTCCCCTAACTGGGTTATTATTCCCAAAGGTTCTGTCCCATAACCTCTTCTCCTTTGGCATATTCCATAGGTTTAATTCTCATCTCTAAGTAGGTGACTTCTAGATCTCTCTCCTTGTCCTCCCCTTCCCGTGTGTGTGTGTGTGTGTGTGTTTCAAGCTGAATATCCTGAAGAAAACTTAAGGACTGCTCACTCTCCATCCCACAGTGTCAACCAGACATCAGATCTTGCTGTTTCTATCTTTACAATATCTACCACAGTTACCACTTGAGTCAAGGTTTTTATCACCTTTTGTCTACATTACTGTAATCTATAGCCTCCCAAAAGGTCTCCCTGCCTCAAGCCCCTCACCACTCCAGGAATCGCTGTCCTAACAGACCTAACTATGTGACTAACTTACTCGAATAAAGCCAGGGGTTTCACAGCCAGTTTTTAAAGCCCTGTATTATCTGGCTCCATTTTATCTTTGGTGTAGCTCACTGGGCATTACTTCCTGGATCTGGTGATCAAACAAACTGGCCTATATTTTTCGTACAGGATACTTCATCTCCTGCCTCGGTGCCCTTTCACTGGCTATCCCATATGCTGGAATGCTCTTCCTCCTTACCTTACCTCAGAGTTCTACTCGTCCTTTAAGATGAGGCTCAAGCTCATCTTCTACATGAACCCTTTCCTGATTCTCCTCCCAACTGTTAGTGTTCTCCCTCCCAAATCACCTTGTATATATTTATACTTAGTTATTTTATATTTATGCTGCATATATTTCATATGTACTGGTTGTTTCCCCAATAATAACGTAATTACATTGCAAGGAATAATTATTCATTCTTTGTACTTGCATCTCCAGTACCTAGCATAAAACAGTAGCTTAATAAATACTTGTTGATAGGTCTTATACCTTGCTTGGTATTTCTTATCAGAAGGTCAGTGAACAGGGCTCTTTCTGTAATAATATCTTTTTGACATAATCTTGAATGACTTTAACACCTTGTTGTCAAAGTGCCTGTAAAAATGGTGCTTTGTTCTACAAAATTAATTGCCTTTATATAATCAACTAATAATTATAAGATCTTAAAAATTCCATAGATTACTATTATAAAATGGCAGAAGATGTCAGTCCATTATTGAACACTACAAAAGTCTTCTAGCTGCTCAATACTCTCATCAATAACACTCTTAACTTATGAACAGATGACTCTCAAAGTGTAGAAAGGAATCATATAGGTTGGCAGTTATTTATGGTCTCAATTGGTCTCCTCATTTCAATATTAATAAGGTCTAATATTTTTCCATGCCTTTGTTATCTTCTCCTCCTTCAAATACTTTGTATATTGGTCCCTCACTTCTGTAGCAATTGTATCAATTCCAGCACAGAACTCCTCTACACACATGTGCTTTAATCTGGTTATTTTTCCCATTTTTGTTCTCTTTAATTATTTTTTATCTCCTCTATAAGCACATCTGATACTGATATTAGGGTCCAAGTGGGGTGAATGCACTGTCTTTGACAGAGAAAATAGTTTGTTACAATGACTTTTGAAAATCATTTCCACATTTCTTTTTTTGGTAACTCTCCTTCTATTTTTACCCTTTAATGTCCTTGGGAGGATTTTGTCCAGCTGTAATTTTGCCAAACTTCCTTAAGATTGGTTTTTGCCTTCTTTCTCTGCTTTATGAAATGATACTGCTTCTATGTTTTTTTTTAATGAGATTTTACAAACTAGTTTACATTCTAACTTGATATTGTTGGCAGCCATCTCTCTCCGTCTGGCAAACAAGTCAGATGTCTTGCTGATTAAGGCAGTTTCTGAGGCTCTTATGATCTGATCTCCTTGGTGTGATAGTAAGTTTATATTGGTTAAACTTCTGGATAAAATTATTATGGTTCATGTCATTTCTGTTTTTGAAGTAAGCAAAAATTAAAACAGAAATTATTGAAATTATAATAAACCAAAGAAAAGCATTCTGGTTTTCTTAACTTAAAAATACTTGTTTTTAGAAAAAAAGCTGAGGGACATGTCAGGTGGAATTCTAAGTGGCCTTTTCTGCTTCTATTGAAACTGTTTTTCATCTTTAAAGACTCCTTAGAGGCACCATAAGCTAATTCTTCCCCTCCCCCCTAAATACAACTAAGGAAGTGGGGGGAAGTGGGGGGATGAGTAGGTAATTCCATTTGGAAACACAAAAGGACATACATGCCTCCTGTATCTCTGAACCTACCTGGAAGCTAAAAGCCTGACCTGATTCTTACTACCACAACCACCACCATCACTGCAGCAAACAACTAAGAAGGCACCAGTGGTGAAGGAAGCCTTGCACCAACATTCTAATTAAAACCTTGGGGGTGATTTAGTTTTAACAAGTTGCTCTCAATTTTGTGTTCCTTGTGACACGTGACTGGCAAATTTTTTCTTCTTGCTCCTCTATAATCTGTGATTCTAAACTCTTGTATGTCTGAGTGAAAAACTATTTGCCTTGCTATATCTTTTGCACTTTTACTCTTGACGAAGTTCAACCTTACAGTTCCTATCTACTTTTTCCTAATCTCCCACGGGGCCTGCCAAAACTTAGGACACTGAAATCTAGGTTTCTCCTGAATGTGCTATATCATTTACCATCTTCTCCAATGCAAATACTTCTCTCATGACTCCTAACTTACATGTCAGATGGATGACCTGACATGGCTATTTTGTATTCCAATTCCTTAAACAGCCACATCATCATCTATACCAACCTGTCCAAGTCTTTGTTGCTATCAACTATGAACTTCCAGATTATTCTCTATCCTTTCTGAATGAGTTCAGTATTGATTTCACAGTTTTCCTTTCCATTTTAGCTCCCTTATACCATCCTTCATGGCTTTAGTCTTCACACTGATGACTCTCGGAATACTTTGGCTTCCCATTTCACCAGGATCCTCAACATCAGCCTCCTAGGACTTCTAGCTCTAGAGAAGCAGATCTCATTATGACCACAAAATATTCTACCTCAAAGGTGTTGTACAAGTTCTCTATAACCACAATATCCTGTACTTCCAATTCTCCCACAGCCTCACTTACTAACTGTAAATGTACTCCTGATGCTCCTGTTCCTCAAGGCCCAGGCTATCAACTCTGTTCCGACAAGTTTCACCTTTTCTTCACTCCTGAATCCTTGCCCTTTTTGGTCCTTCCCTTCTTGAATGCTGATTGAATGGTACTTTTTAAGCCTGGGTCACTCCTATCATCTAAGTTGTCTGTTCCTTCTCTCAAGCTACCAAATATTGCAGGAGGGATTTGGTCCATGGCAAATTCATATTATCGGTCAGCAGGGTACAAAGGAAAAACAGTAAATTCAGAGTCCAACGACCTGGGGCTGAATCCTGACTCTTCCACTTAGAACCTAAGTGACTTCTCTAGGTTTCTGTTTTCCTTTTCATAAAGTAAAGGGTTTAGACTAGATAATCATCTAGGTCTCTCCCAGTTCTAAATCTATTCTAGGCCTTTACAACACCTACACAAACAGACTTAATCCTACACAAATATATTTACTCATCTCTAACTGATTCCTTATCACATACTCCTCTATAAAATAAATTTTCAAAATCTTCCCAACATCATGCAAACTGCCTTATTTTATTTCCTAGCAGACTGCCTCATCTCCTTTTTCAATGAGGAAAAACAGGTTCCCTCATCTATTCTCTCCACCTCCAAACACTTCATACCTTCATCCCTCCTGGGTTCCATAGTACATCGAACACTAGAGTAAGGAAGACCTGAATTCAAATTTTGCTTCAGATACTAGCTATCTGACCCTGGGCAAGTCACTTAGCTCCTCTCAGCCTCAGTTTCCTAATCAGTAACAGCATCTATCACACAAGGTTGTGATGAGGATCAAATATGACAAATTTTAGAGAATAAGAAAGCAATTCTCTCTGCCAAGCCTAATCTTTCCGCTTTTGCCCATGGCCCCAATGGCTCCTCTATTCTCTTCAAGATCTGGTCCCTACTGATTATTTGGTCCAGATACACTATATTCCTAGGCCCTGAAAGAAGTGAGAGGTGTGACTGCTGAGATACTGACAACGCTATATGAAGAAAAAACCAGGAAAGCTAACACAAGATTGGAAAATTGCCCTGATTTTCAAAAAAGGAAAGAGAACTATTTGTAAAGTATAGGTCAACTTGAGTGTGATTCTTGAGAAAATTCTACAGCAGATCATTAAAGAGATGGTTGTTGAACATCTAGAAAGAAATAGCAATTAGAAAGAGTCAGCATGGCTTCCTCCTGAATAAATCATGCCAGACTAACTTAATTTCCTTTCTGACAAGAATACTACATTAGAAAGTGAGGAGAATGCTGTGCATATATTTACCTAGATTTTAAGCAAACTTTTGAAAAAAGTATCTCATACTATTCTTGTGAAGAGGGAGAAATATGAATTAAGAAATAATGTAATCAGAACAGGTTGGATGACCAGTTTCAATCTGTTAATTATTCAATGTCAATATTGTAGGAGGTCTCCACTGGAGGATCTGTACATTTGTAACATTTTAATCAATGACTTAAAGACATAAATAGCTTGCTCATCAAATTTGCTGATGACACCAAAGTAGGAGAGATAACGAACACTGGATAACAGCCTCAACATCTAAAATAGGGATTCTTTAACCTTTTCTATTTCATAAACCCCTCTGGAAATTTGGTATAGATTATAGAATTTTTCTCAGAATATTTTTAAGTGCATGAAACACATAGGATTACAAAATAGTGATACTGAAATACAATTATCAAAACATACATTTTTAAAATTCACAGACAGTTAAGAACCATAGAATTAAAGAAATTGGAGATGTTAAAACCTGAAGAACACTTGCAGGATATGATGGCTGTCTTTAGGAATTTGAAGACCTGTCAAGTAGAAGAGTCATTTGAATCCCAGTGGGAAGAAACAAGAAGGCTAAAAAGAAAAAAAAAAACCTAGGCTTGATGTCAAGATTAACTTCCTAATAACTAGAGCTATCTGAGTAGAATGGAATGCCAAGGAGCATGGTGGATTCCCCCATCTTGGAGGTCTTAAAGCAGACACTGGATTACCACTTGTACTGCAATAGAGTCCTAACTGGTCCCCCTGCCTCAAGGTTCTTCCCATTCCAATCCATTCTTCACACAGGTGCCAAAGTAACCATGTCATTTCCTACTCAATAAATTTTAGTGACTCCCTAGTGCCTCTAACATCAAATGTTTCTTCTTTTTCTTGTCCCTTTCAAATTCCTATTTTATGTATTTTTTTAAATGTACATATTTACTGGCATAATACCACACACACACACACACACACACACACACACACACACACACTGGCTAGATGTTCAAAATTTTTTACCAACAGGGATATACAATCAAAAAGGTCCGGAGACCACTGTTCTAGACAAATTGAAAAACTAGCTGTCCCATGAAAACTCCATTTCCAATTTCAATGGCAGCAACCTTCTGCAATGCTTCCAGGGGTGGGGAACCTGTGGTTATTATGTGTGGACTTTTGACTGAATCCAACTTTTATATAACAAATTCATTTATTAAGTTGGATTCAGTCAAATGAGGACCACTTGAGAACCAAAGGATTCACATGTGGTCTCAAGACCGCATGTTCCCCATCCATGTAGACTTTACTCCTTCATTAGATACACCTTTAAAAATCATTCTCTTCCTTCAAGGCTCAGTTCAGCACTGTATTCTCTTCTCAGATTTTTCTGTAGTAGTTTCTGCTTTGTTTCTATCAAAGCGGGATAGGTCTGTCCATTTCTTTTCCCACTAGGAGAATGTGCATGTTTTTATCACTGTAATCTTAGACCCTTGCAGTCCTCCACATAGAGCAAGTGCTTAATGTCTATTCAAATGAATTAAGAGTTCTGTCCATGTTGAAATATTCTTTTTGTATGTATGTAAAATTCACATTTTAATTTATCCCTGGATGTGATGTATTTTTGAACACAGACTATTTGCATATACTAGGGAAGATGGGCTATTCTGAAGCAGGTAAGAAACAAGTCAGAGGTGTTTCAAGGCCAAGATGGATGGAGAGATGCTCAAAAGAATGCCAGATGTATTCCTTCATCAAACCCCAGGTGATTTTATTCTGCAAAGTATCTTTGCAGCATCAAGTCCTAAGTGTACTTTCTATTTTGTTATTTAGTCTGATGTAGGAGCAGTGCTGTCATTGCTCACATTTCTACCTTTGAAGCATGGATCCAATGGACTTATAGCAGTATTCTAAGTAAAATAAAAAGTTGCTGTTTATTAATTTTTTTAATTGTTTACTTTGCCTTTTTTCCAATACTTGTAAAAAAAAAATACATGTAGATTCTTGGGAAAAAAAACTGCTTTTAGGGAGGCAGTGTGACATAATAAACACTGTATTTTAAATCAAGGGACCTGGGTTCAAGTCCCAGCAGGGATACCTTGCTCAAATGATCTCTGAACCTTAATTTCTTTATCGATTAAAATTATCTATCTATTAAAAAGGCCAATAAATCTCACAAGTAGTTATTCCTACTTGTTCCTAGCACTGTATCTAACTAGAAACTACTTCAAAGGTTTCATATATAGATGAGGCACAATGAGGTTAAATGATTTATCTGTTTAAGGTCAGACAAGTTACAAATTAGAGGGCTAAGATTTGGGATCCTCTGAGTCCAAATCCAGTCAACTTTCTGCTGATCCCTGTCACATATGCAATATTACCATTTAGCAAAGAACATTAATAAAAGTACACTGAATTCAGATAGTTATAATTATACAAAAAAGTTTTTTCTAGTCTATACTTTTAATACACCATCCTGGAGAATAAAGGATAAGCAGCAAGATAAAAAAAAAACTTTTCTTAATTCTGAAATAAATTTACTCCCTCCCCCTTTTGGGAGGAGGATGGGAAAAGGACAACATGAATTTTAAAAAAGCAAACCAATTCTTTCCCAAATTTTTCTGGTCCTTCATATCTCTACTTTTGGATCTCTTAACTTTCTCTTCCTACCACCAACACCTTCATTTACAAGCACTTAACGTTTCACACCTAGATCAATGTATGGGCCCATAGCTTTCAAATTTAACTTTTCTTCCCTCCAATTTATCCTATTTTGAACAAAAGGTCAAATAGTTCAAGAGAAATGATGGGAAAAATCCAAAGAAAAGGGAATTAGAACTATTAGGTCTCAACATATAACACAAAATTAAAATTATTTGGAACTGCTTTAAAAGGAGTATCCTTGGAATAGACTAGCAAAGTAAGGCAGGGTTTGACAAAAACTCAACAACACAAATTACTGGGACAAAAACTTGCTATTTGATATGAAGAGTAGAAAGCAAAGAATAGATTAAGAGGAGTATCTTTCACTATATACCACAGTAAGTGATAAAACAAACTGTCACACTCCTAAAATTTTGTGCTGGACATATAGCATCCCCTATGAACGTTTCATATAATCAAAGTGGATAAATACTAAGAAACAGAGATTATACAAGAAAACCAAACAATTTTAATGCTTTTTCACATAAATCAGAAACAAAGTAGGTACCTATTACTGGGTAACTGCTAAGCAAATTATGGTACATAAATGCACTGGAATATTATAGTTTTGAAGAATTCCAAGAAACATGAGAAGGCTTACATAAATGATACACTGAGGTAAAAAACAATATACACAATGACTACAACAATATGAAGAAAAAGAAAGCTGAATGCTGTCTGTATGGCCCAAGATAGATCCTAAAACCTCTCTTCTTTCTTTAACAAGGTGAAGGAGACCCAAAATATTCATTACATCACTTTTTTGTAAAAGCAAAAAATAGGAAACAAAATACCTATGTATTTGAGAATGTAAAGAAATTTTAATACGGAGCATCCCAAAAATCTCGATGTAGTTTTAAGCTTTTGCCTAAAAGACTTTGCTATTAAAATGTTGATCGAGAAATGTTTAAATTTCAGTTCAAAACTGCACTGAGACTTTTGAGACATCTTGTATGGAAGACTAATGTGCTTTAAGGAACAATAAATATTAGGAATTCAAAGCAACATGAAAAGATTTACATGAACTGAGGTAGAGTTAAGAAAGTACAATCAGGAGAAAGTACAAAATGCCTACCTACAATGATATAAAAGAAAAAACAACTCAGATTAGGTTAAATGACCAGTATCTGCTACAGATGACTTGTGCTGGAACATACTATCTCCTCTTAGGAGAAAAGAGACTGTAGGTAAAACGTAACATTTGGATGGATGTCTTGAAGCAGTTATAGTTAGTTATTTTTGTTATAAGAGGGTGGAGATTGTTGAGAATGAAAACACAAAAGCACCTACTAACAAAATTTTTTTCTAAGCCTGCCTATTCTCTTTCTTTATTATATAAGGATGTCTTTGATCTCCTATAGGATACGCCAAGAGAATGGGGAAATGGCAGTATACAGCTGAAGTTTTGTTAATATTTTCTTTATCATCTTTTCCCATAATGCTTGTTATTTTTTCTACATATTTAGTATCTTCTTTTATTTCACAAACCTTGAAAAATCAATCCCATAATACTCTCTAAATTTTTTCACCTCTAACACAACCCTCAGTGGATACTTGGTATAGTCCAACAGCTTTCTCCACCTTTAGTTTTCTTTAGTGTCACTTCTACTTCCTCATGTAGGTTATTAGGATTATAACATTACAGTCCAAATGTGGTCACTACATTCTAATTGATGATGAAAAATTTGTTACAGAAATAATAATTCTTTTTTTTTTTTTCTGTTTGCTGTCTTCCAGTTTCATCCTTAAAATGCCTGTGCAATATATTGGTTTGACTGGATCTCTCATCAAACTTTACACAAACTTGTTTCCTCATTGCTGTTTTGGGTTTGTTTTCTTCTGTTCTGCTGGAATATACCATTCATGATTTTTTTAAAAATGAATTCTTCTATAAATTTCTGGAAGGCATTTTGGTCTTTTGAAAAGTACTTTGCTAACTGCTTGGTGGTTAAGCTGATTTTTAGGCTGTTTTGTTTTCCTGGTTTTGAAAAGACTGATTTCCATCAGTGAAACTTCCTTAAGAAACTGTAAGAATTCATCGATGTCCGTATTTCCCAGTTCTAGCATAAACAGTTTATTTAAACTAGTCTGACTGTAGCTGCTTCAAGTACACACTGGGTTTCTCACTTGAATTTTCTCCTCTAGTTTAATATTGATTTTGGTCTCTGCTTTAACCAACTTGCGGTACCACTACGTACAAGCTGACTGGGAAACGATCCCCACATGGGTAATCAGTTCTTTCCCATCTGTTAAGTAAGGATCAATTTCATCTCAGTGCAAATGCTTATGAGGAGAAGCAATACGAGGTGACCAGTGTTTATTAAATTATGCTTCCTACTTGCCTTTCTTTAGATGCATGACGAAAACAACCCTGCCACCTCCTTCAACAAAGGAAAGCAGCAGAGGAAGCATGCAACTGTTCAGGTTGTTTTGTCTTTTGCTTCCCTATACTATTAAGAAGTCTAGACCATTCACTCTCTAAGACTCTAAGTGGCAGAGAAGTGGTTGACCTGCACTGGGGGAAGACTTTCCTTACCAGGAGCTTCTTCAAATAATGAAATCACAGTTCAATCTTCATTAACTAAAAATGTCAAAACTGCTATAGCTTTAGTTCTAGTAGAATGTCCAGCTTATCACCTTACTTTTGGAGTACTAACTGTTAAAAGTTTATAAACAATCTATCCTGTACACTCCCCGCCCATTCTGCTATTCAGTTCCTACAATTGCAGAAGTAGGATACACAGGCCTGAAGGCTATTTTGCACTTTTCCCGGTCTAAAACACTGATGGTGTAAAAAAATTAACATACTGAGGATAAACCTCAGCAGAAGTTAGGCAGGATCACAGAAAGTGGACAGTCTTTGGCCTAGACCATGGACTATAGTTCAAAGTCTTTCTAGCAGAAGAGAACTTGAGAGAATTTGAAATCCCCTGGCAAAGTCTTGGAGAATCTGTGGTTAACTCCAAAATGAAGTGTTGAAATACAGCAAATGTAACTGAAAGTCTACAAAGAGAATCCAAAGATGTGTGTGTTACCGTATTTACACTTAAGGAAACAATGAATCCTTGAAGTACTGACATAAATATCATTTCCTTAACAATGCCTAGGTACTGGTAGAGATAGTAAGTAAACAAAAACAAGGTTTTTGTCTTCATAAATCACAATCAAATAAGAAAACATAAATATATTAAACCTTAAAGTGCTATATAAATGAGAAGTATAATCATAATCTAGTTGGGGGGTAACATATACAAAAGCAAAGTTAGAGTACAAATGATGAACGGTCAAAATGTTTATCAGTTTTAAAGACAACAGGATCTCTGGGAAGCTTGGAAGTCAAGGTGGGAAGCCAAGAGTGGTAAAGAAAGGCCTTATGGAGACAATGGGACACCAACAAGAATATGACACGTGTAGAATTTGGATAAGAGAAAAAAACAATGGAAAAAATCTAAGACAAATAGAATTTGTCAACATATACACACCACCACAAAAAAATGTCTATTTAAAGTCGGATATGAGGAAATATGTGCCGTATTTTTGGATCAAATGAAAACAAAATAAAATAAAATTTAAAAAATTATAGCAGAGTAAATATCAAAAGAAACTGAAATGTATATCAAACATCAAACAGGAAAAAATTTCATTTCTAACATTTTCTTGTTCAAGAAGACCATGTACAAGAAAAAGGGAGCTCCTTAACTCTAAATCCTGGATACCAATCCCCTTTTCCACTTCTGACGCAAGAGAATTTTAATCAAATCAATAGAATCTTTACCTCTGGAAAGGGTAGGTCAAATGAGTGACCTAGCATTGCCTTAGAACTCTTTGGACTCAGATCGGTGGTACCCTACTTAAGGATGTCAGCTTCTTGAGGGTTTGGACTTTCTCACACCTGTATTTATATTCTGAGTATGTTTGATCTTTCATTTTTTTTATTCAAAGAGTCACTGATTTTAAGTGAACTGTTAAGTACACATCACAAAGAAACATTCATCCTCCACTGTTTTCTGACTAATTAAATATGGGCAGCTAGGAGCCTGAGTTCAAATACAGCCTCAGACACTTACTAGCTGTATGGCTCCAGGGAAGTCACTTAACCCTATTTGCCTCAGTTTCCTTATCTGTAAAATGAGCCGGGAAAGGAAATGGCAAACCACTGTATCTTTCCCCAGAAAACCCTAAATGGGGCTACTGGTACAACTGAAACAATAACAGTTAAATATAATCAAAGCTATGGCTGCAATTACTTACACTGCAATTACAAAAATTATAAAGGCATTAACTTACATAATTCATTTCACTGAAATGACACAATTAGAAATTAACTGACTTTACACATCCTGAAGCCTTACACTTAAGGAATTTTCAGGTTTGTTCCAAAGACTCTGAGGGCAGGGTTGTTATTCCATTTCTTCTTTGTATCCACAGTGCCTTTCCACCCAGGAGACATTTAATAAATGCTTGTGGTTTTATTGTGCTGTTATTGCCCAGTTCATCTGGACACCACTAAATATCCAGGAAAGAGAAAATGAGATCTAATTTTAGAGAACCACAAATACCAAAAGATATACTGTTAAGAAAATAACATAAAAAAGGTATCTGTATAGTGTTTTTAGGCTATAAAAAGAACAATTCCTGTAGTCTAGAGATGTTTGAAGTGATGAGGAGACAACATAGAAAAAAGTAAGATCCTGGAGCCAGGAAAGTCCTATTAAAGTGAAACAACATCATTGCCATGAAAATAATGATGGACTTGGCCACTAATTTAACCCTATTGCCACAGAACATTTTCAGTAAGAAAGACAGAACAATACAAATTTCCTAACATTAAGTCAATGAGAAAATGACATTTGCTCCATATGATGTCCTTAAAACAAATATATTCTCTAAGTTGTATTTACTCACAAGTTAGAGGAATGTAATGTACTAGAACGTGCACTAGATGGTGAAACAGGAGACGGGTTCTAATTTTTTGTGATTATGACACTAACAAAGCTCTGTCATGTTGGGCAAGTCATTAAATTTGGATAAGGTTTTACTAAGCACTTATGTGAGGCACTCTGCTTTAATCACTCCAGGCTCAATTTTCTTCCCTATAAAACAGAGGAGTTGCACTGGATCATCTTTTTTCAAAAATTAATTTATTTGTTATTTATTTGTTTTCAGTCTTCAGCAATCACTTCCATAATTTTTGGATTTTCTCCCACTTCCTCCCCCCTTTCTCCCAAGATGGAATTCAATCTTACACGAGTTCTATACATACATTCTTATTAAACACATTTTCACATTAGTCATGTTGCATAGAAGAATTAAAATGCATAGGAGAAACCATGAGAAAAACCGAACCAAAACTAAACATAACACAAGAGAAAATATTCTGCTTCACTCTGTGTTCTGATTCCATAGTTCTTTTTTTGGATGTGGATGGCATTTTGCATCATGAGTCCTTTGGAAATGTTTTAGGTCCTTGCATTACTGCGAAGGGCTAAGTCTATCAGATACAGTCCTTGGACACTGTGGCTCTCACTGTGTATAATGTTCTCCTGATTCTGCTCACTTCACTCAGTGTCGGTTCATATAAATCTTTCCAGGTTTTTCTGAAGTCCTCTTGTCTGTCATTTCTTACAGCACAATAGTATTCCATTACATTCATATACCACAACTTATTCTGTCATTTCCCAATTGATGAGCATCCCCTTGATAGCCAGTTCTTGGCCATCACAAAAAGAGTTACTATAAATATCTTTGTACATGTGGGTCCTTCTCCCATTTTTATGATCTCTCTGGGTGGATCAACTCTAAAATTCTATATGTGGATATACTATATTATACTATAAATGTACTCTACTATAACATTTGAGGGGGAAAAAGAAAGCAATGTACTTTTATTAAGCACTAATATGTGCCAGGTACTATGGGAATTTAAGTAGCAAATTAGATTCTAAATAAATTTTCTCAAGCAGTTTATTGGTTTAGGGAGTTATTAATATAAGTAACAGAAAAAAAATTAATGGAGAAAATGATTTTCTCTTTGGTGCTGTATCAACAGCATAGCTCTAAAATTATCAGCTTTATGGAGTGTGTGAACTATTCAAGTTAACTCCAATGACCTCACAACTATTTTATCACCATAATAACTGCACTACCATGTTTTATAATGATCAAACAAGAGTGCTCTATTTTTTACGCTTTATATTAAACTATAAGCAACATTTCAAGTTAATTCAAAAGCAGGAAAAAGATTATTTTAAGAATAGGTCAAAGTTTTTGGGATAGAAAAATAAAAAAGTCTAATATGATTCTATATGTACTTTTTTATGTAAGTGAAGGAAGTTCAAATGACTTGACTATTTTTGTAACTCATTTCCATTTTATTCTTGGAAATCTCAAGTTATCTGAAACATACCTCTCCTATAGTTAAGCCAAAGTTACAAGACATAGAAAAACATTATGGACAATGAACATTTAAAGAGAAAAAAACCCAAGCTCTTTTTACATATTTTTCTTAAATTAACAGTAAGATGGAAATTATAATAGTTGCCTATATTCAAATATGAGTCTAAAATTTTTTAACAAAGAAGAAAATCTTTTAAAACTGATGATTTAGTTGAACAATACCATGCTTTTGAATCTACATTCCATATTAAGTAAGCTGAATTATGATGCTGACAAAACTTTCAAAAAAAAATAACCCTCTAATATGCTAAGTTGCTTGGAAGACACACAGAGACTAAAGTGGAGGGATCTTAGGGGTGGCTGAGGTGGGTGGGAACAAAATAGGCCAAATTTAATCATTCAGTGCCTGGCCCTCTGAATACAACTTCACCCTTCTACCCCTAAACTTCCCCCAAACTTCATCTTCCAATATATTGCCTCAGAGAATCAAAGGAAAAAAATAATGAAATCCTCCCTCTATCATATATGACTTATTTACAAAACCAAAAACTGAAATAATCACATTTGTTGCTTAATACCTTATGACTTATTTTCTATGGCTATCTTAAAGTTTGGAGAAGGAAATGGCAAACCAGTTCAAATATCTTCGCCAAGAAAACTCCAAATGGGGTCACAAAGCGTCAGACACAACTGATATGACAAAGTTATTTAAACTGCCCTTCTTCAATATAGTTTTTAAAAGGGTAAAACAAACACAGAACATTCTTACCAGGATGATTCTTTTGCCTTTAAAACGTCCAAAAGTATTAGACAGGAAATGACCTGCCTATAGGGTAAAAATTATAGCAGACATGTTAAGCTGTTCTTTATCTATGCATGTATATATACCTATCCTAACCTGATCGCAAACCTTTTACTGGCATAAATATGGACAATAAATAAACCACTTTAAACTGAATTTTGATTTGTCACATTTAGCTATAAAGAATTTACACGTAGCTATGTGTTCATAATTTTTAAGGCTCTAATGACTTATCTTAAGAAATTTCAAATGTAGCTAAATTAAATGATACAAGCATTTTGTCATATAGAAGGTTAAAATCTGATACAGTATAAAAGCTGTGACTTCTCCTTGGGCAGCCCTTGTTGACTAAGTGCTAAAAAAAGGCATTTGCCATTATAACGGCACAAAAACTATGGCCTCCAAGTGTTACCTACTCAGGCCTTTTAACAAATTTGTTAACACTTGTAGTTATATTACTCCACCTTTCTCTTAGTGTGAACTGGTATCAATTATTTAGCCAATTTTATTATGTTATTAAAATACCTGCTGATTAAACGTGAACCAAAGTGTCACTTTAAAGAAATGTAAAATAAATAGTAGCACTGAACTGCAATGCTCCCCAAATGTCTAAAACTGAAGTTGAAGTTAATTATGTTGGCAAAAGTGATAACATAAAACATTTCAAGAATTTGCACAAAATGCATGCTTTTTCCCCTCCTCTGCCATAAAAGCTGATTTTCCTAGCACCGGTAAGGTTATGTAGGTAGTTGTTTAGGGATACTGAAATGACAAAGGGTCTCAACATGCAAGTTTTCAACAAAAGAGATTTAGATTTCAAAAATGGAAGTGATTATACTTTTAAAAAAAATAACACAATAATTATTTAGGAACTTGATGCAAAATGAGCTTTAACTTTATAGTATCCAGTATCATACTCTGCAATTTCTACACAAACTGTAAAATTTGATGCAGCCTCCACCTCCAGTTTCTTCAATTAAAAACCTTTAAAACGGAAATAGCATACAAATAAGCCAATACAAAAATATACAAATAACTACCACTGTATTGTTTATCTCTTACCCAGCAAGGTAAGAAACAACCTTTTAATACTTTAATTTTGAGAGTATTAAACAACTAGTGTGAAAAACAAGCTGCATGTAAACTATTTCTACTGCCTGTGCTTCAATGACTAGCTGAGGCAACCTGTTATAGGAGGTGTTAATTGGCAATAGGAGTACAAGTCAGAAGCATGTTCCCCATCGTCCTAACCCAGCAAGGCTAGGTCATTAAAGTGGAAATGAATTCTTTCATGTCGACTTAACCCTTTCCGTACTTGATTTCAGCTGTTTTCCCTCAATTAATTTAAAACTTGTTACTTTTTAAGAGTTTAAAAAAAACGCTTACAAAAAAAAAAATCCTCAGGCTGACAGTTCCAATGGATATATTATTCAGAAGGCAAGGAGAGTTAATTGCAAGAATCCCCCCTCTTCATCCTTTCCCCAAAATAAAAATTGTAATTCTATTTGCTGATTTTAACATTAAACAAAAATGTAGGCTATATAATGAGAGCATCTGAAATATAAGGTATTTAGTTATTTGTACTGATTTATGCTGAATTTCTAGATGTGGGATGTAAATGTCCTGTTCTTGAGGATCTTCAACTCTGAACAACCACCTAAGGAGGACAAATATGAATTGAATTATTTCCAAAATGTCCTCAATGTGTCCAAAGAAAAATTTTCTGAGACAGATATATCTTCAAATGTATTTTGAATTACTCCACCTTTCTAATTATATTCCATTATTCTGAGGTGTACAGCCACAGCATATCCTGATGACTGGTTGCCAAAAAGCCAAAAATTCCTTTTATGGCAGGGTCTCAGGTTTCCAGATGGCACATTAATTCTCAGAAAGAGAAAAAGAGAGAAAGAGAAAAAGAAAGAGAAAGGAAAAAAAATGGGGCTGCTTTAAAAACCTACTATTTTTTAGTAAAAGATAATGCATCTACAATTCTATATATTTTAAAAATGGTAACCACTTGAACAAACCTCAAAGTAGTGGTTTGTACATGATATTTTGACTACTTTTCTGTTGCTTTTGTCTTCTAGTTTAGAACAGTGATTCCATCCTTGAGCTCTCTCTAGCCAGGCAAAAATTTATCTTCTTAGATAGTCTGAGGGCACTAAGAGGGGAAGAAAGAACTTGTCCCTGGTTACGGAGCTAATATAAGTTGGAGGCATAACTTGAACCTAGGCCTTCTTGACTCCAAAGTAGGCTCTGTCCTCATTATATGATCTTTTCTTGAACACTAGTTTTATTGAAAAGCTTATTTTGCAGCTTTTCAATTATGTCTTCTTAAATTTAGAGATTCCAAAGAATCTACATGTGGTGACTCAGTAAATATTTGTTGACAATCAAGGACAATTAATTCATTAATTCATCACCTACTGATGAAATTTAGTCAGTTTTTAGGTAAAATGGTTGACATCACCTAGTATTAGTCTAATAATTCTATTAACAAAGAGGGCAGCTTCCTGTGAATTCACTGTCAGAAATAAAAAATATAAGTGTACAGGGAATTTTAAGTCATTATAAATTCTCTCCCTCATTTTTCTCCTTTTTTTTTCTCCCTGATACATTGTCTTATTCCTCTCACTTCTACCCATTTCCCAGGGATACTGGTATGACCAAATAAGACAATTTATGTAAAGCTGTCCTATAAAGACCTTTTAGTGCTCAGACTTAGTAATAAAGCACCATTAGGACTGGATGCCCAGAAAATCCAACCCTAATGCTACCTTTTAGGTTACATTTCTGCCCCTCCAAAAAAAAGGTCACATCTTTTCTTCAACTTTTCATTCAACTTTACATTCACTTTTCAACCTTCACGTAATGGTTAAAAGTGGAGAACCTGAAAGATAAGAAACAGTCTAATTTGCCCTAGGCCCAAAACTCTCACTAAGAGTGACCCTCACTCTTTCCAATGGCCAGTGTTAGGATTCTGTACCATCTATTTCATGAGATTAAGGATTATGTCTTGTATTAATCAATCACCCACAGCGTTGTCCACCTGGGGGAGTGTCCATTATTCTGACCTACTAAAAGTTAACAGACAGTACTTCATGATCTTTGTTCTACATGTTGCATAGAAGAATTAAAATGAATGGGAGAAATCATAAAACAAACCAAAACGTAATACAAAAGAAAATGATCTGCTACATTTTGCAACTGAATTCCATACATCACCCAATGAACTTTTGAGGCAAAATGCCTTCCACATCCAGAGAAAGAACTACAGAATTGGATCACAGAATGAAGCAAACCATTTACTTTTGTATTATGTTTTCTTTCATTCATTTTAATTCTTCTAGTCAATATGACTAAGGTGAAAATGTATTTAACATGAACGTATATGTAGAATCTATATAAGACGGCCTGCCGTCTTGGGGAGGGAGGGGAAAATATCTAAGATATGGGGAAGTGACTGTAGAACACTGAAAACAAACAGAAAAAGAAAAAAAAGAAAGTCTGAATGGATAAACTGAGAACAAATATTACATTCTTAAGAAAAAAATCAGTGTATAGAAGAATTACAACTCGGGGATGAGGTGAGGAAGAGGTAATGTATATCTAGGATCTCACTGTTCTAGGGAACTCCAGGTGAAGTAATTTCTTCTATCAACCACAAATCTGTAACTGCACTGCAATTTACAGTCTTTTTTTATTTTTTGGAGGGGGGAAGGCAAGACAACTCACTTTAAGTGACTTGCCCAAGGTCACACAGTTAGTAAAGTGTCAACTGTCTAAGGCCAGTTTTGAACTTGGGTCCTTCTGAGTTCAGGGCCAGTGCTCTTGTCACCTAGCTGCCCCTGCAATTTACAGTTTTGAAGAGTTGTCTAAGAATGACTTAGTGGATAGAAAATAGCTCTACCACTCAGCAAGTACTAGGTTCAGGTTTCCCCTCTGATACATACTGGTTACATGGAGAAGTCACCATATACCCAAAATCACAACTACATCTTTAACTAATAAAATATCAAATGTTATTTTTCTCAGAATGAATCTTAAGACCATCTTAAAAATTAAAGAAATTTTCTCATACACCCTTTTATCTAATAACAAATTTACTGCTACAAACATTAAATCTAGTGTTCCTTTACTGTCCAAGGAGTAAATCACATTGACAAGATGTAGTATGTTTTCTCCACAAGTATTTTTTGACATTTACCATTAGATCTGAACTTGTAAAAACAAAAAAACTAAAAACTATGTTTGTCTCTTTTAAAAACTAATTTGCTTGAAGGACAGGATTACTTTAAAGGTCTGCTTTTCTCCAATTGTCTCCAAAACTGAATCCGTAAATCCAGAATTCTGTACTGGTATAAGCTGACTTCTAGACCATAAAATATGGGTCATCCAAGATCTGAGAAATTAATACTGAAATCATTCTGAGTTGACCAGGTGATTATGGGCACAGCAGAGGAGGAAAAGCGAATAGACCCTTTTGAAACTGGGGAAATCATTTTGGATTAGCTGGCAAACCAGATTATACTGCAGCTGGGCTGTACTATGAAACTTACCCTGATTCTATCTCTAGGTACTGACTAAAGCCATTTCTCTACCTAGAGTAAATGTTTTCAAAGTGCTTTCAAAACATTATCTCACTCAGAGAAAGAAAAGCTGGGTGAAATAAATAAGAAAAACAGGAAAAACACATCAGCAATGAAAAGAGAAGAGCTGTGTTAGTAAGAGGTAGAAAAAGGAAATAAAATAGAAGTGAGAACAAAGAAAGACAGGACTGAAGGGGGATAAAAAGGTACATGATGAAATCTTGGAAAACCACCTTCAGTTAGTTACCAATTAAGTTAGCCAGAAGATAGAACTCTTAACTGGTTAATCAAGGTGTCACAAAGTTATTACTAAAAAGCACAGAACTCAACTTGCTATATGAATAATTGTATAAAATGAAGTCTAAGTGAGGACAAGTTCTCTTAAATTTTGTGATTTTCCCCATTCATGCTATTTTAGAAAAGATTTCTGTAGCGTAACATCAAATATTCCCAGTGCTTTAGTAAATGCTTAATAAATGCCTTTTTCATTCATTTATTCACACTGTAGAATCACTGAGCTCACAGCCCACTAAAAGCTGTAAATATTTTTAAAAAATTAATGTGTGGGTAGCCATGCTTCCTCCCACTTTGGTGTTTATAACGCTGATTTTTAAACCAAGTATTAAGACTTTACATTAATAATTACTCAATATCTTTTTCACGAAAATTCACCAACTCAGTGTCCTACCCTGTTAAGATCTCTTTGGATCCTGAATCTGTTTATTGTTCAGTTAGCTATCCCCCACAGCTTTGTGTCATCTGTTAATCTGACAAGAATGTCATTTATGACATTCAAAGTCATTGACAAAAAATGTTAAAATGAGAAGCACTAAAACACAATCCCCTGGGACAACTACTGCAAAGGAGAGCTGCTCTTAAGTTCATATTCACAAACCATTTATGATGACTACCCATAGGAGCTAGTCCTTAAAACAGTCCTGAATACCTAAACTATACTCTTGTCTAACCTACTCACATATTCCCACCCTTCTCCACAAGAATAGCAGGAAACATTTCATTGACCTCTTTGTGAAAATCTGATAAACTACATGTTTTCTTTACCTACCAATTTTAGAATTTTACTAGGAACTGAAGTGAAGCCCCTAACCCACCAGTTGCTTCTTTCAGTACCCAGAGATGTGGTGTGTACGTAATATACACATTATATATGTATTATAACATATAATACAGAAATATATACACGTATATGAATGTTTGCATGCATTCATGCTCAGATTGTCAGTGTTTTAAAAGAACGGTCTTGGAATCATCAAAACCTGGATTCAAATGCCATCTTTGCAACATACTAGATGCACTACAATGGGTAAATGATGTAAATATTTTGACCCTTAGGGGACCAGGAGACTATCAAATACTATGAACTGCTGAACTGCCAACCTGGATCAGCTGAGGGAGTTTCTACACAAGCAGCTTTCTATAGTGATGAAATCACTAGTTTGGGCAGGAGGAAAAAGAGAGAGAGAGAGAGAGAGAGAGAGAGAGAGAGAGAGAGAGAGAGAGAGAGTGTGTGTGATATCCATTTGAGTATCTCATTTCCAAATATTAGTAATACAACCCTTTTTTTTAAGAACATTTTCCAAAGGAGAAAACAGTAGCATCATTAGAGCCATCTATTCAACTATTATTAAAAAAAAAAAACAAACCCAACTACATCTGTATATTGAAAGTTTATATCAAATACAATTGTGTCTAGAGCCTCTGAATGAGTTTTGTCAACTATGACCATAGCTAAGTTTCCAAACTCTATAAATGAAATGAAATAAAATTTTTTAACATTCCTCCCCCATAACTACTTTTTAAATTATGTATTCACAATAGCATATACAGATTACCACCTAGTTCAGAATGCCACTCACTTATCGTCATATGCAAATATCATCCCCATTTTACAAGTAAGGTTAAAAGAGGTTACAGCCTGCCCAAGGTTATACAGCTAGTAAACTGCAAAGCCTGTGCCTCAAACCCAGATCTCCTCACTACAAACCTAGTATTCTTTCTCCTATTTCAGCCTGTCCTCTATGCTTAAACTAAAGCAGAATAAACACCTGCCCAGGGAAGAATCATTCAGCTGTCTAAATCTCCCCCCTCCATCACAGTAACCTAACCAAATCTTCAACATTGTAGCAACTCCTAACGGCTTGTAGGTGCTGTACAAGCACCACCTCATTTTACTCGCACAGCGCCTAAGAGGAGGATGCTATTATTATCTCACTTTACAGATGAGGAGACAGAGAAGACGTGCCCAGGGTCACATGGCTAATAGCAGAAGCCAAATCAGAAGTCTGCCTGATTTCAGACTTAGCCTCTATCCACTGTGCCACCTAATTGCCTCTTTGATCAAATTACTGTAAAAATTGTACCCCAGTTTATTCAATTGTAAAATGGAAATAAAGAAATAATTTACCATCTGTAATTCACCTAGTTCTATATGTAAAATCTTTGTTCATGGAATTTTTCATTCATTCATCCATCCTTCCATTTACCTTTAAAAATTAGCAAAATGTATTTTCACTATTTACAAGATGATGAGTAAAGCATTTTATAAAAGTCTTAAAAACTACAGAAATGAGTTATTATCAACTTGCTATATTATTACTCTTTATAAATTAATCCTTTTTAAAAAGACTCATGATTTCTTCTCTGAATTTTTTCAGTTAAACACTCTTACCTCGTTTGGGGTTAGTGTATGCAGAGGTGTCAAAGGAATTCTTTTGTTGTGACAGGGCCTTAGCCCAAGTGCCCACAGGATCCCACTGCCCAGAGAAGGAAGTAT
This sequence comes from Potorous gilbertii, assembly GCA_028658325.1. Taxonomy (NCBI): domain Eukaryota; kingdom Metazoa; phylum Chordata; class Mammalia; order Diprotodontia; family Potoroidae; genus Potorous; species Potorous gilbertii. The sequence goes on along the minus strand of CM053771.1, from coordinate 183,361,384 downwards.
ACCAAAAAAGAAACAGAAACTGAGGTGGGCAATACCAATGGATTATGCCCTGTGGTATCATATTTGGGACAGAACATAACATAAAGAAATCTCTTAAATACCAATAATCCTCAACTATCTTGATCATTTAGTATTAACAGGTAAAGAAACTTGCCTCTCATTTTACAGAAAAAAATTCACCATGAATTTTTACAGAAAAAGTTCACTATGAGCTCTCTCTTCCTTATTTCCTATCATTCAGGTGCCTTTTGCCACTTTATTCTACCTAACCAGTTTCACATGATGAAGTGGCCTTATTCCTTAGCAATGCTAACTCCTCTACTTGTTCAAGTGATCCCACACTATCCTGCCTCTCCCAAGACAGCAGCACCACCTTCTGAGATCTCCACTCCCTTATTTTCAATCTCTCCCATTCTACTGGTTCATTTCCTACTGCCTACAAACATGCCCTTGTCTCTTCTACTCCGAAAAAACACTGAGTTGATCCTTCCATCCCTGCTGTCATCCTATTTCTCTTCTGTTCTTTGTGTCTAAACCCCTTAAAAAGGACAACTTCAATGGATGCCTCTACTTTTTCACCTTTTACTCTCTTCTTAACTCCTTATGATCTGGCTTCTGACCTAATCATCCCACCAGAATTTTTCTCTTCAAATTTACTAATGATTTCTCTGCTAAATCCAACAGCCTTTTCTTAATCCTCATTCTCCTTAACCTCTCTGTGGCCCCTGACACTGCTGATCAGTCTCTCCTCCTTGATACTCTCTAGGTTTTTGGGACAGAAGTCTCTCTTGGTTTTCCCTATCTGACTACTCCTTCTCTGTCTCCTTTCTTGGATATTCCTCCCAATTATAACCTCTAACTGATCACCCTCAGGGTTCTTTCCTGGGCTATCTTCTCCCTCTGTACTACTTCACTTGGTGATCTCATCAGCTCCCATGGATTTAATTACCATCTTTTTGCTGATGACTCTAAAATCTGCTGCAATCTCTTTGCTGACCTTCGATCTCACATTTCCAATTGCCTTTTAGCCATCTCGAACTGGATGTCCAGCACAGTTTAAACTCAATATATCCAAAATTCATCTTTCTATCTAAACTCTCCACCCTTACCTCTAGAGCAGAGGTGGGGAACCTACAGCCTCAAGGTCACATGTGGACCCCAAGGTCCAAACTTCACAAAACAAATCCCTTTAGTAAAAATTTGTACTCAGTCAAAAGATGGCACCCAAGGATCTAGAAGGCCACACATGGCCTCAAGGCTGCAAGTTCCCCAGCCCTGTTCATCATTCTCCTAGTCCTTTAGTCTGGCAACCTAGGAGCCATCCTGAATTCATCACTGTCTCTCACCCCCTCAACCTCTCATCCAATCTATTGTCAACATCTGTCAATTTCATCTCTGCAACACTTCTGAATAAGTCCTTCTCTCCTCTGATACTAATACAACGCAGGCCCTTATCACCTCAACTTGGATTATTGCAATAATCTGCTTGCCTTGAATCTCCCCCCACTCCAATCTATGCTCCACTTGGCCACTAAAGTGATTTTCCTAAAATGCAAGAATGATCATGTCACTCCCCTACTTCAGAGGTTCCCTATAGCTTCCAGATGCAAATACAAAATGCTCCGACATTCTAAGCCCTTCACAACCTAGCCCCCTCCTGCCTTTTCAATCATCTTACACCTTACTCCCCAATAAGTACTTTTCAATCCTGTGACATTGGTCTCCTGGCTGTTCCATGAACAAGAAACATTTCTCTGGCTGTCCCCCAGGTCTGGAATGTTCTCCCTCCTCTACGATACCTACTGAACTCTGACTTCCTTTAAATCCCAACTAAACTCCCACTTCCTACAACCACCTTCTCTAACGCTTCTTAATTTCAGTGTCTTCCCTCTGTCAGTTATTTCCTATTTATCCTGTATATATGCTTTGTATATATTTATTTGCATGTTATGTCCACCATTAAATTGTTAGCTCCTTTGTATCCCTAATGTTTAGTAAAGTACCTGGCCCAGAGTAGGTGCTTAATTAATATTTACTGAATTGAGAATTATCTTTTCTGTTTATATTTAAATAAATTAGTTCACCACAAAGGAGCTTCTCAGTGTCCTGGGGACCCTTCCTCAAGCTCTCCAGGCATACCCAAGAAGTGTTAATAATTTTCCACTGCTCCTAGTACAAAATATGGACTCTGACATTTAAAATCCTTCAATATCTGGCTCCAGTAGTCTTTCTATAGGCTGATTAGATGTTATTTGCTGTTCCCAATAAAGACTTGGTCTATCTCCCATTTGTGCCTCTACACAGGTTGTTCCCCATGCCTAGATGCTATCCTTCATTCTTGCATCTTAGAAACTTGAGGTCCTTTTGAGGCTTAGCTCAATGTCTACCTACTTCAATAAATGGCATATCCTTGAAAGGTAGTCTAAAGATCTATGGGTCAAAGAAACACAATTGTGAAAACTGTTAATATAATTTTATACATGACAGAGTCAGGATAAAAAAAAGTTCTCTAGTTCTAACTAAATAAATTATTTTGGGACTGCCAAGGCAAAGAAAAACATATAACTTGTATGTGCATCTCATTGGTTTAAAAGAAATCTCTTTTGATTACTTTAAATACCATGATGAATATAAGCTCCTTGAAACTGGGGAGTTTTTATTTTTTTCTTCCTCATATCCTTAGACCAGTGCTTAGTATATAGAAGGCCTTTAAGAAATATTTGTTGAATTGCATGAGGCTGTCAATGTATTTTTGATGCCTGAACAAAAAAGAGTAAAAGGAGCTAGAAGAAAAAAATTGAAAAATTTGTCCTATAAATATTTTATGGCACCAAATCAGAATGGACAGAATGAAAAAAGGAACAATGCTTTAAAGTAATAAAGTTACAAGTACCAAACTGATGTTTTTAATCTTGAAAGACTTTTGCCTTCCAAAATTACTTTTGCCATTTTCAAGATGGGGTAAATCCAAAGACATTCTAAGAATTTCAATGGAAGTTAGTCACTAGCTAGGTCAGCTCTCATTCTTAGATGTCTCGGTTACTTGCCAACAGATAACTAGGAATTAAAGCTAGTTTTACTAAGCCCCAGTGTTTCAAGAGTGTTAGGCAGCAGTGGATTAGGCAGTCTGCAAGACATAAAATGTATCCTGGTTAGAACTTAACATTGTTAAACTCCCATGCGTACAAGACACTGTTCTACATGCCACTTAAAAAACAACTGAAGTTAAAGTTGCATGGCTTCTCTAGAAACTTCCATTCTTATAAGTAAATGGTAAAGAGGTTGGGCATAAAACACAAAGAGGAGTTTCCAGAGGCTTCTCATTGTGAAAATTATGTGAAATGAGGAAAAGAGAAAGACAAAGTAAGAAGTTTAACAAGGCTGAAAGAGGCACATCAGTCAGAAATAACTTAAAGGAGCGTAGGAAAAAGAATTCCTTGAGATTAAGGGAGATGTCTATTTGTACACTTCCTCCTATTCACAGCATCTACAGCATTCACCACATAAGCAAATTTTCAAAAAATGCCAACTGACTGATAGGTAAGGAATTAAAAGATGAGATCTTCTATTACAATGATATTTCGCAGTTAAACTTTTTAAAATTTATATTTTTAAAACAAGTTTAATCTGCAAACAAATATTTACATATTCTATAACTGAAACCTATATTCAACCAAAGTATGTGCATATAAAATGATTTGATTTATAAAATGTTTTATGCAGTGCTTTCATATTCCAATATATGCATTTAATTTGTAAAGTATTTCCTTCAAGTTTTAAGATCAAGATAATAGGGAAAAAATGTAAGAAAAAGTATAAAATAGTAGCAGAGAGGAGTGGAAAGTATTTCAGAATTATTAATCTTCTGCATCTTGAAGTTTCACTGAATTGATTTTTCCTGTTTTGTAATTTTTCTGAAGATCTGTGCCATTATCTTGACCAGTTTACAACTACATCTACCAAAGAACTGAAATTTCATTTTATAAAAATAATTACTAAAGACAGGTCCCTATTATTAAAACAAAACCACTTTTGAATATTAGTATTATTTTATAGGCCTGACTTCAAAAATCATTTCATACAGTTGCTAACATGTGGAAATCTCAACACTTAACTAGCCTTGGACTGCCACACCTTTCACTGAGAGTCACTTTAAAATTAGTTTATATTAATGTGAAAATGCAAAGAAACTTGCCAATGTGTGCCAACTTTATGGCTCATGGATAAAGAACATAACCTTTTTGTGCCAATCAGATCACCAACCACATTACTTTAAAGGTCATGTTAACACTCTGTTTAATCCCAGCCCAGGCCAGAGCAGCAGATTAAGCACAATTTTACATCAGTGGCAGGTCTCCCAAGTTTTCTTGATGCCATAGAATTCATAAGTAGGATCAGTGTGTTCTGAAAAAACATGGGGGGGGGGGGGGAGGAGGAGAAAGGGTTGCACAGCATCAAGCAGTATAATGCTGAAACCTCATCATCAAAGTGACAGTTTTCAAGTGCCATTTATGATGCCCTAGTCTGGAAACATCCCAGCTAACCCATCTGATCAACAATTTCACAGATGGAAGTACTTGATGGCTAATTGGCAAGTCCATTATTCAACTAAAACAGTTCCCTGTACCTCTTTTCTTTTCACTGAATGTCAAGGGACACTAACACTGGTCACTATGAATATCTTAAAATTTTTTTTAAAAAAGGTCTCACTTGCTCACGGCAATCTTTTAACACAACATAAAATTGTTTGGCTGGTTTACAATACTGAAGTAGTTTTTAAAAATTACAACCTTTTCAAGAACTGAAAGAAGTAAGGAATATATAAATCCTTTTTCAAAAGCTGACCTTGCTTCGATATCACTAGTCTTTATCAAAGTGATATGACAGGAAAATTAAAATGAATGCATTGTCTTAAAAGTCCTTAAAACATATCTAAATGGCCTGCATGTTACACGTGAAGACAAAAAAACAACACTTAAGCATTTAGAGTTTTACTGGAGGTGAGCACCTGTTAAAATATAACTTATTTCTAACTATTCTGCAAAAACCTTGACAATTCCCAATTTTTGATCTATGAATCAGGTAGTCAGGATGACCCCACAAAAGAAATTATTTGACTCAATATACAGTAAGCTTTTATCACCAAACTGAAGGAAAAAATAATATAATGTCAGTGACATTTGGTCACATTATTAGACCCCATGAAATCAGTCTGTTCCTATTTATCCCTTTATAACAATGCTACCACCTGCTGCTAATACTGTCAAGATGTCTTACCTGACCTTTTGTAATCTTCCCAGGTAAGGAACCAAAAGTAAATCCTTGTGCAAAGATGAGTGATACATATTGTTTCAAAACATCATTTGATTATTACACAAAATTCAAGTCACTAAGGATTTACTGAACACCTATTATGTGCATATTAATATTACTGTTATTCAACAACTATTTGAGTGCCTTTGTGTACAACTATAAAATTTGTATTGCTTAAAGAAATTACTATTCCAAAATACTTATATACATATTGCCTTTCACATTTAAGTATGTCCAAAAATGTGATGAATCCGTGATCTCATCAATGTAGTACAAAATGATGCAGACTGCAAATATTATGGAGAGCCTACCCACCATGTGCAGTCTTGTCCATACTCAAATATGTCAACAGTATTCCTACCAAGGATGGAGACTGTACCTAATCCACATCTGCTCATCCTGCATTACTGACTCTTGTTCATATCCTTCCCTTTAAGTCTGTCACAAAGAGTCCATCTAACATGCTCCAGGTTTTCCTCAGTTTCTCTCAACAAGATGAGTTGACCAAAAGATGAACCATTAGTCCACCACTTAACCCTTGTTCTCATATGACCAGCCCATTTTTTTTTTGCTTGTATATTTCTATGATATGCTATTGTACTTCTCCTTTGTAACTGCTTATTGTTGCAAGGTGCAGCCTGCGTATTTATGGCTGCTCTGCGCCCCTCAGTTGCCCTTTGGATGATTTCTAAAGTTCTTTTAATGACTCAGGCTTCTCTCTGAAATAAAGACCAACTTTAGAATATCCATATTCTGCCTTTTGCAGTTTCATGACTCTGAATGATGTCAGTCACTGCCTATAGCTTCCCAAGGACTTTTCTTGCATTCTAGGCTGAGTGGATGTCAATGGAGCACAGGATTAGTTGTTCCTCACTCTTACTGCATAAGTAGTTAATATTTTTTTTCTAATTACACATTTCTAAGAAAAATTTCCTTACCATTTACAAATACTTCCTTGCTTGTAGTGCAATGCTTCCTGAGCTAACCCACCTCTGCCTCTCTACTACATGATATGTGAGCTTCAACTTTAATTTTCTGGGGACTGTAGTATTGAGTTTCTCTGAAGTGAATTCAACTGCCTCCTTGGAAAAAAGGCCCATCTTTTTAACATCATATTCTTCATTATGTTCATTTAGTAAGTCATGGAGTATTATAGCCTCCAAAATAAAATGTGAAAAAATATGTATATATGCAGCAAGTGAAATGGAAAATGTCTAACAATTTTCCTATATATCACGGAGGAGTACCTTTTGAAAATTAGGTTTTTTACCATTCTTACACTATTATTTATTAGAACTGTTTCCTACTACTTAGCTTCCACTATTTACACAACTGAGAATGAAAATTAATTAATTAATCAATAGCTAGCATGGCCAGTTAAAGTTAGAGCAAACACAGGAGATCATGGGAACATAAGATAGAAAATAAAGTAATTAACCTAATTTTCTCTGTTGTTTAGGGAATAAAAGTCAATGCACTTTCTGGGAGCCTTCCCACTATGCTCTCCCCTCCTATATTCATTTTCCCTTGGAGCAAGTAGGTTCTGAGATTACTGGCAAAAAGCCTTGAAAAATACCACTGGAAAACCTATATACATATGTATATAGGTTTTCCAGTGGTATTTTTGCAGATATATACATACACACACACACACACACACACACACACACACACATATACACCTACACGTATATATACTGGCATGCCCCCAGTCACTGAACATACATAGGAGCACCAACAATGAGATATACTGAATGTATGGGACAATCAAACATATATACAAGCTTAGTGAATCTGCTAATGTCCAGGAAACTGGTCTCATCAATGAAAAAGACTTGGAACTTGATACAATAAAATTTAAAAACTTGAGAGTAAATCTGAATTAGGAAATACATTCAAGTAGCCAATAGAAAAGTAGCACCAACTAGTTAATCAAAAATATGAAAACAACACAATGTAAAAGGCAAGGAAGTGTAAGAAGTAAGAATAATAGGAAAATCTTGTAAAATTAAATCAACTGCTTCAAATTTTAAATAACCTCTTGTGCCTTGGCTTCATCTATAAGTACAATGGGCACACTAAAATTATATGGTAATAAATATGTGGCCAGGCCTGATGGGCATGCTTGTAGTTCCTGATACTGGGGAGACTGAGGCTAGTGGATCACTTGAGTTCAAGGAGTTTTGAATTGTAGTAAGACTAAGCACTAAGTCTGGCACCAACGTGCTAAGCCCCAAGAAGGGCAAACTGGCCCATGTTGGAAAAATGAAGTAGCTTAAAGCTTTTATGCCAATCAGGATTGAGATTGGGCTATAAGAGACCACTGTACTTCCAGTCTGAGTGAAATGAGAGTATCCAAAACACACACTCTTTCTGTCTCTTTCTCTCTCTCCTCCCACATCTATGGACCTGTGGAAAGAGTTTCTACACTAAAAATTCTCCTATGTCAGTGAAACCACATGTCCTAAGAGGGAAAGAATTATCGTTTACCAAAAAGTACATTTCCAATATCTGAATCTTTCATCTCAATTTCTGCCTTAAGAGTAGACTAACTGAAATTTCATGTTTCAGACAAATTTAATTTGAACCTCTGCTTTGATATCATATTTCATTATGAACTTGTTCGGATTTCACATGCTTAGTTAGAGACTTCAAAAATCTGATTCTGTCCATGACAGTATTCCCTCCACCAGTACTGATAATTCCTCCATATCTCAGTAAACAATTTAATTGGCCCTTAAAACATCAAACAAAACTAGGATACTCAAAAGATATTATGAAGATTAGATGTGATATACCCACCTGGAATGTGCTTGTCCCTTAATGATTTGAGAAACCTCAAGAGTAAATATGAGACCTCTCTCCATATCATAACATAGCTTGTTATGGAGGTGTAATCTTCTTTAGAACCCAAAAGCATCAGTAATCAGAAGGACCAGTCCTAATTAATTTGTTTAGGGTATGATCCTTTTCTTAATTTTCTTAAAGGTGATGGCACAGTAGCTAAAGAATTGCAAGAGTCAGGAAGTCCTAAGTTAGAACTCCCCCTCACACATTTGGTAGTTTGTGTGGCCTAGTCAAGCTGCTTAATGTCTCTTAACCTCAGCTTCTTCATGTGCAAAATGGGGATAACAACAGCGCCTATCTCACAAGGTTGTTGTGAGGATCAAATGAGATAATATATGGGAAGCACACTGCAAACCTTAAATCCATGTTGGTTATTATTATGTAAAAAACACAAGCCAAGGTACAGTTAACAACTACAGCTTCTACATTTTAAATAGTGCTAATAGCCAAGGAGAATATTTAGGGTTCTTGGGGTCTTATTTTAAAAATAATTGCTCTTCCATAAAATTATTTGTGGTAAGGTAAAACAATTCAACAATTAAATTAAAACATCACAGCTATAGTCCCTCTAGCCTCACTAACCAACTTCATATATAACAAATGTTACAGTTTTCATAGAGGGTGAAATATGGATGAGTTCTAATCTAGCATTTATACAGTGCTTTAAGGTTTGTAAAGCACTTAACATATTTTATCATGTGATAAGGATCATGTAGCCCAATAAATACTTAAATTTCAGTCAAATAATAATTTAAAAAGAAACATCTTATTCCATGAAGTTGGAAAAACGATAATTAGAAAAATTAACTCACATGCAAAATACTATAATTATAAAAATACATTTATAAACCCAAGAAATAGAAAATTCAGCGTATAGAATTTTTATCAGGAATGTAATGATCCTTTCCTGAATATAACAGGCCAGTGTTTAAGGGTAGAAAAAACATTTTCTAAAATCAGTTGCATGTCCAAATCATGATTAGCTTACAAACTACAGAACTAATTTGTTAAAAAAATCCTCATCTCCACAAAGTCAAAAATAGTATTAGGAATTATTTACTACATAACTGAAGAATAATACTAAAATGTATTATTCTAAACAACTGATCATTTTGTGTAACTGCTCCTGAAAGATAATAAGAGAGAAAAACAACAAGGCAAAAGTAAGGGTTTTAATCATTGGGTTACAGCAACTGATTGCATGTTTGAATGTGTGTATGTGTGTAGTCACATTTGATAGAAGAGGGAAGTTTAGTACATCTTTCCTCAACTAATACAGAAGAGAACAAATGATATGGTAGACTGTCTTTGAATTTAGGAAGATCTTTCCAGGATCTGTTAAATCTATTTTTGCTCTACTCACACACACTTTAAGATAGGGATTCTTAACCTCAGGTGCATGAACTTAAAAATTTTTTTATAACTGCATTTCAATGTGATTGATTTTCTTTACAATACTATACATTTTGTTTTCTGCATTTAAAAACATTCAGAGAAAGGGTCCATAGGTATCATCAGACTGCCAAGGAGGTCCATGAGACTGAAAAGGTTAAGAACATCTACATCAAAGTCATGTCATTACTAGGAAATGCTTCATGAACAGAGAAGCAGCATGAAGCAGAGGAAAGAACACTGAATTTGGATCCAAAGGGTCCAGTTTCAGCTCTATTTGCTACTTCTATGACCCTGGGCAAGTCCTTTCTCCTCTCTGGACTTCAATTAACTCTTTTGTAAAATGAGGACATTGAGTCGGGCAGCCTCCAAATGCCCTTTCAGCTCTAAATCTATGATCTGAAGGAAGTAAGCAATAATTTGGTTCTTTTTCAGTCTTAGTGACATTTCAATCAGTAATTTAGATGAAGATATAGATGGTATACTTAACAAATATGCGAAAGACATAAAGCTGGGAGAGACAATGATGTGAGCTAGGCTGCTGTATCACAAAGCTGCCAGCTGTTAGGATGGTAACATAGAATGAATAATAAACACCAAGGTGGCAAATTCAATAACCCTATGAAGGTTTTGATCTTAGATGAGTCAGACATGGAAAATCAAGGAATATCTTCCCCAACTCAAAAATATAAAGGAAAAAGAAATAAAGAGAAAATGAAAGGGCAGAACTCTGGAGCAATAGATTTCACAAACCAGTTTCATGAAGCTGAATGAGATAAAAAAACACAAGTCTTCAATGACATAATGTATATATTATAGAAACAGAAATTCACCTTGCTGATCTCCACCTACTTTAACATTTGTGAAATTACTCTCTACTGAAGTTTGTCTGCAAATACTGTGTAACTTATAGCTGAAGTCAGTTGCTTTGAACATTAAGAATTTAAGGGAGTTGCCCAGGACCATAAAGCATGGATGTGTCAGGGGCACAACGAAGCACAGGTCTTCATAACGCAGAAGCTAACTTTCTATCCACTCGGCTTCTCTTTATAGACTTAAGGAAAGCAATTAAGCAAAATACTCTCGGTTCCCTTTTAGTAAGGATAAGGAAGAGCTCGTTGTATGTCTCAGAAAAGCGTTATTAGCGGTACAATGAATTATGTCCACTTCGATTCCAAGTAACAGAATTAATCACCACAATAATAACTAATAAAATAAATCTCTCCAAATATGTATGTGTATCAGAATCCCGAAAGAAAGGAAGCCATGAAAATATAAAAGCGGAAAAGCAAAGCTTAAAAAAGTTTGAGAAAATTCATTTATAAAATATTTAAGTCAAGTCAGCAAGTATAAAATTTATTAAGCACATACATGTACACACACACACGGCAAAAGCAGTTCTTGCTCTCAAGAAGCTTACTGTCTCATGGGGGAGAAAACATGAGCTAGCATTAAAGAGGACTGGGACAGGCTGCTTCCCTTCTTGCAAAGTTGGAATTTTAGTTGAGACTTTGAAAGGATATTGGATTTTAGATATAGAAAGGAAAAAAGCAATGAAAGATAAGGGAAAAAGCATTTATTAAGCACTAATTATGAGTCAGGCACTGGGCTAAGTGCTAGGGATACAATTACAAGGTGATTATAAAGATATCTACTTTTTTCTTTTTAAAAATTTGCAAAATTAAAACAACTTGTTTAATATAATTCTATATTTTTTTCCTAAAGCATTCCCTCCAAGTTAAACAAAAAATTATTCTTCCCTAATAAATATAAATCTATAACCAAAATCTGAGGCTCAGTTGAAGCATTTTGGAGTTTTCCTTAATACCTCTATTAGGAAATAAAAACTGGGAGTGCTGTAAAGTTCTATTATTCACTTGATAAAACTATAAGAAAATTAAATCCACACAAAAATCTCTACTTCAAAAATCTGGTAAGTTACAACTATTATAGGAGGAATAAAAGGAATTACAATTCAACACAAGAGCCTATTGCAAATGCAGCACCAATTCCTATCCACTCACACAAAAAAGGACTTATTAACTTTAACTATGTGGCTAAAATCTGTCTCAAATTCCACCTGTGCATGAAGTTGACCATAACCAAATCAAAATTATTTTCTACTTCCTCTGAATGGATGGCATTTACTAGTAATACGCATTATTCTTCCCCTCCAGAGCACACTGTTGTCAATCCCTAAGTGAGGGTGTGCATCAAGACTCTGGTCTGGCTTCTCTTCTGCTCTCTCTCCTTTCTCTTGGTAACCACCTCTGCTCCTACATGTTTAACTATCATCTCTACACAGAGGACTACTAGATCAATACATCCAGCCCTCATCTCTTTCTCAAGCTCCAGTCACACATCTCCAAACACCTACTGGACATTTCAAAGTCAACACAGCCAAAACAGAAATCAACATCTGTTCAATAAAACCTTCTTCTGAACTTCAGCATTTCTGCCAAAGGTAACATCTGCCAGTCATCTAGATTTGCAACCACAGCATCATCCTCCATGCCTACCCCCCTCACTCTACAGATCCAGATGGTTGCCAAACCTTGTTGTTTCTGCTTCTACCACTCCTTTTCCTCTTCTCCCTGTTCATCCAGCCACAACTCCTTTTCAGGTCTTATCACTTTTCCTTACTGTTTTCCCTGCTTCAGTTCTCTTCTTATTCCATCCTTCACACAGCTACGAAAACGATTTTCCTAAAACATTGGCAGTCCCTTATTCAAAAAATTTCAGTAGTTCCAAGTTACCTCCCTGTCTTGGTTTTTGAACTATTTACATCCTGGTCCCACTGACTTTTCTGATCCTTATCACACACTGATGTCCTTCTAGTACTGTATGGCTCAGTCAAACTGGCTTTCTTGATATTCCTTCTAGGCAGTGCTCCATATCCATCTCTGCCTTTGCCTTCTTTGGCTGTTTCTCATGACTAAAATGCATTTTCTCTCCAGTTCCACCTCTAACAACCCCTTATTTCCTTCAAAACTCAAATGAAACAGACCTTTTACATTAAGAATTGCTAACTTGCAGTCCATAAACTTGTTGCAAAAATATTTTGATAAATACATTCAATATAACCTACCCCCTGTAATCCTAGTATTTTCTTCTATTCATTTTAAAACATTATTTTTAGAAGGGGCCTACAGGCTTTCCCAGACTGCCAAAGGGATCCATGACACAAAACAGGTTAAGCATCACTGTCCTAGATGAAGCACTGAGGTGGTACAATGGATAAATCACTGGATATGGAGTCAGAAAGACCTGAATTCAAGTCTAGCCTCAAATACTCCTTAGCTTTGTCACCTGGCCAAGTCACTTAACCCCTACTATCTGATTCCTCATCAATACAAAGGGAAAAAAACAGCACCTACATCCTGGAATAAGATAGTAACTGTAAAGTGCTTAGCACAGGGATGGGGAACCTGCAGCCTTCTAGGTCCGCGGATGTGGCTTTTGACGGAGTCCAAGTTTTACAGAACAAATCCTTTTATTAAAGAGATTTATTCTGTGGATTCTGTCAAAGAGCCACACTAGAGGGCTACCTGTGTCCTTGAGGCCACAGGTTTCCCACCCCCACCGCTCCACACAGCAAGTGCTCTGTACATGTTACTCATAATTATTACTGCCACCCCTCAGCTGCTCATGGGCATCTCGCCCTACCCCCGCATTTCTATTTACCTATAAATGAGCATGTTGTCTCCCCTGATGGAACATCAGTTCCTTAAAGACTGTCACTTCTGTCTTTGCACAACATAGTACTTGGCACAAAGGAGGCACTTAATAAATACCTGCTGACGAATTAATTCCAGTCTCACTGGTCTGCTAGCTATTGTGTATACATGACATTCCATCTTCTACCCCTATGGTCTTACACAGGTGACAGCAGAATCAACAAAACTAGTGTTGTCATAGAAAGGGAGAGTTAAAAAAAGGCTTCACTGTAAGGAAAATCAGCAATTTTCATATACTTAGTGACTACTTTATTTTTCATTTCATTTCATGATAAAAATCCAAAGGATGCATTCACTATTGATCGCTGAAATGTAATTCAAGTCCAAGGTTGCGCAGTAACAGAAGCACCAGGAAGCAGATCCCACAGTTCCCTCATCTTGCATAACTAAATATTCTGCAGGGTCTCACAGGGTATCCCTTCATTCATGGAGGGTTGTACCTCTGCTTCTACAGGGGACCTGCTGTCCTTATCAGCTGTGGGGGAAGAAAATCAGGTTTCTAACAGGTTTCACCAAGTGGGTTGACAAAACTTCTTCCCCATCTTGTTTCTCAGAAAATGGTAGCATGACGTACAGGAGCCCAAAGAATGCACAAACATACCCATCAAGTTCTAAAAAGGTACTGATGGGGAACAAGGATAAAGTAAATCAAAGAGAAATGGCTCATCCAGTCCAGGTTGCATAAGAAGCCTGCCAGAATCCAGGGAGCTCTGAGGGAGATAAGCTGGAATAGGGGAAGGCAGCGGCAGAAGCACAAACAGCTTGGTGCTGAAGCAGAGACAAAGACACATTAAATGCCATCAAAAGCTAAAGGCTAAGGCAGTTCCAGTTTCAGCTTTAGTTCTAGCCCCAACCCCAACCTGACAGGAAAACAGGGCCAAGTAAATATTCCAACCAGGGTCATGGTATCCTGGGCCCCAGCTGCCCCAGGAGAAGGAACCAGACCAGCCTGCAGCAGAGGCCTAGTTAGTCCATGAAGGAACCTCATGGTGTCCACACTCAAGTCACTAGGAGAAGGGCCAAGGACAACACCAGGTCAGTGTTGTCAAGAACAAGGTCAATCAACTGCACAATCAACAAAGTATGGAGCCTCCAAAGGTCACAGGAAAGAATTGGGTTTGGAAGTGTGCATGGAGGAAGAGAGAGAAGTAGCCAAGCTCAAAACCTAAGTTGAACCACCAGCATACCGAGCAATAGCCAGGAAGTCTGAAGAAGATGTAAGTTTAGTCTTAGCTACTACATCTGAAACCAAGCTGGGCCTGCCCCACATCATACAAGATTATGTATGGGAAAGAAGAATCTGATCCAAGTACAAAGCCCCAATCTAGAACATATTGATGGAGATAATAGGAAACAAAAGAAAATTCTGAACACAAGGAAGAAATAGTTTGGATTTAGAGGAGTCCAAGAGGGAAACCCAGAAGGGATTAACTTCACAAAAAGTCCAGAAAAAAAATCGGAAAAAAGTCAAAAGAGGAAAAAAAATCAAAGAGTTTAAAAAAGTCAAAACGATAAAAAGTCAGAGAAAAGAATGTTCCGGGCACAAGGTCTACAAAAATATTTGGAAGAAATAAAACAAAATATATAAAATGCAACATTCAAGGAAATGAGGTTCCAACAAGGGAAGTTCTATATAAAAGTCAGCTGTTTATTTTAAAAAATCTGAACAGAAGTTGCAAGGTGGAATGAAGAGAGTTTGGAACATGACATTAGGAAGTGACCCATGACAAATGCCACAGGAAACTCCTCCCTAGGAGTTTCTTGGCTTCTATCTCTGAGGCACCATGAGAATTCCTGCAGATGACATTACAGAACTGAGTTCAAATCCCAGCTATGAGCTCAGGCAAAGAAATTAATCTCTCTGAGCCTCAGTTTCTCCATTTGTAAAATGGGATGGGGTGTGTGTAGACTAGAGGACCTTAACAGTCCCTAAAGCTATAAGCCTATGATCATGGATCTTTTATGTATTTCTATAAAGTTAATCTAATATCTGCATATTACAATGGTTGGCTATAATATGAACAGTAAGGTTTTTAAAAAATGGTTATATGTTTTTATAATTAATTTCAAATAAAATTCAGGAAATTCTAGAAGACATCTGGAAAGTTTACCGTGTATCTCAAAACAGCTTTGGTAGGCGTCAAGTTCAAAAAGGCCTGAGGAGGCATAAGTCTGAAGGATTAGACTACGCAGATGTTAGAAAAATGAAGAGTCATGAAGTGGGTTGGCAGCAAAGAAACATGAGAAATACTCAAAACTGCTTAAGAAAAAGAAACTAAAAATAACTGAAGACTTCTCCAGGATGCAATAAACTATCAGGAAGAGATTTTTAGCTCTCTAAAGAAAATATGAAATAATTACGAACCAAAATAGAATTTGGCCGTCTATCTAATGAATGAAT
This sequence comes from Potorous gilbertii, assembly GCA_028658325.1. Lineage (NCBI taxonomy): Eukaryota > Metazoa > Chordata > Mammalia > Diprotodontia > Potoroidae > Potorous > Potorous gilbertii. Next base: position 183,345,694 of record CM053771.1, on the reverse strand, counting down.
TTACACACAAGCTCTGAAACTAAATGCCTCAACAATACAATACCAAAAAACTTCTTCAACTTTTACATCAAGGATATTAGTTCTTAGAACAAACAACTGAATGAAGAAGACAACAACCTCCTACGGTCATACTGAATTACAGGCATGCTGATGACTAAAGAAATAACAAAAATGAGATATTAAAAATAGACTTTCAAGGACTCAGTTTTCTATAAAGTGAGTTAACTGGTCTAAATTATCTCTAGGGTCAATCACGAACTTAAATATGCACAAACTAAACACATTTCTACAGAAATGAAAAATTAGAAAGGAACAACATAAAGAGATGCATACAACGTTGGAGTAGATGAATGACAGATAAATTTAAAAATTGTCCTTTACAGTCTGCAAAGCGCTTTATATTCTTTTTCTTATTTGATCCTTCCAATAATCCTGTAAAGTCAGAATGAAAAGCATCATTTTCCTAATTTTAGAGATGATGAAACTGTGGGTCAGAAAGTGGGTAAAGGATATACTGAAGTAAGTGAGTTAATATGAATTTGCAGACTTCATATTTGAATCCAATTCTTCTGACTCCATCTCATTATCGTTTATACTCGACTTCAGATGCTCCTGCAATACTCAGTACAGAGTTCAGAAAAGAGAGGATCTTCACTGGCTTCAAAGACAGAGTAAGAATAGTAACACGGCTTCCCTCCACATAAATTGTATGAAACAAAGAAGAAACTTACATCATTACTTAGTAATCAGCTAATGTAAAAGAAATAAATTCTATAAAGTATTAAAAGGGCAAAAAGACATATAATCACACATTTTTAAAAAATTAAATTTATTTTATACCAACTACACACAAGGAACATGGTAGCCGACAACATAAGACCTCATGCACATAAGTAATTGTGGTGATCACTTTTAGATTACTGCTAAAAGTACTGGTGTTGAATTCTGCATACATATTACTGATAACGTTTATAGGTTTAATAAAATTAGGTATTTCAAGTAATCTAGCCTTTTAACAAAAGGCAACTTTGAAAATACTGTATCTCAAAATATTAAATGAAAACAAGTAGTTAACTTTATTATTCCCAGGGCAGAATATCAATTAAGATAGCTGTGCTCTCCATATATCTTTATGTGTAGCAAGGTAGCACTAAAGCTATAAGGTCATCTGTGGGGTCATTTTCCTGAGATTTCTTTTACTTCTAAAAATCCAGAAAATGGTTTTACCTTTTTTTAATGTTCAAAGATACACTGAGAAACTGTATACTAACCTGGCCAAGCCCAGGCATACCTCCTCCAAGTCGAAGTAGTCTGTCCATATTTCTAGAAAACAGAAACAAAGGAAAACGTTCCTAAGCACAAAAGTGTTTACTCAATTGCTATCTATATAATTCACCTTCAGTCACTCAGTATGTCAAAAATATTGGTGGTAATTACAACACAACATCAGACTTCCTGTTAATTAACACCACATATTAATTCAAGAAGCTGTCTTCTACGCTAATTAACAGACCTTATTTTACTGCTTTGGTTTTGGGTTATCCCCAGTTTTAAAGACAAGCAATCTTAGCATAGTTTTCAAAACTTTGCTATCAAGTTAATTATATTTTCTTATTGTTATCAGATAACAGTACCTGAACAAGAGAAGTGCCTAGAATACTTACCATGTATATGACTGAGGGTGCATCAATTTGTCCAGAGTGTACAAATAAAAATCCTCACTTTTAAATTAAATTTTAACATCCTCATTAGTAAGTTCTGTGCTAATTAACTTACAGCTTGTCAGTTATCATCAAAACTACATGTGAAAGACATTGTGAGCAGATTATGGATCTCTGAATTAGCATCAAAAGCTTTTTTTAATGAACTCATTATACTAAAAAGAAATACTATAAAGTAAACATTAAATGCATTCAGTTAATGTTCTAGAAGCTACACATAAATTTCATTTCAGTTACTGGGGAGCAAATATAGGGAAATATGCCTTCATTCAGAAAGTGCTAAGCTATTAAGTGTTATAATTGAGTCAGTAAGTATAAATATGATTTAACTTATTGTTAAAAACAATTTGATTTATTTTGGTACATTTGGATAAAAAGGAGAAATAATTTCTGTGAAATGAATAGCTCAGGCAGAATAGGTAGATAAAAGAAAAAGTATGTGAACTATGTGCCTATGTCTACATGTTTATGTATACATATGCATACACACACACACACACATATATGCACATATACATATATTTAGGTGGTCTCAATGACCACATAACTCTCTCAATATTTAAAGAGAATAAGCATCATCTAACTCTTATGTACTCAATTTCCCTAAGTATCTTTTTCACAATGGCTACTACCTCAAGAATTCTTCCGTCCTTGTCATTACTGTCACTGGAAACAATCCTAAACAAATTGACTTTGTCTTACTTAAACATTTGCCTACATTGTTTTTACCAGGTAAAACTGTCAACGACACTGAAATCCGGTAAAGCGCTACAATCATTATACCACTAATAAAATACCGCTTATAAACATCCATGTTGAATTGTGCTGAAAATGGAAACTACTGAATAACTTTTAGAAGTTCCCTTAACTTAGACCTTAAGAACTATTTAATAAAAAAAGACCTCATGATAGAGTATAGCTTAATGCACAGTTTGCTTCCAAAGAGTCTGTAAAGCAAAAATACATACACCATACAATTTCCATTTCAATTAGTAGCAAGAATAAAGAACAAAAACCCTCATCAAATCTCTGTAGTTTCTTGAAAATTCGTCTTATTACCTGGACCATGCTCATAAGAATATTAAAAGAATGTAAACAGGAAAAACAAGTAGATTGGTATATACTTCTCTATTACTGAGCAGGGAAAAAAGGTTCTCACAGCACAGCATCAAATAAACTAAAAACAAGAATCCTTTCTCTAAACACAACCTTGAAGATCAAAATTTTAAGAAGTAATCAAAAGACATAACTAAGAAAAAAAGCATGTTAATTTAATAAATACTTAATATGCTCTTCCCCACTGAATAATAAATTATTATCTTTTTGTGCTTTATAGCTTTCAAAGGTTTAATACAGAGTTCAAGATGCTGTGAAAATTGAGAGCAAGGTAAGAAGAGGAAAAGAAGATATGGCCAGTGAAACTGTTTTATTAAAATTGTGTTTTTCATTCAATAGGAAAATATGTTACACAAACTAAACTATTTTAAACCACTGATCTACATACAGATAAATCAAGAAATTTTTTGCTGAAAATGTTTTAATTTTGATGACATATTAAATACAAAAAACTTTTAGTAAAATGTTTTCAAAAACATTTAAAGGTACTATTTTAAAAGTTAACAGAAAACAGAAGTAATATTTTTAAATATATTGCAAAATCAATGCTTATGTCCAAATTGCCCCCTAGGAAGTACTTATGTTATAAATGTAGGTTATTATTTAGTACATCAAATTTGGAATTTGCAGGGAAGATAAATACAATATATTTTCCAAAGCCAGGTCCTTGTTATCACAGACTGAAAAAAGAGATAAATGAAGCATATTTCTGTTTCTCACCTGGTCACTAACTACAATATTTCAGGCTTTAATTTGTTGAACTTGGCAAAAATTCTTCTTAGTTCAAACTCTTGATTTTTGTAGCAGTTTTGAAGCACAACTCTTCCCAAGTATCTCTTTCTCTCACCTCTTTTTCCTAAATAAAAAAGGGGGGTGGGAGTGGAGTGTAACTGTGATGTTTATGAAGATAAAATAACAAAATAAAAACCAAAAGGTTTTGCCCCAGTAGTTTCTAAATGCTAAGGAACGCTACAAGTTAATTCCTCAGGCATCCTTTCCCAACACTGTAGAATCATGATATAACATCTAAATATTCACTCCCCCAGATATTTTGCTTTTTGAGGCCACAAAGCTCAATTCTTATCATAGTAATAGGGTAGAAGTCTCGAGCTAATGAGTAATTTTTATTCCAAAGGTCAATTTTGTAACCTTTTCAGGATTGGGAAACTATTTTCTATAGAAACAAAATTATGTCACTGGTTGACAGGGTTTACATTAGTCAGAGAAGACTGTGTGTATAAAATATATAGGTATGTATAAAATACAACACTTTTTATTTAAATGAATTTTAAGATAGAGGAGGGCAGAGCCAAAAAAACTCCAACAACACAATATACACCAGTGGTGTCAAACTCAAACAGAAACGAACCCCTGCAGATCTTAGAAACCTTGACTTAGAAAACCACAAATTGATATTATCTATGTTGTACTGTACTTTTTGTTAAACATTTTCTAATTATATTTTAATCTGGTTCGGCCACACTTAAGGTGTTTGGCAAGCCAGTGAGTTTAATGATGCTACTGTGTGGGATGGCTCAGGTCCCTACTTAATTAATTACTCAGAGGCCTGCCTCTCAAAGTGAAGACAGAAAGTTTATTTATTCGATTCTTGAGAAGCGGGGCAATCCTGTACTCAGGCTTTAATTTGTTGAACTTGGCAAAAGGAAAGCCGAAAAGACAAAGAAAGGGCAGTGATTTATATAGACTCAAACTAAGTCCCTCCCCTCCCACTGACCATTATTCTCATTAGTTGAGAATATGAACTTACATTCTAGACATGAAATCTAGCCAATCCCTTTTGAAATGAAGACATTGAAGAATTAAGTAAGTTTTATCCAATCATTGAGACCCTAATGCACTACACAGTTTTACATCCTTATATGGAATTATTCTATTCTAAAAATACTGTGACCTTGGGCCTCTTGGTTTTACCTCACCCCTGGGAGAAGAATTACAATCTGAGAAGTCTTCACTAAACCTATTCCATTCACTACCATACACCATGACTACCAATAACATAAACAAAGAAAACATACAAGAAAACTCAAGTCAAATACAACTGACAAGTTTGTTACCATATTTTTAAAGTCAAAGCGTACATGTTTTAATATGTTAACAAAAAAAAACCTAGGAAAGAGAGAAAGTGACAAGTAATATATCCACTGCGGTCATTAAATGATTCTGATTAGATATTTACATGAACATGTACTGAGTAAAGGGGTACTTTGTCTGAGTATTGGCTCACATTGAAAGAAAAATGTCTCCCTCTCACCCCAAATTCTTTAAAACATTTTTTAAAAATAAAATTAACTCAGATTTACATCCTAGGATACATGAGAACTATCCATTCTCTGTAGCCTTGGCAGCAAGGAATGGAGACCTTCTCAATTCCAAGTCAATAATAGTAGCTCTAACAGGAAAGAAGCAACAGCAGATTAGAGAAGAAATTGGGAGAATAGGGGAGGGAGGAAAAGGTTGTTGTTTTTAATAAACATTTTTCAATATAATTATCTTCCTTAATCCTACATATTTTATCCTATGGATATAAAAACATTATTCTGAGAAGGTGTTTATATGTTTCACCAACCTACCAAGAAAAGGACAAGAAGCCCCTCTAGACCAGGGAAGAGTAACCTGCGGCCTCGAGGCCACATGACACTCTAGATCCTCAAACTAACTACACAGAACAAATCCCCTTAATAAAAGGCCACAGTCCTCCTCTAGACAGAGAGTCCTCATGGTTTGGGTAGGTTAATCTCCAAGGTCCCTTCAAACCTTCCAATTTTAAATATGGCAGAGCTAGTGAAGAAAGTCTTGAGGCTCATTTCCCCCTCTATCCCACCTTGGTATCATCAGTTCTATCACATCAAACCCTTTTCCGGACTAGCACTGAATAGAGGTCTCTAATTACCATCCTCTTTGAAGTCTCTATTTCATGTGCTTCTTTTACCACACTTTTCTTGAAACCTTTTCTTCATTCTCATGGTTCTCCCTCTTCTTGGACTATTTTCTTGTCCTCCCTTTCCCATGATCTCTATCTACATTCTGCTGCTTGGTGACTTAAAATTCTGAACACTTCAGTTATCACCTCTGAGTTGGTAACTTTCAAAATGATTCTCTCATTCTGGACAGAAGCTACTTCAAACTTTCTATTCTCTCCTCAAATCTCCTTTATCTTCTCCCATTTTTCAACTGAGGACCTTGCCTCTTGCTTTACTGAGAAAATTGATGATGTTGCCCATGACCTCCCTTTTCTCCCTTCTCTTTCCAATGAGGTGGCCTTTCTCCTTGCCAGGCTAATATCTTCATTAGGCTCTTAAGCCCACACTCAGTCTTTCCCAGCAAATGGCTTCTTCAACTATTCCCCCTCAAGCTTTCCCAAATAGTTCCTTCCCTACTGCCTTCAAACCTGTACAAACCTCCTCCATACTTAAAAAAAAAACAAAACAATAGACCCTGCCATCTACTCAAGTCATCACTCCACAGGTCTTCTCCCTCTCTCACTCAATGCTTAGAAAAATCTGTCTACACTCCTTGATTCCATTTCCTCTTCTGTCACTCAACTTTTTGCAATATGTCTTCTGATCTTATTACTAAAATGAAACTGCCTTTAAAATCTCATTACCAAACCTGATATTCTTTTCCCAATCCTCATTCCTTTTGACATCTTTCTGCAATACCTGACAAAGTTGAATACTCTCTTCTCTATTTTTTTTATCTTTCCTTCTCAGTTACCTTTTCTGGTGGATTCTCCATTTCAATACCTCTGGCTCTGTCCTAGGTCCCATTCTCTCTTTACAATTTCTCCGTTGGCAGACTCTTCACTTCCTATTGGTTTAATTATCACCTGTACACAGATGATTCACAGGCATCACCACCGGACATTTCAATAAGATATCCCTGAGACATCTCAAAATCAACATGCTCAAAATAAAATCTGTAATTCTTCAACCTAAACCTATCCCTATACGAAACTTCCCTATTTCTGTCCTGACCTCTCAAGTTCATAACCTCAGGTGTTATCCCCAAGTCCCCACTCTTCCTTACTTCACATATCCAAACTCATTAAATCTTGCTGTTTTAATCTCTAACACTGCATCTGTATCAGTTCCTCTCTAGTCACAAAGCCAGCACTTTAGTTCAGACACTTCTTATTTCTCATCTGGACCTTTGCAGTGTCCTCCTAATTAGTCTCCATGCCTCCCTCCAATTCACCTTCCACACACACACCAAAGTGAATTTCTTAGGCATAAATCTGACGTTGTCAGTACTCTACTCAATAAACTTCAGTGGCTCCCTAAAGCTGCTAAGATAAAATAGCATTTCCTATTTGGTTTCTAAAGTCCTTCATTTCTTGGCCACAATCTATCTTTCTAGTCCTTTACATTATTCCCCGTTATGTACACTAGGGTATAAATAAATTAATCTTCTTTCTGTTCATCACATATGGCATTCCAGGGTCCCATCTTAGTGCCTTTGCACTGTCCATTCCTCATGCCTATAATGTACTTCCATACCTCCACCTTAAAATCTCACTCTTCTTTCAAGATGCAGTTCAAGCATCACTTTCTACTGAAAGTATTCCTGACTCCCTTAACTACTAGAGTCCTACTTTTTTAACTGCCCTGCATTTATTTTCTATTTATTCTGTATAGAAGACTATCAAATTTGCAGAACATTGCATTCCCTATTAGAATGTAAGGTCTTTGATAACTGGGATTAAAAATATATGTGTGTGTGTGTGTGTGTGTGTGTGTGTGTGTGCACGTGCACGCACACACACCCCTGTATCCCTAACACGTAGCACAGTGCCTGACACACACACAACACACACACACACACACACACACACACACACACACACACACACACCCATATCCCTAACACCTAGCACAGTGCCTGGCATAGTAGATTCTTAATACATGCTCCTGACTGACTATAAAGAGGGGATGAGATAGGAAGAAAAATGCTGGGCATAATCACTAAATTTCTCATTGGATATTTCAAACTCAATGTCCCAGGACATCTTTAACTCAACATACCCCATATATCTTTATTCCCAAACCTAATCTTCAAGCAAATCCCCTACTACTATCAAGGGTACCATCACCTTTGTAGTCTCCAAGGTTTGTAACTTCAGTGATAACCTCAAACTCTTTCCTCTTTCTTTCCCTATATAGATACATCCTTAATTGCCAAATCTCGCCACGTCTACTTCCATAGTCTGTCATATCAGCCCTTTCTCTGTAGTCACAAAATCATTACATCAGTTCAGTTCTTTGTCACCCATCACTCTTCTCTTTGCACTCCAGTCCAGCCTCCAACCACAGCTGCCAAAGTGAGTGTCCTTAAATGCAGATCTAACCATGTCACTGCTGTTTTCCAGTAGCTACCCTCTGCCTCTGGATGTCTTTTGAAGTCCTTTACATCTCAGCCACAACTTCTCTTTCTGGACTTATTAGACTTTACTTCCCCTTCCCTGCCTCTCCACAGTTCAGTCAAACTGGCCATTCTCTGTTTCTCCCACATTTTCAAAATGATATAATGGAAGAATCATTTATATAAAGCATTACACTTGTAATCAGACTCTCAGATTCAAGTTGATAAGTGATATCACTTTTAAACTCACAGCATGGTACATATTTGGTACTTCACTGCACTCACATAGCCACCAACCCAATTAACTAAAGCCCTCATCATTGTGCATCATTGCACAATTATAATATTCTCTTAACTTCTTGCTTCAGGTCTCCATCAATCAGTCAGTCTGGTGCCATACCAAGAAAGAAAAGACTGTCCTTGCCCTCGAAGGAGACCACAATCTAACAGAGGAGACAACATACAAATATTAATACAAAGTAAGCTATATACATGATATATAGGAAATAAGAGAGAGAAGGCAATAGAATTAAGAGGGTTGGGAGAAGTTTCCTGTAAATAATGGAATTTTAGCTAGGACTTAAAAGAAAGCCAGGAAAGCCAGTGGGCAGAGATGAAGAGGGAAAGTATTCCAGGAAGGGGAGACAGAGAAAATGTTTGGGAAAAACAGATGGAATGTCTTGCTCAGGAACAGCAAGGAGGTCACTGTCACTGGATCTAAGGATATATGGAATAAAGGTTCATAAGAATGAAAAGGTAGGAGAAGGCTAAGTCATGAAGAACTTTAAATGCCAAACACAAGATTCTGTTTTTGATCTTGGAGATGAAAGGAAGCCACTGGAGTCTACTGTGTTAGGGGGCTGACATGGTCAGACCTGTGATGTAGGAAAGTCACTCTAGTGATTCAATGGAGAATGATTTGGAGTGGGCAGGATAGAGGCAGGCAGTTATTGTACAGTTATTGCAACAGTCCATGTGTGAAGCTTAGAGGCTGCACTAGAGTGGGGGTCCGAAGAGAGAAAGAAGAATATTTGAGAGTTATTGTAAAGGTAAAATCAACAGGTCTTGGCAACTAACTTGGGGTGGGAGAGCACTGGTTAGAGATAATGAGGAATCCAGGACATCTAGTTTGCAGCCTGAAGGACTAAGAGGATGGTGTTGCCTTCTACAGTAATAGTGAAGATAAGAAGGGTGGGGTGGGGTGTTTGTCCTTCATTGCTGAAGAAGACCATGCCATCAGAGAAATGATGACATGACTTGCATTTGACTTTGTTTTGAGTGAAGAAGGGCTGAGCAGGTCACCAGCCTCACTTTTCCTCTAGAAGGAAAAGTTCCTTCTAGGAACCATCTGAATTCAGTGACCAGATACTCAACAGGATGACTGGAGATGACGCAGGATGAAGCAATTGGGGTTAAGTGACCTGCCCAAGGTCACACAGCCAGTAAGTGTTGTGTCTGAGGTGATATTTGAACTCAGGTCCTCCTGACTCCTGCACTGGTGCTCTATCCACTGCGCCACCTAGCTGCCCAAAGACAGGGGAAAATTTAGGGGGAAAGATGAGTTGAGTTTTGGACATGTTGAGTTTATGATGTCTACTGGACATCCAATTCACGATGTCTCAAAGACAGTTAGAGATGTGAGACTGGAGGTCAGCCGAGATGCTAGGGGGAAACTAGATGGTGCTGTGGATTACTCATTTTCAAGAGTTTAAATCTGTCCTCAGAGACTTACTAACTGTATGACTCTGGGCAAGTTGCGTAACTGTTTAACCTCAGTACTTCATGGGTAAAATATGCTGGAGATGGAAACCTTTGCCAAGAAAATCCCAAAATGGGGTCACAAAGAGTTGGACACCACTAAAACAACTTAACAACAAGAGATGTTAGGTAGATTTGAGAATCATTAGCAAAAAGACAGTAATTAAATCCATGGGAGCTGATGAGATCACCAAGTGAAATAATACAGAGGGACAAGAGAGGAGGGCCCAGGACAAGACACTGAGGGACACCTACAGTTAGAAGAGGGCATGATCTGGAAGAGGATCAGCAAAGAAGACAGAGAAAGAATAATCAGAGGTAGGAAGAAAACCAAGTGAGAAAACCTAGAGAAAGGGGGAGAAGGATCAACAGTGTCAAAGGCTGAAGAGAGGTAAAGGAGATGGAAGACTGAGAAGGCCACTGAATTTGGCAACTAAGAGATCACTGGTAATGTTGGAGAGAACCATTTCATGGTAAGGTGGGCAGCTGGATTTTAGGAGGTCAAGTTAAGAAGAGAGTCAGAAGAAAGTGGAGGGACTATTGCAGATAACTTTTTCAAGTTTAGCCAGAAAGGACAGAAAAATATTGGATGGTAAGAGGGACAGACCTATCAAGTGAGGGTTTTTTGAGGAAGGGGGAGATATGGACCTATTTATAAGCAGGAGAGTATAAAAACAGGGAGAAACTCAAAATAAGTGAGATCATTCCTCCTATCTATCTACCCCCTACCTACATCTTCCTCCAAAAATTCATCAAAGAAACTTCATTAAAGTTCAGGTTTGACACTTCCCTTCTCAACAAATTCTAGTGGCTCCCTATTATTAATTTGTCATTTAAATGCTTATTATTTGATCTAATATCAAATATAAAATCTTTTATATGACATTTAAAGTCTAACAACCTGGCCCCATTACATATTAATCTCCTTTTACAAAATACAGATCTATCAAAATGGTGTTCTTACCGCTCCTCACATACAGCCTCCTATCCTATTTCCAGACTTTGTAAAGGATTTTCTGTCCCTGGAATGTACTCCCTTCCTTTCCTCTACCTCGCAGAATTCCTAGGCTCCTTCAAGGCTCCACTCAAGTAACAACTTCTATATGATAACTTTCCTTATTTACAGTTTCTGGTCTCTTTCCATAGAAATGATTGTTTATCCATTTTGTCTATTAATACATGTGTTGTCTTTCCTGGATAGATGAAGCATCAATGGCATGTGTAACAAATCTACAGATGACACTAGGTTAAGAGGTATACACTAAAGACCAAATACTAAGCAGTATGACCAGATAAATCTATCTGCAAGAGTGAATTATCTACTATATTTATTTCTCTTTCAGGGTGTTAAATGTAAGAGGCAGGATTTTAACCCAGGTCCTCTGACTCTTGTACTTGAACCTTTTCCCTTTCTCCACTTGCATGTACCCATACTCTGTCCCCTCAAGAAAAGAATGGAACCAAGAAGCATGGAAGTGCTCTACCTGTACATAAAGAATAACATTTTAGAGTTGAAAGAACTTTGGACAGTACCGTATTTCATTCATGAAGTAAGCTGGATGCTAGTAAAATAGATTGGTAACTGCAAAACAACTACTGCCCAAAAGCATTGTCTAATTATGTGCTACAGGGTTTTATTCTGGACCCTGGCTGGTTCTGTCCATTATTTTTAATCAGTGACTTGTTGTTGTGATTGTCCTTTGTTTTCGAAGAGGACCAGGACATCAGAGAAATGATGACATGACTTGCACTTGACTTCAATTTGAGTGAGGGAGGGCTATGCAAAGTCAATAGACTTACTTTCTCCTCCTGAGCCACCTGGATCCAGTGATCAGATAGTAGGATGACTGGAGATGGCCCAGGATGCAATGGGAAACCTTGGTCCTTTAGGCCAAGGCCTATTCAGGTACCCATTCAGGTCTCTTTAAAAAGTAGTTAGGGGGATGGCCCCTTTCACAGAAAAGAAAAAAAAATAGATAAATCATGCTGGGAGAGGCAGGAGCCTCAGGGTTGTAGTTTTGAAAAGAAACTGTTACTATAGTCGTTCACTGTAAGCCAGCAGGGTCCAAAACAGTCACAGAGTAGAGGTTGGGCAGGGACCCTTCCTTGTTCAATTCATGGGCTTCAGAGTACATGAGGTCTAAGGTTTTAAGAGGGGAAGGGGAGGGGAAGGTCCAACTAGTTGGGTCCCCATTTAGGCAGCTTGGTCTACTCATAGGTTGTGAGGTAATAATTATAGATGTTAGAAAGAGTTCAGAGAAGAAGTAATACAATTAAAATATTGCACAGGGCTTGAAAATCAACTTTATATTTGTGAAGGTATGGCTAGACATAAACCAGAGTGTTATAAGGGACGACAAACTCAATATGAGTAAAAATTAAGATATGTTCACCAAAAATAATACTGGAATCTTGGGCTTCATAAAGAAAAGGGTAATGTTCAGAGTGAGAGAAGTCGCCCTCTTATGTTGTACCTTGGTTTGGCTGCATTTGGAGTATTGTGTTCCTTTCTGGGGGCTTCATTCTTATATGGACATTGACAGATAAGAGTGATAGAGAGTGGTAAGAATGGTGCAAGGATTCATCCTTTTAATTCAGTCTACAGAGAATATTTTATTAATAGATAAAAATACTGAATAATATGGGAATAAGGAGAAATCATGGCGTGAAGGGAGGGAAACAATTTTCTGGTGACCTTCTTTCAAGTTTTCATTAAACTATTACTGACTACTCTGAAATTGGTCATTCAGCCCATTCCAGAACTCACCTAATTATATTATCATCTAATCCATGGTAAAGTAGAAAGAACATTGACTCTGGTGACAGAGAAACTTGGTTCAGACTACTTCTGATGCAATTAAAATTATATTCAATAAAGGGCTGTGGAAACATAGATTAAAAATTTATTTGAAACTAAATAATCTCATCTAAAGAATGAGTGGGTCAAAGAACAAACAATATAATCAATGACATCATTAAAGAGAATGACAATGAGACCATATACCAAAATATGTAGAATGAAATCAAAATAATACTTGGGGGAAAATTTATGTCCCTAAACAATTTCATCAATAAAATGGAGAAAAATCAGATCAGTGAATTGGGCATATAACAAAAACAAAATAAAACCAAAAAATTATAAAAGAACAATTAAAGACTCCCAATTAAACATGAAATCTGAAATCCTGAAAAATCAAAGGAGAGATTAATAAAACTGAAAGTAAACCATTGAACTAATAAATAAAACTATGAGCTGGTGTTATGGGAAAAAAAATAAATTGTTCACTGATTTTAAAAAAAGGTAATTACAAATATCAAAAACGAAAAGGTGAAATGAAAGAAATTATTAGGAGCTATTATACCAATATATGACAATGAAGTACGAAAATATAGGTGGCTTATTTATCAAATCTGCAGATGACACAAGGCTAATAAAGAAAGTTAAGTAACTGGAGACATCCGAATTTTAAGCAGCATGTCCAAATAAATCTTTTCTGGAAGAGCAAGTCATTCACTTTGTCCCAATCTGGCTCCAGCTATGTTTCATTCCCCTCATCAACTACCACACAGCTTTCTTCCCTCCTTTCCAGTTCTACAATCATAATTAAATCAATTGTGTTATTGCTCCTAGAAAGAATTTATCAATCTGCTTCCCAATAGCTTAACTCATCATCCTAGTAACTTTCCAAACAAAAATCTCCTTCCCTGGACATCATTCCCTTAAATGTCCCCTGTTAGAATGTAAGCTTCTTGAGAACAAGGACTCACTATACTCTGCACTTGGCACTGTGGTACGGATTTAGTAAATGTTTTTTCATTTATTCAAAAATGACACTGATAGGCAGCATGTCAAATATAGTCAAATATATCAAGATGAAATCTGGTAAAGATACATACAGGGTATCCTAGACTGAGTGCAATTTTAAGCTGTTAAAGTTTTGGGGACACCCAGTAAAACAGATACAAGGGCAGGTTGGGAGAAACATAACAGAAGCCAGAGAAAAAGCCAACGAAGACTCATAAGCTTTTGCCATTATTCTCTAAAGAGTAGGAGCAAGGTGGAGTGTAACACCTCAGACATCTCATCTGTCACCAGGCTGCACTCACTCTGAACTTTTGACTTCTCTACAATACTGCCCCTGTCAGGTTCTTTCTCCTTTCTTCAACTTCCTTTTGAGTCTTCTCTCCCTCAATGTGTCAGAAAGCTCCTTGAGGAAAAGGACTGTCTTTCTCATTCACATTTGTGGACCTGACATAGTAAACACCTAATAAGTGTTTATTTACTATTGATTCCACAAGGAATCAGGAAACATAGGTTCTGCTCCCAATTCTGTCACTAAATTACTCTGTGCCCTTAGGGAAATGTCTTCTCTTGAGTTTCTTTATTTTACCTCATCAATAAGACGAAGATAATGTGTGAGATCCAGATAACTCCGAGATCTATATATCCAGTCCTGATATTGCTCCTGATCACCAACTGCCAAGCAGACACTTCCATTTGGATGTTTCAAATGTATCTTAAACTCAATATATCAAAACAAAACTACATCCTTTGCCCAAATCTGTTCATCTTCCAAACTTTCCTATTTATGCTGAGGGCATCCTTCTCTTGAAACTTTGAAAAGTCCCTCAACTCTTCATTCTCCCTCATCTCTCATATCCAATCACTTGCCAAGTCTCATTTTTCCTTCACAACATCTCATGAATTCATTACCTCTCCATTTATACAACTATCACCATGACTAAAAGCCTTTGTTACCTCTCACTTTGTCTATTTCAGTAGTTTCCTACTCTTCTTAGGAAGAACTGCTTTCCTGCTCTTTTCCTGTGTCAAGGAACCTTCTCCAAACCATCTTCCACACATCTGCCTAACTGATATTATGAAATCACAGATGTGATCATGTCTTTCTCTTACTCTATATGCTCCACTGTCTAATGTAAATATCGATGAATGCAAACTTTTCTTTTGGTTAATTAAAGTTCTTTGAAATCTGGTTCCAACCAACTTTTCCAGGTTTACTGTGTATTATTCTCATCATGGTAGAGAAACTGCTAGCTTTGGAGTCTTGGAGTCAGAGGACCTGATTTCAAATTCTGCTTCTGTCACTTACTGTCTCTGTGACTTTGAGAAAGTCATGGATGGTTCTGGTATGGATTTTCTCATCAATAAAGTGAGAGACTTTAACTAGGAGGCTTCTAGGGTCCTGTCTAGTTCTAAATCTATAATCTTATGATTCCCTTCACATAATACTCAAGTGCTCACATTAGACCTATTCTGATCCCTTCCCAATTGCTAATGCCTTCTTGTTCCATTCTAAAAGAATGAAAGCTCACAATGGGCAAGGACTATGGTATCTTCACATCCCCAGCTTCTGGCATAGAGCTTGGTAGGCGCTTAATTAATGCTTACGAAGTTAAAGAATACTCCAGCGAGGATACTTTCCTATTCTTGGGATTCAAAGCACCTAACAGTTTTCCCAGGAATCCACATTAAAGCTCACTGGTACAGGCTTGTGCATCCTTCTACAGTTTTGAGTGGATTTTTTTAAATAACATATTTATCAAGTTAATTAGAATATCCCTAAGAAAATCACCTTTGCTGCTTTTAAGAAACAAACTTCTCTCATGCTTAGGTAGGTTCCACTTGCCTAACCGGAGGTGGGCAAGCCCACCAAGAGGCAGATAGGTGACTCAGCAGATAGACTTTTGGCCTGGACTCTGGAAGATCAGAGTTCAAATCTGGACTCTTGACACTCACTAGCTATGTAACCCTGGGCAAGTCCCTTAACTTCTGTTTGCCTTAATCCAGGAGAAGGAAATGGCAAACTACTCCAGTGTCTTTGCCAAGAAAATCCCATGAACCCCACAGGGTCACAGAGTCAGAATCAACTGAACAACAACAAAAGACACAATAAATGTTTAACTGGAAACTACAGCAAAAAAAAAAAAAAAAAAGACTGCCCCCTTTACTGATGGGAACACATCAGTGCTTATCAGAACACTTGTCCATTTCTTTTTTCCCCTCTTCATTTAGTTAATAACTGCTTAGAAGCACCATCTCTTAAGATATTAATAGTATTGGGCTATATTTAGTTACAGTATCATAATAAAGTCAGGGCACTAATGAAAAAGAATAAATAAATGAATGACTTTGGAATGTACTTTTTATTTTGTTTTACATTTAAATATGGAAGAGGCTGATATTCTAGGAAATTTACAAAACTGAGAAACTCAGAAACAAAAACTATCCAGTTTCTCTAAGACATTCTCTTTTTTTTCTGCTTTTCACTTCATTATGCTGGGAAAACTTCAGCCATATTTAAAAACGCTAATTTTCCTTTTTCTATGGTTTTACTGATTTGCAGGTAGTATAATTTTTTTTTGTTGTTTTAAAAGTCTTCCTTTAGGGAGGAAAACTAAAATGGAAATTAAAAGAAAATATAAGTTAATATCATAAATAGGATTCTCAGAACTTACTAAAAATATTTCTGTCAATAGAAATTTAAAATCAAATTTTATTCAGATTAGCATAGCCTAGATGGTCATTATGGTTAACTGTTCAAAGTTATGTGCAGTTTTCTGCTATCATATATCTATGTGCCACAGAAGGCTATCATATATCTATGTGCCACAGAAGGCATTAAAAGCATTCTGCGTTAAAAAAATATAGAGTAGTTACAATCAAACTTAGACACAGTAGATGAAAAGTGCTTGCTGAATTGAATCCAAATAGGAAGGCTCCACAAAGTTAAAGTAATAATACAAATTCTTAACATAAAATAGTGACTGGTTAAATGCCAAATGAGCACTTCAGTCATTAAATGTTCAGAATTCACAAGAGGGAAAGATCATTGTAGGTTGTAGTGGTAAGGTCAGGCTTCAAAGAGAGCAGGAATTAGACTGGGACTTGGAGGACAGGTAGTTGTAAATGCAGAAAGGGAGAAGTATTGAGTATGTTATTCTTTTTTTCAGTGATAAAGTGCAAATTGCGTGATGGTATCATACTTAGATATAGCTTTTTAAAGTTACTCATATACTTAAATAAAATTGAGTTCTATCAAACATGTGGAGAACATTGTTAAAAGAATTTTAAAGAATAACTTTTAAAATAAAAATTAATTTTTTTCTTAATGTTGATTTTCAAACCTTTAAATGCTAAACAGGCTCAAAGGCTGATTTCAAAAATATGGCTTGACAAGGTCAGTGAGTCACTTCAACAATCTGACCTACATAAAAATTATGATGTAGCATCTTGAAGAATGGTTTCCAAAACTTCACTTCATTGAAAGTTCCCCATTCACTTAATCACACATCTATTTCAAGGCCAATAGGTATGTTTCACCAAGAAGCAAGAACAGCTGGAAATGTCCAAACAGGAATTGAATTAGGGTTTAAAATTTACATGGATGGCTATCTAATTTCTTAGCAGATGTTATACAGGAGGAATTGGATAACCTCTAGGGCGTTTTCACCTCAGACACTGTCTTTTTTTTTTTCTTTTCATATTACTTTTTCCTACATTTTGTGGTTTCTACCTCTATTTCAAATACAACATTGAGCTCTCCGTAAAGATAACTGTAAAATAAATTCCAGGCTAACCCCAAACTTAATTTTCCTGTTCATTCTTGAGAAAATAACTTGAAGCTAAAGACTTCTCCAACATTATTTGTTATATTTGTAAAGAAGACCTCTCAAAGTGATTACATTTTGTCCCCTTCTCTCAAAAGAAACATCAGAAAATTTCTTCACAGGGGAAGTTTGACTCAAAGGCAAAATACACCAGATTTCTTCTTGACAGCAGGGGGGGGAAACCACTTGCAAAGACTTAATGATCTAGCAAGTTAAGGCTGTAACTTTACATTTGGTTAAGTTATATAGGATATTTGCAAGTTCCAAACCAGTGGATTCCAATATTTTAGAGGTTCTTTTATAAGAAAAGAAATTAACTGGGGGGCGGGGTGGGGGATCATTGTTGGAAATAAATAATTAGATAGCCGGTGGTATAGCTGACTTCCTAGCAATACAAGTTATTGACATTTAGTGAAGATATTGACTTTATTTCTTTTGCCTTTCCTCTTTTGTCCCTAAAGGGCAGACACCAGAAACTGGGGCTTCTTTGCAAACCTTAGCCAATAAACCTCACAAGGAGAGGGCGAAAGAATCCCCGAAACCCAGAACCATCGCTAAAAGCCGTCGAAGTGACTCGGGTGAGCAGGGTCTTAAGAGGGACCCTTCTAAGGGACGACTTACCGACTCTGCACCGCTCCCACCCGGCAACGTGACTAAGGAAAATCCGGGGCTGAAGAGGCCTAGCCGAGTAGATTTCTCGCCCGGCTCCCAACGAAGCCTCGTCCTCCGACGGTCCTTACCTGAAGGTGGGTAGCCAAGGGACTTTTCCACGCGTGGCTGCCGAGGTGATAGTGGCAGCAGGGACCGTGACTCCGACAAGCCCCCGGCCGCGGCTCGGCGAAAGCAGGATGAATCAGCCCGATTCCATTCAAAAGAGTCGCCCAGGCCTTGGCCGCGAAGCACTTCCGGGTTGACCCTCATCCTCTTCGGCTTCCGTTCCGTCGACAGCCAATAGGAAGGGGCCGTGGCTGCGAGGCTGCCACCTCTCGGGGCGGAATAAACAGAACGCGAACTTGCCCCGCTAGTCCGAGGGGCGGGCGCTCTGAGCCTCCTTGGGGTTCCCCCCCCCCCCCGGGCTAAGGGGGGGATATAAGAAAGAAAGTGGCGGGAGCTCTCCGGCCTCTCCAGCCGCGCCCGGTATTGGGTTAGTCGCCTCAGGCCGCTAGGACCTGAAGGTTCTTAGCTCCCCCCCCCCGTCCCTCCGGAGAAGGAGACAGAAGAACGGCCCCCAAGCCCGCGTCGCCACTTGCTCCCTCCGAGGCCGCCTCGTCCTTCCCCTGTGTCGCGCAGCCCTTCCCAGAAGTTTATTCCGAGGAACGAGCTTGTTTCGTGCTCAGCGCTTTTAGAGCCGCAGGACCCTCGTCTGAGCGGCGTGGCCCGAGGAGAAGGGACTGGCCTTTAACGTCGTAAAGCTGGTTAAGGGACGACTCACGAGGCCGTCCTTAAAGCCGCTGTTAGTTTGTGTCACGTTACCGTAGGGTCTAGGAGCAGGTGCCTAGGCTTGGTGCACAGCAGGGGCTCCTGCGGACGCCTTTGGAAGGCAACCAGCGCCTGGCACGTAGCAGACACTAATGAACACGAGATATTCCAAG
Organism: Potorous gilbertii; assembly: GCA_028658325.1. Lineage (NCBI taxonomy): Eukaryota > Metazoa > Chordata > Mammalia > Diprotodontia > Potoroidae > Potorous > Potorous gilbertii. Next base: position 183,326,499 of record CM053771.1, on the reverse strand, counting down.
AAAAGCCAGGAAACGGTTAACACTCTGACGGGGAGACTAACGATAACAGTGATGATGACTGTAGCCAGCCGTTCTATGATACTTTAAGATTTGCAGAGCTCCTTACAAGTACCTTATTTTACGAGATAGGTACTCTCATACCCTATTTTACAGATGAGGAAACTGAGACTAAGGTTAAAGGAGTTGTTCAGAGTCACACAGCTTGTGAGCTGCGGAAGCCAGCGGTGAACAACGTGTTCTCACTGCAAGCCTCCTGCCTACTGAGTCACCAGATACATGTAGAGATGGCATCCAAACAGAATAAATACATTGGAGATGATTTTATAGAGAGGGCACTAAGAAAAGTGTTTTAATTGCATAAAATGCATAGGATTACAAAGGAAATCAACTATATTGAAATACAAATATTAAAAGTATTTTATTAAAAATTCACAGGTGAAGAATCTCTGTTCTATAACATCTTTCTCATTATTTATGGAATGCATTCATAGTTATTTGGGTGTGTGTGAAGCTCTTTTTGTTAATGACTTCCATGGGCAGATATTTAGCAGTGGAATGAATCTCTGGATCTAAAGGTTTATTTGTGTACTTTCAAATGGCTTTTCAGAATGATTGTACCAATTCACAGCTAGCTAATGATGGACAATGTATTTTTTTTAAGGGTGATTTGAATCTGTACAGAAGGGATAGCTACATATATTTTTAAGGGTTTTTTTTGGCAGAATTTGGGTGCATATCTTCATAGATATGGTTCTGTATATTTTTGTACAATGCACTTTGCATCCATGTGAATGAAAATAATCTGAGGAACATAAATCTAAATAAAAATCTTAAAACATCCAGATTTTTTTTTTATCATTGATCACTTCATCATTAATCTTAAGTACAGCTACATGTCTAATGTGGATATGACCCAATGAGCCCAGAAACTAAAGAATAATCAGTTGATTAATATCAGTGAGGTACCTAAGAATACTGTGTGGCACAGGGATCTTGGGAAATGTTTGGCAGTAAAAATCATTATCAAGAGTTCACATTAATAGTTGAAAATGTATTTCTGCCAGTTGCATAATACATTCTGTGCCAAACAGCACTAAAGGGATCAATTCTCAAAGTCTATCAAAGACAGGAGGAGGCCAAAGGTGCAAAAAAAAACCCCAAAAAACCTCATGCTTTTTTTAATTATTCCACATTCCCACCAAGCCACAAAAAATGTCAATAAATACTGCCTTAAAGAAGGTCAGGAACTACCGATTTACATTTGTTGTTGTTCAGTTTGTTTAAGTCATGTCTGACTCTTCACAATCCCATCCATTGTTTTCTTGGCAAAGATACTGGAATGGTTTGCCACTTTTTTCTCCAGCTAATTTTATATATGAAGAAACTGAGGCAAACAGGATTAAATAACTTGCCCAGGGTTGCACAAGTACCAAGGGCTGGATTTGAACTCAAACTCTAGTAGGTTCCAGGCCCAATGCTGTATCCACTGTGCCTTCTCACTGTCCCTGACTCATGTTCCTACTTTCCTAGCTAGACAAGATTTTTGAAAAAATAATTTAAACATGCAGGGAAGTTATTTTTATTCTTTCCTAATTGCTCTCAAAGGTACCAGCAATGTTTATGCTATTTATTGCAGTATTTTAACATTTTGGATAAAGGCCATCAGCTGTACGGTGATGATAAAACATTCACTATTTAGTATTACTGCCTTACTTTCAGAATGAAGCTTTCTGTCCTAATAAAGCGATTGCTTAAAAGATGCAGTAACTATTTTGACATATTTTGTATATTGGTTGGTTGTTGTCCTTTGTTCTCAAAGAGGACCAAAATGACATCACCATGATAAAAGTCAAGTTTCAGTGTGTCAGACTGTGGCTGATCAGACCAATATGAGCTTGGAATGTTCTACCACAGATTGGGCACAGATAGTCCAGGTGAACATTTAGAGTGGATACTCCAAATTTGCACATCCTTCGTTTCCTTTGAGCTGTTTCAATGCTACTTTGCTCATAGAGCACAAAACCCTTTCTGATGTGGGCACACCATACTGAGCAGACCTGTGCCAGTGTCTCCCATATCACACAATCATTTCCAAAATTCTTGAGAGAGACCTTGAGAATGTCCTTGTATCACTTCTTCTTACTACCATGTGATCACCTGCCCCTTGTGAGTTCTCCATAAAATGGACTTTTTGACAAGTGTACATTTTACATTCAAACAACGTGGCCAACTCATCAGAGTTGCACTCTCTGAAGCACAGTTTGAATGCTTGGCAGTTTAGTTCGAGTAAGGACCTCAGTGTCTGGTACCTTATCCTTCCAGGTGATCTTCAGAATCTTCCTAAGACAATTCAAATGGAAGTGATTCAGTTTTCTGGCATGGCACTGGTAGATAGTCCATGTTTCACAGGCATACAACAATGAGGATAATGGACAATGCTCTCATATCTTCCCAGTCACCAATGGAGTGAAACAGGGTTGTGTGCTTGCTCCCTTTTTAGCATGATGTTTTCAGCCATGTTGTCAAATGCTTTCAAAGCGAATGAACACAGCACCAAGGTCACCTACCATACTGATGGTAAATTCTTCAATTTGAAAAGGCTACAAGCCAAGACCAAAGTGGAGGGAGTGTTGGTGCATGATTTTCTGTTTGTAGATGATTGTGCATTCAATGCAGCCTCTGAAGCTGAGATGCAACGAAGTATGGATCAATTCTCTGCTGCCTGTGTTTATTTTGGCCTAATAGTTAGCAAGAAAACAGAGGTGCTCCATCAGCCACCACCACACCATCCATACATGGAACCATCAGTTACAACAAATGGAGAAGTTTTCAATACTGTGTATAAGTTTACTTGGCAGTATACATTCCAGGGATGTACACATTGACAGTGAGGTTGACTCATGCATTGCCAGAGCTAGCTCAATGTTTGGGAGGCTCCAAAAAAAAGTATGGGAGAGAAGAGTTATTAGATTGACTACCAAAGTGAAGGTCTGCAGAGCCATTTTGTATATTATAAGAAATTAAAGCTTTTAATTGTCCATTCTAATGACCTTAGTTATCCTTCTTGATTTCTCTGCAGCATCTTGCATTTGACCACCTTCTCCTTAATATGATTCTAGTTATCCTATCTGTCTGAGTGTTCTAAGGCTTCCTTTGCTGATTTATCATCCATGTCATGCCCACTAACTGTGATTATACCCCAAACCTCTGTTCTCTTTTTTCTCTACCCTTGAATGATGACATCAGCTCCCATGGGTTCAACCATCTCTATGAAGATGAATTCCAGATCTATAAATCTAACCCTTGTTTCTCTCCTGATCTCCAGTTCTTCATCACAGCTTCCTATTAGATGCTTCAAACTATATATTCCACGGACGTCTCAAACTCAATGTTTCCAAAACAGAGCGTACCTCTCACTCATAGCCATCCTTCTTCCAAACGTTTCCCTTATAATGGTCAATGGAACTACCAACTTTCCTGCCACACAGGTTTAAAATCTCATCCTCACCTCATTTGTCAGATCCTCTTGCTTCTGTCAGCACAACATCTTTCACATATATTCCTTTCTCCCCAGTTGCAGTCACTATCCTAGTTCACACCCTTATAACCTCTCACTTAGGCTATTAAAATAGTTTTATTTAGTTCCCCTATCTCAAGTCTTTATTCCATTCCATTGTTCACAAAGCTATAGAAGTAATTTTCTTAAATCTTGGGTCTTAGCACGTCATATTCTCGACCCAAAATACGAATATCTCCTTAATACTGTTAGGATCAAATATAAACTCTTCTAGCATTTAAATCTTTAAAACTTGACCCCTTCTTGCCTTTTTAACTCTTCTTACTCATTGCTCCCATTACTCTGTAATATAGCCATTCTGTGGTAGAATATGCAACACACACACACACACACACACACACACACACACACACACACACACAGCCATACTGGCCTACTTGTTCATTGTCTTTACATTAGCTATTTCTTATGCCTAGAATGGACTCCCTCTTCATCTTTGCCTCTTTGGCTTTCTTCAAGAATAACCTTTCCTATGAAGCCTTCTCTATGAAGCCTTTCTTATTCCTCCCTAGCAGTCAGTATTCTCCTTTTATACACACACACACACACACACACACACACACACACACACACACACACACACAATTGTCCTTGATTTTTGAAGAGGAGCAATGACATCACAGAGTGATGTCTTGACTCCTGAGTCACTTGGGATTAAGTAAGACAAAGTGGCACAAAGTCATCAGCCTCACTCTCCCAGGGCCATTGAAGTCCAGTGGCAAGACAAAAGTCAGGATGACTGGCAGGATGCAGTTAATAACTTTGGCATGTTTTATGTGTGACCAAGCTCTCAGTACCCCAGAGCACCTTCTTCCACTGCCTTCATTGCTATTGGAACACATTATTCTCATCTGCCTATATCACCAGGGAAATCTTCACATGCTTTGAGTAGACATCCCCCTAATTCACAGATGAATTTGTGGCCAAACCCTCAACCATCTGCCAAGGTGGTTCACCAGGGGTGTCCTCTTGACATGCAAAAGCTTTGTGGAGTTATAGGTGAGAGTTAGGTAAAGGTGGATGAGCATCCCTCTAAAGGGCTCAGCAAGTCCTCACACCAGAGGTGCTAGTTAGTCATCCTTGAACATCCATACACCTCTGTATACATACATATACATACATACATACATACGTATGAGGGTGTATATACATAGATGCACAAATATAAAATACATTTATATTACCTATACACATATGCGTACATGTTGTCTTCCTCGTTAGAATATAATCTCTTTGAATGAAGAAGTTCTTTTTTATTTTTGTGATCGTATCCCTAGCACAGAACATAATGCCTGTTGTATAGTTAAGAGTTCAATAAATGCTTGTCAGTTGATTTTTATGAGGCATTAGACAGGAGTAGACATGTTTTCATAAGTAATATTCCATAGAAAACCACACCTTTATAAAAATAGAATTAATTGAAAGACAGAGAGTTCAAAATACCACTGTGCTTAATTTTTGTTAACTATTTTTGTTAAGTATTAAAAAAGATTTGAGTTGGTAGAACAAGGTATAATACCTTAAAAAAAATTTCTTCCAGCAAGATATCTATTATGAATATATCAACATTATATGAAATATCTTGAAAATGTAACAATAGGAATAATTTGTTTGATTATTAATAGTAATCAAGATATAAAACAGGGACACATGCTTGCCGAAGGTGTTCATCACTGTCGAGAAAAAGATCATGGAGTCCAAGTTGAAGAGAACTTTTCTTTGGATCACTCTCTCAGTCAAAAAGCATTTACTAAGGGCTTACTTAACAACCCTGGGCTAGGTTAGGGATACCCATAGAAAGAATATAATATCTTCGCTCTCAAGGAGCTTACATTTTTATTAGGATGGCAACATATAGATACAGATTTCTCCAGATATTCATGTTTATGGATGATGTCATGCTGACTGTGTAAAGCCCCACAACAATGCAGAGCCTCTTAAATGAGGCTCCATTGAGCTTGTGCATAGCTTATACACACACACACACACACACACGCACACACACACACACACACACACCCCTGCCGTAGATACTTCTAATGGTAATTTAAATGGGAAGATCTTTCCCATTCATTAATAGGCCAGTGTGACCTTCCTGGGTCACATAGAAACCTGAGACACATGAGTCTAAGTCACATGGAACAGGAACAGGAAGGGGTGGACCCAGAAGGGAAGGAAAAGGTGGAGCTAGAGCAGAGCTGAGGAAATTGGTTAGAGCAGTTAGAATTGAGGGAGAGAGAGAAAAGCAGGCAGCTCGCTAGCTGTAATGGTAACCATGAGAGTTTAAAGATCTTTCCCACCCATTAACGCACTTGCCCGTTCAGGAAAACTTGATTAGGGGAGGCCTACACCTTTTGTTAATTTCCAATGCATTGGTTCTCCAGGGTTGTGATACCATCTGTCTCTGAAAAGTGTATAAAGACTGAGATGAGGTTTTACTTTGGGGCTTAGTTTTTGGAAGAAGGTTTCTGTATCGTATTAGAATCTGGGAAGGCTCCAAGCAGCCCCTTAGCTTTGAAAACCCATATGTAACTGGTAAACTATGTATGTATGGTCAGAAAGTTGGATCTGTTTGTTGATTTGTGATATAAATATTGCTTACTATCAGGCAGTTGGAAGCCCTGTCTGTTAATTTGGATTTCACTGAAGTTTAGGGTGCTGACTTTTTCCCCTGAACTAAGTGAATGATACATATGCTTGATTAAAGTGACTGCTGACCCTTCAAAAGTTGCCTTTCCTTTTATAAATGCAGACCAAAGAACCTGTGATAGCAGGCCCTCCTGTCTATGTTGGGGTCCTTGCTTTTACACTGGCAAGAGTGAGAGAGTTTGTTTGTGATTTTGTTTAAGGGAGCCTGTTGATGATTTGTTTAAGGGAATTGGTTTGTGAAAAGCCTAATAGAGGGACGGCTTGAGGATGGTGTTGCCCTTTGCATTGTTATTTTGTATAGATTTCTTTGTTACTATGATGGATTTGGCTTTCTGGCGATTTAGTTTTCTGATGTTGGAATAAAATGTTTTGGTTCTGTCTTCAATGTGGAGAGTCTGTTGTATTTTGCAATTCAGAATTGCACCAGCATATTTGTGTCTACCGTAGGCACTATGAATATCATACTGGTGCTACAATACACCTGAGGAATAGTGAGCTGACCCCACAATTGAAAAGGTGCAGAGAAATTGCTTTTGGGAGATTACAGAGGACTCATACATCATCAGATATTGATTAAGCACCTACTATGTGCCAGGTACTGTGCTAAGTGCTGAGGATACAAAAAGAAGCAAAAGATAGTCTCTGCTCTCAAGAAGTTTATAATCTAATGGGAGAGACAAGAGGCAAACAGATATATACAAAGGAAACAATATACCACATAAAGGAGAAACAATCAATGGAGAAGATATTGCAACTAAGATGGCTTGGGGGAAGGCTTCCTGTAGAAGGTCAGATTTTATTGGGACTTAAAAGAAAACCAGTAGTTGGAGGGAAGGCGGGAGAATATTCTAGGTATGGGAGATAGCCAAAGAGAATACCTGAAACACAGGTGAAGTGCCTTGTCAGTAAAACAGCAAGAATATCAGGGTCACTGAAATGAAGAGTATATCTTGGGTATTAAGATATAAGAAAACTGCAAAGGTAGGAGGGAGCTTGTAATAATAAGTACCCCAATATACACAGGGAAACTGCTATCACAGGTTCTTAAATCTACACTTCTAAAAGGAAAGGCAACTTTTCAGAGGTTAACAATCTCCTTTAATCAAGCACATATATCATTCACTTAATTCAGGAAATCAATAGACAGTACTTCCAAACTCACTGACATAAGCAATACATATATCAGAAATCAACAGACAGATCCATCTGTCCGACCATAGTTACCAGAGAGGGAAGCACCAACACCTGGGTTTTCAAAGCTGGCGGGGATGGGAGGGATGGGGGGGCAGGGGATTGGGGGAGCTTCTTAGAGGCTTCCCAGGTCTCATCTGGAACACAAAGCTTCTTCTAAAAACTAAGCCCCAAAGTAAAATCTCCCCCTCAGAGTATTTTTACCTCTTTTTTGAGCCAGAAATCCCAGTCTTTGAGAACATGTCCCTAATTCCTACAAATCTTCTCTAATCAAACTCCCTTTAATGGACAGGCCCGTTAATGGATGGGGAAGATCTTTAATCACATTAACAATACAAATGCATATACTGTTTCTAGTTAAAGAAACTCTTGTTTCTGTACTTTACTCCTAGTAAAGACTCTTGGTTGATAATAGCAATATTCAGTCAGAAGCACTTGATTATACTAAAGCAAAAACAACAAAAAAATCCTACTTTGTTTGCCCTTACAGAGCCAGGTTGTGAAGGGCTTTGAATGCCAAAAAGAGCATTTTGTATTTGCTCCTGTGGAGAGTGACATGATCAGTCTTGGACTTTAGGAAAGCCACTTTAGCAGCAGAATGGATGATGCATTGAAGTGTGGAGAGACTTGAGGCAGGCAGAACTACCAGCAGGCTGTTACTCAAGGTGTTAAGTGAAAAGAGCTTGCATCAGAGTAAATGGTAGCAATATCAGAGAAAAAAAGGACCACTTCTACTTGTGAGCCTGAGGGATTGGGAGGGCGTTGCTTTCTACAGTAAGGAAAGATAATGAATTCTATTTTCTAGGTAGAATTTAAGATGTTTACTAGACATCTAGTTTGAAATATTGTGATGGCAATCAAAATAGGATCTTTTATTTTAATGTGATGGGCTTGCCCGTTTTGGGGAAACTTGATTAGGTGAGTTGTTTTGTAGGAGGGTCCCAAGTACCTTTTGTTTTTTCTATTGAGGCACTGGGTCAAAGGTTGTGATGCTCTCTGACTCCAAAAAGCATATAAATACTCTGAAGGTGAGGTTTTACTCTGGGGTCTAGTTTTTGCAAAAAGGTTTGAATGCCAAATGAAGACTCTGGCCCCCCTCCCCCAGCTTTGAGAACCTAGATGTCATACTTCCCACTCTGGTAACTATGGTCAGGCAGTTGGACCCCCAACTGTCTGTTGAATTCAGACAGAGGAAGTCATGTCTGTTGATCTTTTGATTTCTTTGTATTTTCTTTGAAATTCAGGGTGCTGACTCCTGAACTAACTGAATGATACATGTACTTGGTTAAAGGAATGATACATGTGCTTGATTAAAATGATTGTTAACCCCTCAAAAGTTGCCTTTCCTTTTATGAATGCAGATCTAAGAACTTGTTGTAGTAGACCCCTGTGTATGTTGGGGAGCTTATTGATGCAAATGTCTGAAAGGCAGTTGGAGATTTGAGAATCATTAGTATAGAGATGATGATCACCAAGTAAAAGAGTAGAAAGAGAGAAGAGAAGAGGGCTCAGGACAGAAAACTGAGGCACAGGTACAGTTAATGGGCAGGACCTGCAAGAAGTTCTAACAAAGGGGATAAAAGAAGGAGAAGTAAGATAGGTAGGAGAACCAAGAGAGAATGTCCTAAAACCTTAGAGATCAGAGAATATCAGAGGGGAGATGGGGAGAGAGAGAGAGAGACAGAGAGACAGAGAGAGACAGACAGACAGAGACAGAGAGAGAGACAGACAGAGACAGAGAGAGAGACAGATAGAGACAGAGGGAGAGAGAGAGAGAAAGACAGAGACAGAGAGAGAAAGAGACAGAGACAGAGAGAGAGAGAGAAAGAGAGAGACAGAGAGAGAGAGATCAACAGTAAAAGGCTATGGAAAAGTCAGAGAATGAAGACAGAGAAAAAGTCATTGGATTTAGCAACTAAGAGATCATTAGTTACTTTAAAGAGAAAAGTTTTGGTGGAATGGTTAGGTTGGAAACTGGATTATTACAGGTTAAAAAGAGAAAGGAGAAGAAGTGGAGCTGCCTATTGAATAAAACCTTTTCAAGGAGTTTAGCTACAAAGGCAGAAGAAAAATGTGATAGTGAATAAGGATGGAAAGGTTAGGTAAGGGTTTTTTGGGAATTGGAGAGTAATAGGCATGTTTATAAGCAACAGGAAATGAACCAGTAGAGAGGAAAGATTGAAAGTAAATACAAGAGTAGATATGACAAGGGGGCCATGTGTTGGAGGAGACAGAATGGAATAGAATGGAATGGAATCGCTTGAACAAGTAGAGGGTTTAGCCTGGTTAGGCCACTTCATCATGTAAGACTGCAATAAAGGAGAGAGTGGCAGAAGGCATCTGAGTGAGAGGAGATGAGAAACAAGGGAGGAGAAGGAATTCATAGTACATGGCCTCAGTCTTTTGCTATAAAATATAAAGTGAGGTTCTCAGCTAAGGAGAGTGAGGGAAAGGTGAACCATGGGAAGTTTGAGGAAGGATGAAAAAGTTTGGAAAAGCCAATGTGAAGAGTGGGATAGTGAGTTGATAAGAGAGGTACAGTAGGATTGCCAAGCAGTGATAAGGGTACAGTTGAAGTTACATAAGTAACAAATTTATATTGGACCTAGTCAGAACAGTCATGTGATTTTTCTTCACCTTCATTCAGCAGCATGTGTGTATAGGAGTGAAGATAACATATGGTGACAGTGATCCAAGGCTGAGACTTGGATGGGTATAATCAGTGAGATAAGGGGGCTAGGTTTTAATTAAGGAGAAGAGTGTATAGTTGAATTGGTTCACCATGGAGTCAAGATGGGAAGCTAGTGTAAGGGAGATGGCTTGGGAGAGAGGGGTCAAGGGATTAGTTGTCATGGTGCAGATAAAGAATAGCATGACCTGAAAGAAGGCAGAGAGAATAGTGAAAAGCCAATCGATTATGGGTTGGATAATTACATTTCAGGATTCTTACACATAGAGGTGGTACCTTTTGTGGGTGATGGCAAGATCAAGGTTATGGCCATCTTTGTGTGTGACTGAGGTGGGATGGCGACTCGGTAGCTCATGGGAACTAAATAAGTTGAAGTACAGAGTGCATAGGGTATTTCAGGGAGAATCAATATTTATATTGAAGTCCCTAGTGTGAGATCAGGAGTTGGGGAAGATAGAAAAAATGTAAACCAGGCAGAACTCATTGAGGCAGGAAGAAGAGTGACCTGAGGGGTCTGTGGACAACAACTACCAGGATTTTGATTGGTTGGTAGATATTAATTGTATACATCTCAAAGAAGGAAAGGTTACTGAGTAATGGAGGAGGGAAAGAACTGGAATGTAGCAATGGGAAGCAAAGAGTATTCCAAGTACCCCTCTACCAGTAAGCTAAGAAGAATGAGATAAGGTGTAGTCATTACTGCGGGGAGGCTACGTCATCAGAGATAAGTCACATTTCAGTAACAGCTGGTAAACAGAAGGAATGGGGAAAAAAAGATAATAGGATGAAGAGAAAGGAATTTTTCTGCCTTGGAATAGGCATTCCAGAGGAAATGGTAGGACTGGGTGGAATTGAGATGAAAGTTTGGGGTGGGAGGGTTGAGGGGGATGGAAATGAGGAATTAGCTGATCAGGGCTAAGGAATGGGGTTTGGATGATGATCTAGAACAGTTCATTGTAGCTGGGTTGTGAAAGGTATGGCCAGGTGTAAGAATGTTCATCATTGAGTGGAGGGCAAAACTCCTCTACTTTCAAAATACAGGTGCAGTGGAGAGGTGAGAACTGAAGTTGAAGGGAGGTGTGCTCTTGCTCTTCTTTGCACTGAAAGTTCTCCACACTCAGTTGGGAGTCTGGGCTGGCAGCCGGTGGTGGAAGGTGCCTTGCATTGATACAAATGGAAGTAGTTGATATGGGGCAGATGGAAGATGCCTGGGTCAGCCTCTTGAAGCCTTCTTTCAAGGCACATGATGGAGATGGAAGGCTCAATACCTACATAATCTGCCCAAAGCCCATGGTTATGGGACTTTCTCCTTGTTAGTGAATGTGAATGCCCTGACCTGTATGAGGAGCAGGGCAGGGTTAGAGAGACTTAGAGAGCACCAGACTTTAGTCTTCTTTCAGACTCTTCAAACTTCAAGTCTTTTTCAGGACTCCAGGTTTGGGATAACTTTGGCTTCCAGCATTGAAAAAGAAAATAGAAAAAACTTAACCCCACTTCAGGTTGCTGAAGACTCTGGTAAGACATGAGAGGAGCTGGCAGGGTTCATCACGTCCCTGCCCCCAACAAGCCACAGCCGGTTGAATTTTAACCTGTATTTAAGAAAGGGGAATATTAGAAGAAAAGAATGTTATGCAAAATCTGTTAAATGATTTTTTAGAAGGCCTGATAACTTTTTATTTGCAAGCTAATTCATTGCAACAGCTTGACAGTGTTAATAGAAATTGTATCCAACCCCACTGTGATTAGGGAGATTTTGCTGTCTGAGGTGAAACCTTTGGGATCATGAATTTTCTTTTGAGCTTTCATTTTCGGGTTTGTTGTGTCTCTGAGCCAATATTTCACCACTTTAGGAAAATGTTAGCAGTTCAGTTTCTCTGGGAAAATGGTTGGGAGGGCTACCTTGGGAAGGTTTAGGACCCTGGACTCAGATTCCCATAAAAGAAATTTTACCAACTGGTTAATTCTGAGTTTGGTTGTGGTATCTGGTCATACATTTTGTTGCTGATGCTATTTTCATCTGAAACCAATTGGAACTAGGGATACTTTAGTCATTCTGTGCCCTTAGGCTTTGACCTGGATTCTGCTGTTGTGATCCTAACCTAGTATCTCTTTACCTCTTATAGTAAAATCTCTATAACCAGGGCAGATCTTTCTTCATATAATTGTTGTTGCATTATCTTGATGTTTTAACACCTCTTGATGTTTTAACAACTAAGTAAATGAGTATTTAGCCTGGTCATCTGCCTATTTGTAGTTTTATTTTCATGTATATGATAAGGTCCTTGAATTTTTCAAAATCTTATGGGAATAATTAGACAATGATAAGAGTTTGTGGGGCCAGAACACTTACATACATACACATATATGTACATACCACATATATTAATTGGTTTCTAATTAAATCCTTAACATCTTCAGTTTTGTTTCAAAGAAAAGGATTAACCCCAAAGGAGAATAACATGGAATATCCTGTGCTATCTCAAAAGGAATTCCAATTTTTTATTAGTTTTATTATTTAATATAGGATTGATGCTTGTAGATAGAGCATGCTCTGAAATGTAAACAAATTGCACAAGATTTTAAAGAGGATTTGAGACCAATGAGATCTGAATATGGTTAATAACTGAACTTGTTTTACCACTGACAACTCATTTGATACAATCTGGAAATATTTACTTACTATACTCAGACACCACAGCCTTTGTTAAAATAAGCACCTATGGAATGAATTCATTTGTGTGACCATTAAATTTAGGCATAAAAGTCACCTACTTACAAAAGGTGTTATTAGATCCTTCATGGCATCTCATCCTCCTAAAGATAGATTGATATGTGTTTGAATAAGCACTTTGGTAAAACATAATATCTTTTATTAAAAGTAAAATTTTAAAGTAATAGAAACAGAAGAGTATTACGAATTAAGTATCTTGGACTCTTAGAGTGGCACAAAAGTGTGTGTAGGAAGATTGTTTTGTTTCTTAATGGGATGTTTGACTAGAATTTGTTTTAATACTATCTGGTGTTTTTGTTTTAAAGCACTTCATACTATTTTAACCTTTTTCCTTCCATTAATATTATTTTGTTTCATTTGAAACTTATGAACTTTGGTAACCTGTATTCTATTTTCGGTTTTTGTATTTTTTATAGTATTTTTAGGCAGGTTGCATTTTTATATCAAGTGTGACTTACGTCAGATGTCAATTTAATGAGGTACCTTCTATCTTTATTTTTTCTTTCATTCCTGAAAGGTAATTAAATGTTTCTAAATCTACTCCAATACTAAATTACTTATAAGCAGCCCTGGTAGTATGTATACTAGAAATTTATGATGATTATGTTGCAATTAATTTGTTACAATTAATTTCTAATGAAAATGTAAAAAGATACTGCTAAAAGCATATTGTACGTTTAATTAAATCAAGATTGCTAATGAGATTAACTTTCACCACTACTCTGTGCACCAATGCCAAATGATTTAAAGGCCATCAAAACATTTCAATCAGTATTAAAACTTTAATTAAGCCAGTAATGCTGCATGCCTGTTGTTGTTGACAGCATGGGTCAGTAAGTTCTTCACTGAGTTCCTTGCAATAATTTAAAATTGAGCACATGTAAGGTACTGTGTTAGACTGTGGGGTTCAATTTTTCATCCATATATATATATATATGTATATATATATATATATACATATATATATATATGTATGTATATACATTTAGACATATATACATATACACATATGTTTGCAAAAACCTAGAGTCATCCATTCCTTTTGAGAATTTGGTAGATTTGTCACCCTAAGAAATTACGTGTACATTTTGCTGCTTATTCATTGTCAGAGAGATGACAAGATGCTTTTTTATTAAGTTTATATAACAATAAGTATTGCAAATCATTCAGATACTTTTATGGAAAATGTAAGTGCCAAATTCCAGACAGATTCTATATTTTCTTATTCTTTCCAAGGCACTATGACCATGTACAGTACAATTTTAATTTCCTAAAGGATAAATCCCCCAGATATTACTTAAATTGTGCCTTGCGCCTTGTACCAGAAAGGAGCTCAGGCTAGTGAGAACAAGGAAACTCGTGACTTGAGGTTTGTATCTCTAGCTTGGCCACTACTCTGGAGCCAAGAACTATAGACGCTGGAGCCAAGAGCTATACATGCTGGAGCCAAGAGCTATAGATCTGAGTCTCTGGCCTTTCTAACTTTCACCTTAAGCTATTCTCTGCCTTCTGGACCAAGGTTCAGCAGTGCATCTAATTCCTCAGTTCCTCCCTTGGTCAATGATAGAACTCATCTTGACCAAGAAGTGGCAATGTTGAATGCAGCTAACCTTGCCTGACCCTGCAAATTGCCTGAGGGTGCTCAAAACCTGTTAAAGGAAAAGTACTGATATCAGTTAAAAAGAGAGAAAAATAAAAGGAACTGCCACTCAAACTAGATGTTGCCACTTCTGAAGACTCCCTGGTCTTCTCTATGGACTTTGAAACAACTTAACTAACACCTTGAAGCTGTGCCTCCTAGAGACCCTCCCTTGCTCCCCGTCCAATCTCCTCTTGAGCACTCTTGGATGTCTGTGCTTCATGGTGTCCTGAATTGGAATTCCCTTGCTTACATTAAAGATTCGAATTTTTGCTGCCTTTGTAGTCTTCTTTATTTCAGGGTGACAGTCTTTACCATGTATGTTGTAATCATTTTATGTGTGTGTGTGTTTGTGTGTTTTGGTTTGCTTTACTTCATTTGACATCTGTTCATATATGGCTTCCTTTACTTCTTAGATTACTTTCATCCTTTTGTATTGCACAGTAATATTCCATTTATTTACCTCTATTTGTATAACCATTTCCCAATCAACATCATCTGCTTTGTTTCCAGTTCTTTGTTACCGCAAAAAATTCTGCTGTGAATATTTTGTAATAAAGGTAACTCTGTGTCCTTAACATTTTTGGACTATATGCCTAAACAATGGAGTCTCTGAGTGAAGATGTAGACTTTTAAATTTATTTTTTAAGCATAATTCCAGATTATGATATGTAATAGTTGGATGAATTCACATCTCTACTGACTGTGGTTTGGTATGCCTTTCTTGTCACAGCTCTCCCATCATTATCATATCTGTCTTTTGTCATCTTTGCCAATTTGCTTGCTATGAGATGAAAACAAGTTTGTTTTTTGAAACATTTCTCTAATTATTAGTGATTTGGAGTATAGTTGTGGATGGTACTGATCTTGCTCTCATTTGATTTTATTTTGTGGTATGATCTTTTAAATTCAAAATATCCATTTTGGTAGTATTATAGTATATAGTATAATATGTTTGTCTAAACCTTATTTCTACCAAGTGACTTTCTAATTTTTTTAGCAGCTACTGACACATAGAGAGTTCTCCCCTAAATAATGTATATTCTCTGGCTTATTCATGACTGGTTATTGAATTTGTTTTTTATTGTTTCTTAGTCTGTTCAACCAATCTGCTTTTGATGACTATACTTTATAATCTCAGCTTTAGATCTGGAAGTACTATGCACCCTTCATTCCTATTTTCATTATTTCCTTTATATCGCTTTATTTCTCTAAGTAATCATTGTCATTATTTTTTAGCTCTACAAAGATTCCTGTTGCAATTTGATTGGCATAGCAATAAATTTATCAATTAGTTTAGGTGAGCATCATCATTTTTATTATATTGGAATGGCTCAACTATGAACAGTGAATATCTCTCCAATTATTATTGATTGGTTGATCCAGTTGTTATTTATTTTCTTAAAGAGTGCTTTATAATTCTATTTACATAAGTGTTAAATGTATAAAGGTCAACTTTTAGGCACTAATACTTTTTGAAGAACTGAAACTGATAATCAGTCAAAGGACAATTGAGTTTTGCATTCTAGACATGAAAATTTGAAACACATTAAAAATGAGCAGCTAAATAGAAGAAGTGGTATGAAAAATGTCATTTAAGAAATGTATGACTGAAAAAGAAAGTCCCAGAGAGTGAGGCACACCTGGTGGACAACCTGCATTCTTCAATGATATCTTCACATTGTCAGGAAAATAAGAAGCAGGACCCTATAATTTTAAGTGGATCCTTATGACACGTACTCCACTATGGAGATGTGATACAACATGGACAAGAGGCACATAAGATGCACAGGCATGGATGGATTTTTGATTTGTATCATTGGAGGGAATATACTCATCAATGAGATTACAAATACTTTGAACTATTGATATTCTCAGTACCCTAGAAATCATGAAATTGCTTCCAATTTGTTAGGATTATTAGATTGTATGTAAAGAAATATTCTTCTCAGGTGTCAAAAACTAAAGGTCAGTCTAATGAAGAATCATTTTAGAAGTTTTTCAGATAGTGCAATTTAAAAATGAAAATTTTAGAAATTAAGTAGAGCCATTAAAAACTGTAAATGATACTTGGAAGAGATTAAACAATATATTATGTTCAAGATGTAAAATCAGTATTAATTGTTATACTTAGGATTGAGTTATACAATTATTGAGTTTTATAAATAAATACAGATCTAGAAAAAGAAAAAGGAAAATAGGAAAATATTTACATTTGAAAGTACAGTGAATTAATTTAATGTATAAGACCAATATCATAATTGTTACTTCTGACAGATGGTATTTTACATTTTGATTTCAAAAAAAAAGATATATTCTTAATGATATATGTCAAGGAAAAGCCACCATATGTTGTTAAACACTTCCAATTTATCATTTAATTTGAAAGGCATACTAAGATAGAACCATTAAATTCTTCATTGCTGTGACCCAAAGTATCCTTAATAAAGGATAAACTGTAACCCTTTCAGGCTATTGTCCAAAATCAGAGACATCTAAGGCATATCAGCCAACAAAAGATTTTCTCAGTATGCTTCCTATGAAGAAGTAAATAGAGACTACGTCTGCCTAGATTATTAATTAAATCTATGGGTTTTAATAAATTTTCTGAGATTTAACTTACCCTCTCCAAGAAATAATGATAGCTCACATTATGTCATTTAATCCTCACAACAACCCTGTGAGGTAAGGGTTTTTATTGCTTATCTTTAACATGTGGATCGCCCAGTAAATGTTTGAGACCTTACTTGAATCCAAGGCTTCCTGACTGCAAGATTTAGTACTCTATCCACCATTCTACCTGATATGATTTGATGCAATAGAACCTTGAATGTGCAAGTTTATATTTAAATAAAAGTAAATTAGTGGATGATTCACATCACAAAAGATTTGCTCCTATTAGAATATTCTTTTAAGTGGATAACTTGCAAGAGATATAATAAATAACAGTGTTCTCATTACATCTATATGAAAAGGGGGAGGGCTAAGGAAAGCTGATGACAGATGACTGTTAAAACATAGATTTTTTTTTTTTGAAGTCTCAGTCTCTGCCAGTATGAAGTTTATCTGTTTAGGTTTCATTAGTGGGTGAAAACTAAACTAGAATAGGAAAAAAAGCAGATGATAAATGCTTAAAAGCAATATATTTTTCAGATCAGAATGATTTGATCTGAAATTTTAGAATATTTTATCCAATGACAGTTACCCCATAACCACTATCTATTATTTTTAAGAACATTCCTGAAAACTAGAAAAAATTGTTCAGATAAAGTCGTTGTGATTCAAAGCCTGAAAGATAAGAATAAATCTTCCGACTCTCTATTTTATAGAATCTGAAGATGGTAGAATGATTAGATACCATCTTGTTCAACCTCCGTTTTACAAATGAGTACACTGAGACCCAGAGAGGTGACTTATCTTGTCTACCATCGCTCAGGTAATTGGCTCAATAGGGATTCAAATTAAGACTTTCTGACTCCAGATGCAGGACTGAGTTTCACTATACTATTCTGTATTTGCAACATTACTTTATGATTGTCTTTTAAATAATTAATTTAGTTTTAGTTTTCAACATTCACTTCTACAAGATTTTGAGTTTTAAATTTTGTCCCCCTCTTCCTTCCCCCTCCCCGAGAGAACATGCAATCTGTTATAGGCTCTACATATACATTCATATTAAACACATTCTCACTTTATTCATGATGTAAGGAAGAATTAAAACCGATGGGAGAAATCATGAAAAAGAAAAACAAAACAAGACAATAAAAGAAAAAGAGAGCAAATGGTACGCTTCCATCTGTAGTCAGACTCCAAAGCTCTTACTCTGGATGTGGAGAGCATTTTCTATCATGAGTCTTTTGGAGTTGTCTTAGATACTTGCATTGCTGAGAAGATAAGTCTATCAAAGTCATTGCACAGTGTGGCTGTTACTGTGTACAATGCTCTCTTGGTTCTGTTTCTTTCACTCAGCATCAGTTCATATAAGTCTTTTCAGGTTTTTCTGAAGTCTACCTGCTCATCATTTCTTATAGCACACTAATATTCCATTACATTCCTATACCACAACTTGTTCAGCCATTCCCCAATTGAAGAACATCCCCTTAATTTCCAATTCTTTGCTACCACAAAAAAGCTGTTATAAATATTTTTGTACATGTGGGTTCTTTTCCCATTTGTGTGATCTCTTTGGGAGACGGGCCTCAAAGTGGTATTGCTTGATCAAAAGGTATGCATTTTCATAGCCTTTGGGCATAGTTTCAAATTGCTCTCCAGAATGGTTGGATCCAGTTCACAATTCTACCAACAATACATTAGTGTTCCAGTTTTCCCATATCTCCTACATTTATCATTTTTTTTATCATGTTACTGAATCTGATAGGTGTCATATGCTACCTCAGAGTTGTTTTGATTTGCATTTCTCTAATCAATAGTGATTTAGGGCATTTTTCATGTGACTATGGGTATAGTCACATAGTTTTAATTTCTTCCTTTGAAAACTGCTTGTTCATATCCTTTGACTGTTTATCAATTGGGAAATGACTTGTGTTCTTATAAATTCTACTCAGTTCTCTATATATTTTAGAAATGAGACCTTTATTAGAGACACCAGCTATGAAAAGTGTTTCCCACTTTTCTGCTTCCCTTCTAATCTTGGTTGTATTGGCTTTGCTTGTGCAAAATCTTTTCAATTTAATGTAATCAAAATCATTCATTTTGCATTTCATAATATTCTCTGTCTCTTGTTTGTTCATAAATTCTTCCCTTCTCCATAACTCTGAAAGGTAAACCATTCCTTATTCTCCTAGTTTGCTTATAATATCAGTCTTTATATCTAAATCATGTACTCATTTTTATTTTTATCTTGTTATAGGATGTAAGATGTTGCTGTATGCATAGTTTCTGCCATACCATTTTCCAGTTTTCCCAGCAGTTTTTGTTAAATAGTGAGTTCTTACCCCAGAAGTTGAAGTCTTTGTATTTATCAATTAGTAGATTACTATAGTCATTGACTATTGCGTCTTGTGTACCCAACCTATTCCACTGATCCACCACTGTATTTCTTATCCAGTACCAAGTGGCTTTGATATTGCTGCTTTATAATACAATTTAAGATCTGGTATAGCTAGTCCACCTTCCCTTGCATTTTTTTTCATTAATTCCTTTGATATTTTGGACCTTTTGTTCTTCCTGATGAATTTTGTTTTAACTTTTTCTAGCTCTATAAAACATATAAAGTTTGGTAGTTTGGTATGTAACTTGTAGAATTGTGATTTTTATTATATTAGCTCAGCCTGCCCATGAGCAACTGATATTTTTACCAATTATTTAGATCTGACTTTATTTGTGTGAAAAATGTTTTGTAATTGTGTTCATTTAGTTTCTGGGTTTGTTTTAGCAGGTAGACTCCCAAATATTTTATGATGTCTACAGTAACTTTTAATAGAATTTCTCTTTCTGTCTCTTGCTGTTGGGCTTTGTTAGTAATACATATGCAAATGCTGATGATTCATATGGGTTTATTTTATATCCTTCAACTTTGCTAAATTTGGTTATTATTTCAAATAACTTTTTACTAGATTCTCTAGGATTCTGTAAGTATACCATCATATTATCTGCAAAGAGTGATAGCTTTCCTTCTTTGCTTATTCTAATTCCTTCAGTTTCTTTTTTTCTATTATGCTAAACCTAGCTTTTCTAGTACAATATTGAATAACAGTGGTGATAATGAACATCTTTTTTCAACCCCACCCCCACCTCATCTTATTGGAAATACTCATCCCCACTACACATAATGCTTGCTGATGGTTTTAGATAGATGCTACCTATCATTTTAAGGAAGACTCCATTTATTCCTATGCTCTCTCATGTTTTTAACAGGAATGGATGTTGTATTTTGTCAAATGCTTATCCTGCATCAGTTGAGATAATCATATAAGATTTCTTCTGTTAGTTTTGTTGTTGATATGGTTCATTATGCTGATAGTTTTCCTAATATGGAAGCAGCCTTGCATTCTTGGTATAAATCCTATCTGGTCATAATATATTATCCTCATGATAAGTTTTTGCTAATATTTTATTTAAATTTTTTCCATCTATATTCATTAGGGAAATTGATCTATAACTTTTTTTCTCTGTTTTGACGTTTCTCAATTTAGTTATGACCACCATATTTTTATCATAGAAAGAATTTGGTAGAACTCCTTCTTTGACTGTTTTCCCAAATAGTTTATATGATGCTGGAATTAGTTGTTCTTTAAATGTTTGATAGAACTCACTTGTAAATCCATCTGGCCCTGGGGATTTTTTTCTTAGGGAGTCCACTGATGACTTGTTCAATTTCTTTTTCTAAAATGGGATTATTTAAATATTTTATTTCCTCTTCTGTTAATCTGGACAGCTTATATTTTTGTATACATCCATCCATTTCACTGAGATTGTCAAATTTTTTGGCATACAATTTGGCAAAATAGCTCCTAATTATTCTTTTGGTTTCCCCTTCATTGGTGGTTAATTCACCCTTTTCATTTTTGATGCTGGAAATTTCTCTTTTAAATCAAATTAAACAAAAGTTTATCTATTTTATTGGTTTTCTCATAAAACCAGCTCTTAGTGTTATTTATTAGTTCAATAGTTTTCATAATTTTAATTTTGTTAATCTCTCCTTTGGTTTTCAGAATTTCTAATTTGGTATTTAATTGTTGTTTTTAAATTTGTTCTTTTTCTAGATTTTTAGTTGCATGCCCAATTCATTGACCTCTTCTTTCTCTATTTTCTTCATGTAGGCATTTAAAGATATAAAACTTTCTCTAAGAACTACTTTTGATGCATCCTATAAGTTTTGGCATGTTGTCTCATTATTGTTATTCTCTTGGATGAAGTTATTGATTGTTTCTATGATTTTCTGTTTGAACCACTAATTCTTTAGGATTAGATTATTTAGTTTCCAATTAATTTTTAGTCTGTCTTTCCATGGCCCTTTATTATATGTAAGTTTTATTGCATCATGATCTGAAAAGGATGTATTTAATATTTCTGCCTTTTTGCATTAGATTGGGAGGTTTTTATGCCCTAATACATGGTCAATTTTTGGGTAGGTGCCATGTACCACTGAGAAAAATGTATGTTCCTTTCTATTCCCATTCAGTTTTCTCCATTGGTCAATCATATCTGAACTTTTCCAACATTTTATTCATCGTCTTAACTTATTTCTTGTTTATTTTGTGGTTAGATTTATCTTGCTCTGAGAGGGAGAAGTGAGGTTCCCCCTTCCCCCTGCCATGAGTACAGTTTTGTTGTCTGTTTCTTCCTATAACTCCCTTAACTTCTCTAAGAATTTGGATGCTAAACCACTTGGTCCATATATGTTTAGTAATGATATTATTTCATTGTCTATGGTACCTTTTAGAAGGATGTAGTTTCCTTCATTATCTCTTTTAATTAAATCTGTTTTTGCTTTTGCTTTGACTGAGATTAGTGTCGTTTCCCCTGTTTTTTTTTTTACTTCAGCTGAGGCATAATATATTTTGCTCCAGTCTTTTACCTTTACTCTGTGTGTATCCCTCTGCTTCAAATGTGTTTCATGTAAGCAAGATATTGTAAGATTATGGTTTTTAATCTACTGTGCTACTCACTTGTTTTTTTATGGGAGAGTTCATCTCATTTACATTTAGTTTTAATTCCTATCTGTGTCTTTCTATCCTATCCCCCCATTTATGCTTTTCTCTCTCCTTTCTCTCTCTCCACATTAGAGTTTTGATTTTGACTGTTGGCTCCTTCAGTTTATTCTCCCTTGTACAATCCCCCTCTCTTTTCTTCCCCTTTTCCCTCCTACTTCATATAGGGTGAGTTAGATTTCTATAACTAACTGATTATGTTATTCCTCCTTTGAGTCAAAGCTGATGAGAGTAATATTCAAACAATACTCATCTCCCTCCCTTCTTTCCCTCTACTGTAATATGTCTTTGTGCCTTTTCATGTGATATAATTTACCCTTGTCTGCCTCCTCCCTCTCTTTTCTCCCAGTACAATCCCCTTTCACCACCTAATTAGATTTTTTATCACCACATCAAAGTACCCACACTCTCTGTCTATGTACAGTCCTTTTTAGTGGCATAATAACAGTACAGTTCCCAAGAGTTTTAGGTGTCATCTTCCCTTGTAGGGATGTAAACAGTTTGCCCTTATTAATAACATATATTTTTTCCTTTTTTACCTTTTTTATTCCTCTATTGAGTCTTGTATTTGAAGGCCAAATTTTCTGTTGAGTTCTGGTCTTTTCATCAGGAAGGTTTGGAAGTCCCCTATTTTATTGAATGTCTATCTCCTCCCTGAAAGATTATGCTTAGTTTCTCTGGGTAGTAATCTTTGGTTGTAATTTGCACTACTTTGCCTTATGGAATATTGTACTTCATGCCCTTTGATCTTTTAACGTGGAGGCTGCAAGGTTCTGTGTAATCTTGACTGTGGTTCCATGATATTTAAATTGTTTCCTTCTCACTGCTTGCCATATTTTCTCTTTGATAATTTTGGAATCTGACTACAGTATTCCTTGACATTTTCAATTTGGAATCTCTTTCAGGAGGTGATGGATTGATAGATTCTTTCAATGACTATTTTCCCTTCTGGTTCTAGGATCTCAGGGCAGTTTTCCTTGATGATTTCTTGGAGGACGCTGCCAAGGCTCATCTTTTCATTATAACTTTCAGGTAGACAAATAATTTTTAAATTGCTTCTCCTGGATCTGGATCTTGGCTCTCCATGTGTTTATTTCTGCTGATCTGAGGTGATGTTCTATCTTTTTTTTTTGTGAGGAAAATTTGGACATCTGAAAGTTTTCTACTTTGTAATTGTTATTCAGTCATTTCAGTTGTGTCTAACTCTTTGTGACCCAATTTGGGTTTTTTTAAGTAAAGGTAAAGGAATGGTTTGCCATTTTCTTCTCCAGATTTGAAACTGAGGCAGGCAGGGTTAAATAACTTGCCCAGGGTCACAGTTAGTAAATTGTTTCAGACTGGATTTCAATTCAGGTCTTCCTGACCCTAGGTCCAGTGTTCCATCCACTGTGCCACCTAGCAATTACTAATTAATAACTGACATGTATTTGGGGAAAAGCAAGTCATATTGAAAAAACTATTTCCCCCTTCTGTGATGTTTTGATATCTTAGAAGAAAAGAAAGGGAGAAATAAAGGGCTACACTAGAGAGAGAAAGAATGGGGGAAATTATCTGGTATAATTTGGGTGCATAAATAAAAAGCTATACAAATAAGATAGGGGGGAGCACTCCTCAGTATTTGAATTGTCTCTTTCTGGCCTCTTGTAGTATTTTTTCCTTGACCTGATAATTCTGAAATTTGGCTATAATGTTCTTTAGTGTTTTGTTTTTCTTTTTTATTTTGGGATCTCTTTGCTGAAATGATCACTTTCATCTGAAATAGCCAAGAGAAGAAGAGAAAATATATACACATTTGTGTCCAGAAATATATTTCACACTACAGTGAAACAGGAAGAGAAGGGGAAAAGGAAGAGAGGAGAACCAGCAAAAAGATGGAGCAAAACAATCTTTTGGCCCAAGAAACTTTGAGAATTGGCCAGAAAGGTCCATCTCACTCAGGTAAAAAACATCTTGGAGGTCATGGAACATGATATTCTGGATGGCAAAGGAACTAGGACTACAACCAAGAATCACTTACCCAGCAAAATTCAGCAAAATAAATCAAGGGAAAAATATCCATTCAACAAAATAGAAGGAATTCAAGCCTCTATAAGGAGAAGACCAGAACTAAACCAAAACCTTGACTTCCAATATCAAAACCCAAGAGAAGCATAAACAGGCAAAAAGGAAAAAGAAAAGATAAGAGATTCAATAGAGCATGACTGTTTACATCCCTACACTGAAAGATGATACTTGTAACTCTTGAAAACTGTATCACTAACACTACAGATAGAAGAAGTATACATAGCAGAGGACATGGATATAAGATGAATTTGAAGGAATGACCTAAAAGATTTAAGAAATGATAAAGAAGAGAAAAAATGGTGCAGAAGGGGAGAGGTAGAATGGAGTAAATTATCTCATATGAAGAGGCAAGAAAGACCTATTAAAATGGAGGAGAAGATGGAAGAGGGCTGTAGGCATCACATGAGCCTTACTCTCATCAGTATTGACTCAAAGAGGGAATACTATATGCAATTAGTCAAGCATAAAAATCTCTTTTACCTGAAGGGAAGTAGGAGGGAAGGAGATTAGTAAAGTGGCGGTAGTAGAAGGGGCAGTACGGAGAAATGATATAAAGGAGGGCAGATCAGGGGAAGTACTAGACAGAAGCAAAACACTAGTGAGGGGGGAAAGGGTGAAAGGAGAGGGAAGACAAACAGGAGGAAGAATAGGATGGAGGGAAATACACAGATAGTAATCATGACTATGAATGTGAATAAGATAAACTCTCCCATAAAATGGCAGTGGATAGCAGAGTAGATAAAAAAAACTAGAATTCTTCAATAGGTTGCTTACAAGAAACACATTTATGTTGTTTTAGGTTTTTCTTAATTTTATTTTTCATTTTTAACACCATTCATATCACATAACACAATTCCAACTTTTGGTCAGGTGATATATCTTTTAAAACATTTACAATATAGACCGTAAAATGGATTTTTTTTAACATTAGCCAACTGAGACCCAAATAATAACTATGTATGCTAAGTTCATAAGCCCTTGACCTAATTGTCTCCATATTATTACTAAGAATTAAAGGACTCTAACTTATTGTTGTTGGTCTAAAGTCCTAAGCCTAATAACTTAATTTTAGACTCGACTTCGGATGTTCCCCTTCTAACAATCTATAATTTAATATTAAGCCTGCAAACCTTTTGACTATAGGAAATTGCCACTAAAAGTAGGGACACAGCAGGAAAACAATATCTCCCCAACTTCATGTCAGTTCCAACCAGGAGCAGATTGTCAACTTACATTCAGTGAGGCTTAGAGTCTGCCAGGTGTCAGTGGAGTAATTGAGTCAGGAGAATCCTACCTCTGCCTAGGCTGAACAGCCGCTCTCCCACCCTTCCCATGAGATCACCTTCTTCAGTTCCTGCCTGCATCTCACAGACTTACTGGCATCATGGAGTGGAGGCTCAGACAGCCTTTGTTGCTATCCTTAACTGGAGTTAGACTCACAAGAACAGTCACTTAATAGTCCCATAGCATCTTAAAATAGCAAGTTCCAATAACCAGGTTTCAGATATGACTATAATTTCACCTTGGCTAAGGTGAGGCAAGTCTTAAGTGGCTTACATGCCTTTCTATACCTGTTCTAGTTCTTGCTTTAATAACAATCATAAAATCAAATTTACAATTAAAACCTTAACTTTTCCATCAATGCCAAATTTTATCTGAAGTTACCTGCCTCTAGGAGACTTAGACTAAAATTCATTTCTCCAAACTAAAGATGTCTCTGTTTTAGTCTCAGTAATTAATTCAGTCAATTGTTTTAATATTAATTGCTTTTACATCACTTTGTGACTTGTCCAATTTTTCTGCCCATCTCGCCCCTTCCTCCACCTCCTAAAACCTTGCATTCTGATTAACCCTTCCCTCAATGAGCCCTCCTTTCTATCACACCCTACCCTTCCTTTATCCCCATCTTCTCTCTTTTCTTGTAGGGCAAGATAAATTTCTATACCACATTACCTGTGTTTCTTATTTCCCAGTTATATGCAATAATAATTCTCAACATTCGTTTATAATACTTTGAATTTCACCTTCTTTCCTTTCCTCTGTCCCTACCCATCCTCACTGAGAAGGCAAGCAATTCAATACAGGCTATATATGTGTCATTTTGCAAAAGACTTCCATAATAATCATGTTGTATAATCCTAACTATATTTCCCTCTTTCCTACTCTATTCCCCCTTACTTTTTTATTCCCTCATTTGACCTTGTCCCTTCCCAAAAGTATTTATTTCTAGTTACTCCCTTCTCCCATTTGCCCTGCCTTCTATCATTTCCCTCACTCCACTTGTTGCCTCCTCCCCTATTTTCCTATAGTATAAGATAGACTTTCATACCAAATTTAGTGAGCATGTTATTCCCTCCTTAAGTCATATGAGGAGAGAATAACTTCACTTTCCCCCTCTCCCTTTCTCCTTTTTCACCTTCATTGAACAAGATTTTTCTTATCTCTTATATGAGTTATAGTCTTCCCCATTCCATTTCTCCCTTTCTCCTTCCAGTATTTTCCTCCCTCACACCTTAATTTTTATATCTTTTTTGTGTATATCATCTCTTCTGATGCAACACAGCCTATATACTCTCTGTCTATATGTGTGTGTGTCTATGTACAATTCTTCTACCTACCCAAATATTGAGAAAAGTCTAAAGAGTTATAAATATTTTCTTTCCATGTAGGAATGTAAACAGTTCAACTTTAGAAAGTCTTTTATGATTTTACTTTCCTGTTTACCTTTTCAAGCTTCTCTTAATTCTTGTTTTTGAGAATCAAATTTTCTATACAGTTCTGGTCTTTTCAACATGAATGCTTGAAAGTCCTCTACATCATTGAATGACCATTTATCCCCTTGAAGTATTATACTCAGTTTTGCTGGGTAGGTAATTCCCAGTTCCTTTGACTTCTGGAATATCCTGTTCCAAGCCCTTTGATCCTTTAATGTTGAAGCTGCCAGATCCTGTATTATCCTGATTGTATTTCCACAGTATTTGAATTGTTTCTTTCTAGCTACTTGCAGTATTTTCTCCTTGACCTGAGAACTCTGAAATTTGGCCACAATATTCCTAGGAGTTTCTCTGTTTGGCTCTCTTTCAGGAGGTGATCGGTGGATTCTTTCAATATTTATTTTGCCCTCTGGTTCTAGAATATCAAGACAGTTTTCCTCAATAATTTCATGGAAGATAATGTCTAGGCTCTTTTTTTTGATTGTGGCTTTCAAGTAGTCCCATAATTTTTAAATTGTCTCTCCTGGATCTATTTTCCAGGTCAATTGTTTTTCCAATGAGATGTTTCACATTATCTTCTATTTTTTCAAACTTTTGGTTTTGTTTTCTAACTGCTTAGTTTATCTCATAGTCATTTATTTCCCTGAACTCAATTCTCTCTTTCAGAGAACTGTTTTGTTCAGTGAGCTTTTGAACCTTCTCCTCCATTTGACTAATTCTGCTTTTTAATACCTTCTTCTCCTCATTGGCTTTTTGGATCTCTTTTTCCAATTGAGTTAGCCTCCTTTTAAAGGTATTATTTTCCTCAGCATTTCTTTGGGTCTCCTTTAGCAAGTTGCTAACTCACTTTTCAAGCTCTTCTATTGCCTGAGCCTAGTTTAAGTTCACTTTGGAGGCCCTGGAGGCAGGGGTCTTAACTTCCTGTGACAGTAAGCCTTGTTCTTCCTCATCTGAAAGGATGAGTGGAGACACCTCCTCACTGAGAAAGTAACCTTTTGTGGTCTTATTTTTTCCCCCCTTTTTTGGACATTTTCTCAGCCAGTTACTTAACTTCTGAAGCCTTTGTCAAGAGATTAGACTCAGCTGCTCCATTTCAGGGCTTTGGGTGTGGGTGGGTCATCACTCAGGGCTAGGGTTTAGATCAGCTGCTCCCTCCCACCAGAGGCTTTAAGCTAAGCTGCCTGAACAATGGATCCATGTTGCTTCCCAGCCTCCATAGCTGCCTACAGTCTGCTGCTGGGGCCTCTGCCATCGTCTGGGGCTATTGCTGGAGAAACCCCCATTTTCTCTCACACAGCTGGGAAAGCCCTCTGCCACTGACTTTTGGAGCTTTCTTTGTCACTTGTGGGTTGAGGTATCTGGGACCTTCCCTGTTAGAAACTCTGCCTGGAGGTCTGTTCAGATCTTTTTCCTCCCAGTGCCACGTGGCCAGGGCTGGGCTCCACTCTGCTCAATGTCCAGTGAGATAGACCTTCTCTGTCAGCCTCCTGGGTTACCTTTGACTGGAAACCTCTTTCAATCTGTTTTTCTATGGCTTCTGCTGCTCTAGACTTTGTTGAGAGTCCTTTTTACAGGTATTTTGTGGGCTGTGGGGGAAGCACTAGAGTAAATGTATCTTTCTACTCTGCCATCTTGGCTCCAACCAAGAAACATGTTTAAAGCAGAGAGACATATACAGAGCAAAAGTAAGGGACTGGAGCAGAATCTATTATGCTTCAGCTGAAGTAAAAAAAAATAAAGTAGGGGTAGCAAAGTAAAAGCAAAAATATACCTAATTAAAAGAGATAAGGAAGGAAACCACATCTTGTTAAAAGGTACCATAAGACAATGAAGCAAACAAATTAGAAGAGCAAAGAATAATCTACCTGTCAGATCTATGGGGATGGGAAGAAGTCAGGACCAAGAGATTCAGGAAGGAAATTGCTATGCACATCCAGACAAAGAATTGATGGACTCTGAATGAAGATCGAAGGATATTTTTTTCACTTACTTTATTCTTTCTCATGTTTTTTCCCCCTATTTGATCTGTTTCTTCTTTCACAACTATGACTAATATGGAAATATGTTTTATATGATAGCATGTGCATAACCTATCTCAAATTGTCTACCATTTTAGGAAGAAGGTGGGGGAAATTGAAACATTTATTTCACAAAAAGTTTACAAAGCATTGAACCTCTGTGGTCATGGGATTGTGGAGAAACTGATAGTAGAATTGCAAACCTATAAAATCTTTTTGGAGAGTAATCTCACAGTAAACATTAAGAGTTATAACAATAGTCATACCTTTTGACCCAATAATTTTATTGATAAGACTGTGCACTGAATATGTCATCAGAAACAATAGGGCTGGAGCCAAGATTGCAGAGTAAAAGCAGGGACTTCCCTGAGTTCTTCCCCAAAGCCATCCAAATACCTGTAAAAATGACTCTAAACAAATTCTAGAGCTACAGATCCCATAAAATGAAAGAGTGAAACAAATCTGCAGCATAAGACAACCTGGAAAGTCGACAGGAAAGTTTTTTGCATTGCACAGGGAGCAGAGTACAGTCCAGTGTGGGACACATAGGCAAAGACTGGCTGGAGCAGACCTCAGGAGTGAATCATAGACAGCTGTGGCAGTTGCAGTCTTCTCAATCCACAAACAACAAAAATATCAATGGAAAAACTCTGTGGGACCTGGGTGAAAGAGGAGCAAACAGTCTGATCCATCTGGTCCCAGTTCCAGGGTGGTGGGATTAGTGGCTGCTGTGGCCAGTGGCAGTGGTGACTGTAGCAGCAACAGAGGCTACTTCCAGAGCTCTAGGCCCACAGACAGTGGGGGATCAAGCAGCTGATGCAAAATCCCTGAAGTCTGGGACAATACATCCACTCTACCACCATCCCCACTGGAAGCAGAATTCTACCTTGATAGAGTCAGAAAGTCAAGTGTTTGGTTGGGAAAATGACTAAACATCATAAAAGAACTCCAAGTACAGAATCTTAATTTGGCAACAAGGAAGATCAGGGCATATAACCAGAGAAGGACAACAGAGTCAAAACTCCTACATCAAAAGCTTTCAAGACAATATCAATTGGTCACAGGTGATGGAGGAGCTCAAAAAGAATTTTGAAAATCAAGTAAGAGAAGTGGAGGAAAAATTAGGAAAAGAAATGATAGTAAGGCAAGAAAATCATGAAAATCAAGTCAGTTTGCTAAAGGAAACTCCTTAAAATGCTGAAGAAAATAACACCTTAAAAATAAACTAAAGTGAATGGCAAAAGAAGTCCAAAAAGTCAATGAGGAGAATGCCATAAAAAGCAGAATTGGTCAAATGGAAAAAGAGATCCAAAAACTCACTGAAGAAAATAATTCCTTCAAAATTAGAATGGAGTAAATGGAAGCTAATGACTTTATGAGAGATCAAGAAATTATAAAACGAAACCAAAGAATGAAAAAATAGAAGACTGTGAAATATCTCATTGGAAAAACCACTGATCTAGAAAAGTAGATTCAGGAGAGATAATTTAAAAATTATTGGACTACCTGAAAGCCATGATCAAAAAAAGACCCTAGACATTATCTTTCAATAAATTATTAAGGAAAAGTGTCCTGATATTCTAGAACCAGAAGGTAAAATAGAAATTGAAAGAATCCACTGATCACCTCTGGAAAATTTTACTTGGCTTGTAGTAGGTAAATGTTTGTTTCCTTAAAGAGTGACAGAAAAGTTGTGAAATTTTATGCATTTAAAGCAATGATTTTACATGTATATTAAACAAATGCAAGTCCCTTTATTGATCTAAAATTTTTTTTTAAACAAATCATTTAATTTTTAAAAGTTAGTGTGTGGGAAAAGGACCCACAAGTACAAAAATATTTGTAGCAGCTCCTTTTGTGGTAGCAAAGAATTGGAAATTGAAGGGATGCCAATCAATTGGGGAGTGGCTGAACAAGTTGTGCTTTATGAACGTAATGGAATAGTATTGTTCTATAAGAAATAGTGAGCAGGCAGACTTCAGAAAAACTGTAAAGACTTACATGAACTGATGCCGAATGAAGAGAGCAGAACAAAGAAAGCATTGTACATAGTAACAGCAGTATTGTATAAAGAATAACTTTGATAAACTTAGTTCTCAGCAATGCAAGAGTCTGAGACAACTCCAGAAGACTCATGATGGAAAATGCTATCCACATCCAAAAAAAGAATTATGGAGTCTGAGCACAGATTGAAGCATTTGCCCTTCTCTTCCTAGCCTTTAGTATTAATACCATTTACTCCCTTTTTTTGTTTGTTTCTTCTTTCTCATGATTTCTCCCATTGATTCTAATTTTCCTTTACAATATGACTAATGTGAAACTATGTTTAATATGAATGCACATGTGTAGCCTATATCAGATTGCTTACCTTCTTGGGGAGGGAGCGGGGAGTGGGGGGAGGAAATTTCAAATTCAAAATTTAATGGAAGTGAATGTTGAAAATAAAATTAAATAAATTTGGGGGCAGCTAGGTGGTGCAATGGATAGAACACGAGTCAGGAGGATCTGAGTTCAAATCCAGCTTCAGACACTCAACATTGGGCAAGTCACTTAATCCTGATTTCCTTTCCAACAAAACAAATAAAAATAAATACGTTTAAAAAAACAAGTTAGTATGATACTGGATTTTCTTTTGCATAGTTCTTCTATATACATCTTAAAACTGAATTCTAATTTTCATTTCACATCTCAAGAATCTATTGCTTAGTCTTCTTTACAGCCCTAGTCTTAATCTGTTTGGGGGTTATCAGTCTCTTAGATTGTTTTCCTTTTCTCACCAGACTTAAAATCCCTGACACAGGTGTCCCCAAGTTTATCCTCAAAGTGGCGACCTGAAATCATAAAGGTCATAGTATTGAGAACTATTAGGACCCTTAGAGATCAACTAGTCCAACCCGCCCATTTTACAGATGAGCTGAGTCTTGAATTCGAGAGAGGTAGAGTGACTTGCCAATAGTCATAGAGCTAATAGGTGGCAGAGCCAGGATTTCAACCCAAAGCCTTTAATTCCAAAGACTACAACACATTTATTGACCTTGGATTTGCTGCAATTCCAAGGTAGTATCGTATTGTGCTATAGATCAACTTAACAAAATCTACTGTTTCAAAAAAATTTACCCTACATGGAGTATCAGTTCCTTTTTTGACTCTGATCCTTTCTGATCATGTCAAGGAAACATCCTGGAAAATTAATCCAACAAATAGTTATTAATCACTTACTACAGACAAGGAATTGTGCTGAAGGCCAGAGAGAGAAGGACAAAATGAAAAACAGTACCTCTCTCAAGGAATCTGAATTCTATTACAAAGATACAATTGAACAGATAGGCAACTCATGATTATTTAAGGAGGAAGCGAGCAATAACAACTAAGGGCAAGGTCAAAGGGTATTGCTGGTCATCAGCTGGGCTTCCCTTCCCATATGTCTGTTGCTGAGAAGCAAACTCTGCTGTACGAAATGTTTTTGAAGCCAAATGTTCTATAAATAAATTGCCTTGGAAAATTCTCAAATATTACATAAACCATAAGGACTTAAAAGCAAATATTTTCTTATCTTCTTTTCCTAGAAAGACCAGCAAACTTATGGGAACAATAAAAGTTTACTCCATAATTTAGCAAAAGAAATTCAATTGAATTTAATAATAATAATAGCTCACTTTATGTAAGACATAAAGGTTTATAAAGAACTTTATAGATGCTATCTAACTTGTTCTTCACAAGAGAGCTATGAGGCAGATATTATTATTCACATTTCATAGGACAGGACAAATAATGATGTGATAACAGCATTTCTGTAGGGCTTTAGCATTTGCAAAGTAATTTATCTGTATCTCATTTTATCTTCGCAACAACCCTGGGACGTAGGGGGTAGTGTCTTTATTTTACAATTGAGAAAACTGAGGCAGGCAGAGGCTAAGCAACTTGGTCCAGGTTTATACAGCTAGTAAGTTTCTGAAGTGGGATTTGAACTCTGGTCTTCCAATCTATTATTTTTGCCCGTGCCACCTGGTTGCAAGTGAAGACACAAATGAAGAAACAGTTTCAGAAAGGTGAAGTCATACAACTACAATTTAGCCAAGGTCATGGAGCTATTGATTGATCCGCAAGCTTTCAGTATCTATTGGCCAGGCCCTACCGAGTGCCAGGAAAGCAAAACCAAAAGAATTTCGTTTAGACTTTAAGCTTACTCTTAATCATCCCTTTTTTTCAAGTAATCCCCAGTGCTTAGAATATACATCCTTTCACTTCCTGCTACCCACACCATGAAACTCACTTAGAACTTTGCCTTCTATTATTTACACCGTCTGCAAGACCTATGAAGCTTTTGGTGACCTAGAAGAGTGAGAAGGTAATTTCCCCAGTGTATTTATTTGGCCATTGGTTTTCTCTGCATTTTAAAAGAAAGTGGCAAAACTATTTAAACCACAAAACTTAGAACCTGTGAAGAAAACTAAAGCCAAGAAGAACTTTGATTAACTTTGAGAAGAAATAAGGGATGATTTTTAAACTGTCCTTAAGCATTAGTAATTGTTTTTAAGAACGACACAAAGAAATCATTGTCCATTTATAAATCAGATGAAGTAAAGAAAATTACCTCAAGAAAGAATTTAAAGTTAACTATTATTAAATTAATTTGTAATAAAATATATAAAATAATTAATTTACATTAATTTAATTAATATAGAACTTATTGATTAAGAACATAAGCATAATACTCCTAGACAAGGCTATAAAGAAGGCTGCATGACCTTAGTTCTTAGAGATTTTTTTGTCCTTTACTTGTTAAATTGTCTTTTTTTGTAATTAATAATTTGATAAAATCAGCAAATAGTATTTCCATACACATAAAGAATTGGAGAAAGGCTATTTATATGATTTCCTACATCTTCATTGTATACTGTTTGTATTTGTTTTCAAAATTAAGTAATAAATTCATGTCAGCTTCAAACCTATCCTTATCTATTTCCTTTTATACCTGTTTAAAAAAAAAAAGACAATCTACATTTACCTTCGCTCATCTTGACTTTTGTTTTGCTACTGGATTTTGATGACTGTGGAAGAGAGAGTGAGGCTGACAACTTTGTGCAGCTCTGTCTCACTTAAATCCAGTTCACACACAAAAGAAGACATTACCCATCATCCACTATTTGACTATTTTATTATTTTACTATTTTGCTTACCTTGAAGTCCTATGGAGAGGGCTGAGTGAAGAAACAGCAAATGCGGATACACTAGAAGCTTTAGCCACAACCTAGTACAAAGGTGACTCATGGCATTGGGTTGTCTTCTCACTGGAATGAAGCAACAGTTTGATTCAGCAGTCCCTGGATGGCTAAGGAGCTTTTATTAAAGGACTACACTTCTCATCTTCTAGAGTGAGGAAGGGGCTAGGAAAGGTACCCCCAAAATTGTCTGCTTCACCCAACGCTAGCCTGCTTAGTACCCTTGAGAATATTTTTTTTCTTGTTTTAGGTGAAATCATTGAGAACTAGAGAGGTAGAGTCTCTTGTCTTAGATCACACAGCTAGTCAAAAGTAAAGAAACCAAAGCCAGATTTTCTTACTCCAAATCCAGTGGACTTTCCTCTACATGATGCTTTCTATTCAGTTACATTTTTCTTGGTGAAGATTAGTGCGAATGTATGCATGTGCACCTTTAGGACTTTTTCTTCTTTATCTAAAAACTCAAGAGAAATGATTAGTTGTTGGTTGGCATGAAGAGAATAAATAGAAACACATTTTTCTTGATATAATCTGTTTCTACCGCTAAATATTATGGGCTTTGTGCTGAAGTGGAAGGTGGTGCTCATGAACTAAATTACATAAGATTTTAGGAAAGAAATAAGGCAGATGCTATTTTTCCTGTGATTGGTGAAAGAAAGATGAAAAAATATACAGAAGTGGAATTGTGAATACAAAGAAGGATGAACAGCCATGTTTCTCTTGCATTCAGCAGTAGACACATAGCTAAAGTATGTTGGGAATGAGAAATTTTACATAAATGTACTTTGTTATTATTGTTAATGATAAAACTGAGGGGAAAGGAACTTTAAGTGGCTGAAAATCCAGATGTAGAAAAGATTGTCCTTTCTCTAGTGTCTATAAACGTAGTTGGAAAAATCTGTAGCC
Source organism: Potorous gilbertii (assembly GCA_028658325.1). Taxonomy (NCBI): domain Eukaryota; kingdom Metazoa; phylum Chordata; class Mammalia; order Diprotodontia; family Potoroidae; genus Potorous; species Potorous gilbertii. The sequence continues at coordinate 183,291,426 of CM053771.1, read as the reverse complement.
TATTTTCTCTTGCTTGAACGTTCAGACTAAAGAGGGGTGAAAATTTATCCTTGTTCCCCTTACCCAAGAACAGTGAAGGCTTTTTGCAGGAGCAGCACATGGCAAGTCTGAGAGGTGAACTCTTGGACCTCCACTTCCTTCCTTCTTATGCTTTTCTGTTTCAAATCTAGAGCATGAATCAAGACTAGCCTAGCCACTCGTAGACCTTCTGTGCCTTGAGGAAAGGAATAGAACAAGCATTTATTAAGAACCTGCTATATACATAGTGTTTACTAAGTGCAAGGCACTCTGCCAAGCACTTTACAAATATCTAATTTAATCTTCACAATAATCCTAAGAGGTAGATACTGTTATTAATATCATTTTACAGATGAGAAATGGAAGCAGACAGAGGGTAAATGACTTGTCCAAAAACTCACAGCTAATTGGTGTCGGAGACTGGATTTGAGATGTTTATTTGATGATGAACTCATTTTCTGTACACAGTTGTGAAGTTTATTCCTCTAATGCATATTCCTTCATTCAATTCTTATATCATTCTTCTCTAACTTGTTTATGATATGATCTTTTAGTTTTAGGTCATGTATATATTTAGAGCTTATTTTAGTATACCTTTTATAATAAAATTTGTACTAAATTTAGTATACTAAAAATTAACTAAATTCTACTAAAAAGTATACTAAATTTAATATTTATAAATTGAGCATAAATTTTAGTTAGGATATTAGTCTAAACTAATACCTTTCAGACTGCATTCTAGTTTTTCAAGCAATTTTTTTCAATGTGTTGAGGGTCTTTGGATTTATCAAACATTAGGCTACTGTGTTTCTTTGCTCCCGATTATTATATAATGAACACTGATTATTCTATTTTTTAACCAGAATCAAATAAAATTGATGATTACTGCTTTTTGTATAATTTCAGATTTGACATTTTTAGGTCTCCTTCCTTTCCATATTTTTTTTATTATTTTGCTTGAAATTTTTGACCTATTTTTCCAGTTGAATTTTAAATTTATTTTTTTAGTTCTGTAAAATACTTACCATAGAGCGATTGGTGTGACACTGAATAAGTAAATTATTTTAGGAAGTATTGTCATTTTTTATGTATTGTTACAGCCAAAACATGAACAATTAATATATCTCCAATTTTTAAGGTCTCTCTTTCTCTAAAGGGTGTTTTTGTAGCATATCCATGTAGTTCCTGAATATGTCTTGGTAAGTGGACTCCTAAATATTTTATACATTCTTTAGGTATTTTAATGCTCCTTTTCTTTGTAACTCTTTCCGCTGGGTCCTATCAGTAAACTACGGAAAAGGTAATGATTTATGTTGGTTAATTTTATTTTTGTTACTTTGCTGTAATTATTGTTTCAGATCATTTTAACTCATTATTTAGTCTTCTCTAATTAGACCCTCATATCATCTATAAAGTAATGATAGTTTTTGTTGCAATATCTTGCCTTTCTAAAATTATGCAAAGAATAGAAGTGATCATGGACATTTTTACTTTCTCCTTTACCTTCCTGGAAAGTCCTCTAGAAATTTTCAATTACATATAATATTGACTCCCAATATTAAGCCAATGCTGCACTCCTGGTACAAATCCAACCTGATCATAGTTTAATTTTTTTATGTAACTATTTCCTCTTTGCTAATTATTAGTGTTAATATGCATTAGGAATATGGGTTTCTAGTTTTCTTTCTCTGCTTCATTTCTCTATGGCTTAGCTACTAAGCCCTTATTTTTGTCATGGAAGAAATTGGTGTAATATCAAGATTAATTATTCTTTGAATTTTTGTTGGAACTTATTTGTAATTCCATCTGTTCCTCAGGTTTCCTGCTTTGGGAGTTTATTTATGGCTTATTCTTCTTTATGTAACCCCTGGAATTTCCTCTATCAAGGGACTGGGTTGTCTCTGAACTCCCTGAAGCTTCTCTAGTCAAGATAGTTCCAAAGTGGAAATTCCAGTCTTTTTGTCTGTGCAGCATCTGCAATTTGATGGTATATTTTTATGCAGTCTTGGGCTAGATGAAGGATTTTTGGGGGGTTTGTTTATGGATTTTTGAGCTATGGTTCAGTCTGATGATTTTTTTAGATCATTGCTAGAATAAAGTTAGAATTAGGCTTTTGTGTGATTTCCCACATAATCATCTTAACCAGAATCCCTAGAAATATTGAACAGTTAGATAGACAATCATCGTCTAGATCACTGATTTCTATACCTTTTTTGGCGCAGCTTACATCTCTACTTCCAGGTTCTATGTAGGAGATATAGGGGGAAAAGAACAATTGTCCTTTCACGAACCCTGAGGATCATAGGTAATCATGAGTGGGGCCCTATGGCTCAATGACTCTAGACAGTAACTTTATGGATATCCTTTTTGAATTACTGGTGTAAGTGCATTTATCTTTGGCAGGGGACTGAATCAGATGATTTCCTGAGACCCTTTCTCAATCTGTTATTGAATCATGCAAAGGCTGTGGGTGTATGATGCAGATGACTTCTAGATCTATGTATCCAACCCAAGATACATCTCTCCACTGCTTTCTATTCCTGATTATTGCCCTTAGACATTTATTTACCAGCTGTGTGACCTTTAGTAAGTCCCTTAACCTCTTTGGGTTCAGTTGCTTCATTTGTAAAATGAGGGCTTTGGACTCAATGCCCTTTTTACCCTAAATCTGTGATCCTATGTTCTCCAACTGACTATTGGATATTTCAAACCAGATGTCTCATAGGTACCCCAAACTAAACACATGTAAAACAAAACTCATTCATTATCTTTCCCCCAAAATTCAAAGCGTTCCTATTTTGGTCAAGAGCATCACTTTCCTTCTAGTAACACAAGTTCACAACTACCGTATCCTTGAGGCCTTATTCTCCTTCACTGCACATATCCATCAGATGCCACATCTCATCATTTCTTCTCCTTGACATCTCTTATATGTGTCCCCTTTTCTCTATTCACAAAGCCACCACCCTAGTTAAGGCCCTCACCTCTTGCATGGACTACTATAATTAATAGTCTCCTAATTTATTCCCACCTCAAATAATCTCGCATTTACTTTTGGAAATATTTATATAGCTATGCATATTATCTTCTCCATAGAATATCAGCTCTTTGAGAGCGAGGGGTATTTTACTTTTGTGATTGTTTGGTACTCTGTTACAAAAGGTAGGATATATTTTTTACATTTTCACTCCTTACTAATTTTTAAAAGAACATTTTCTTTCCTCCTATTGATGCAGTAGTTCTATTTAAATAAAAAATATCATAGATTAGTTGGCTAATAGTTACATGGAACCTTTGAAGTATTACAAAAAAATTTGATCCATTTACAAAAATGAGAGCTAAATCAAAATGTGTTAAGAATCAGGAATATTATGCTCTAGCTAGATGTCAAAAGCTTTCTCAGCCTCTAATGAGAGAGCTAAACCCAGATTATCTTTGTTGGATAATATTAATTAGATCCTATTATTGGAGCATATCTTTAAGTTTATAACGAATCTCTATGATTTGGAAAGATTAGTTCAGTATAAATCTCTATTAATCTTTACATCAGAATTTTTGCTAGTATTTTGTAATCTTTGTGAATTAAAGGAATTAAGAAACAATCTTAGCACTTATTAAAATGTCAGAGTAACATGAATTTTCTAACAATTTCGGTCAAAATGAACTTGTGTGTTAAAGGAGTTAATGTTCATTCGCGAAATAGCAAATGAATACAGCACAGAGCTAATTCAATTTTAAATAAACTCCTGACACCAGGATTTGAAACAATCATTCAGAAACTCTACAAATAACTAGAGTAGATATAAAATCAAGGATGATTTTTTTTAACTGAGAGGCTAGGTTTTTTATTGCATATATTTCAGAATATTAAAATGGAGCATAACTAACAAGTCTCAGTATGAACTATTTGATCAAACTCCATTAAAAATAACATACTTCTCAGTTATCAAATTTATATATATATATATATATATATACACATATACACATGCACACACATGTGCGTATATGTATGTATATGAAAGTAGACCTCTATTAAAACAATCTTTGGAAGGACTCAATCATGGATGTAATCCTGTAAGTGAGGCCACTTTTTACTGATATCATCTTGGATAGACTCAAAAATTAATAAAATAAAATAAATAAAATAATAAAAATCTAACAAAATTCATAAGGAATTCTATATAAATCAGCATTATGAACTGAAGTGTATTTTTCAATTCATGTGATTTAAAATTGGATATGTACATTATTTTTAAAATTTCATCTTTCTTTGAACTATCTAATGGAAAAATAAGAGTTTGACCTGAATTTCTCCAGACTTCCAAAATTTTATGTTATTCATATAACTAATATGTTAAATGAATGAATGAATGAATGAATCACAAGTGGTAGAAAGCAAAATTTGCAATATTTAGAGATATGCAAAATCACCAACAATTTTTCATGTAGAAAATTCTTAAGCATATCCAGTCAGTTAAACAGTAGAGTTTATTTCAAGAGCTAGCCTAAAGTTTCATGCTGGAGAGCCACAATATTGTGAAAAGAATCTGAACTGTGAGAGTTAAATATAGATAGGTTCTAGAACTGGCCCTCCTTTGAAAAAAATATAAATTTTACTATTTTTCAATAAGTAAAAACCTTCCTTCTCTCTCTTCCATTAAACTTCCCCCCAATTGTAAAAGAAAAAAAATGATGTTCCATACATCTGTAATCAAGCAAAACAAATTTCTCCATTGACCATGTCAAAAAAAAAAGGCTCATTGTGCACTCTCAGTTTTTCATTTCTTTATAAGAAGGTGGTCAGCATGATTTTTCATGAGTCCTCTGGAATTGTTGGTTGTCATTATGATGATCAGAGTTTCTAAGTCAGGTATTTTGTCTTTATAATATTGTTGTCATATGTCATTCTTCTGCTTCTTCTTATTTAACTCTGCATTAGTTCATCTAAGTTTTTCCAGGTTTCTCTGAAATCATCTCCTTTATAATTTTATATAGCACTACAATATCCCATCACATTTATATACTGTAACCTATAATTAATTATATTCCTCCAATTATCTTTTGGGGGAATCTGTTGAGTTAATCTATTCCCCTAATTTATGGGCACCCTCTATTGCCTCCACAAAGAGATCTATGAGTATTTTCTTACATCCCTATTTAAAGTTTATTTTTCTTTTTAAAAAACTATTTTTTAACATTGATTTAAACTTTTTATATCCCAATCCTCCCCCTCCCATTTACCCTCCACCATCCATTGGGAAGGCATGAAATATGATATCAACTATACATGTGAAATCATGCAAGATATAGTTTCATACTAGCCATGTTGCCAAAAGGGAGAAAAATAAAGAAAGTGAAAAAGGTATGCTTCAATCTGCACTCAGACTTCATTGGTTCTCTCTCTGGAGATAAATAGCTCTTTTAATCCTCTGTCTTTCAGAATTGTCTTAGATCATGGTATTAATCAGAGTTGCTAAGCCTTTTATAGTTGGTCATCATTACAATAGAGTGTTCCTCTGTCCAGTGTTTTCTTGATTCTGCTCATTTCACTTTGTATCAATTCATATGTCTTTCCAGGTCCCTCTGAAGGCAGTCTTCTCATCATTTCTTATAGTACAATATTATTTTATCACAATCATATACCACAACTTGTCCCACCATTCCCCAACCATGTAATTTTTTGTTATTAATGTGTTTTATTAAGTTTTAAGTTTTTCAATGGAATAAATAATATATTCTTAGTATAAATCCAAATTGACCATATGTTATTCTAATTTCTTTAATAATATTGTCTACTTATTATGTTAATATGGATGTGAGGTATTGGTCAGTAATTTTAAAATCTACTTTTTCTCTCTCTAGTTGAAATATTTGTTCCACAGAATGAATTTAATAGGATTTTTTCCTTGACTATGTTTTAAATAGTTTTTGTAATATTGGAATCAGTTTTTCTTTGAATACTTGATAAAATTTATTTTTAAATCCCTCTGATTCTGAGGTTTTGTTTTCCCTTTGAAAGTTAATTTATGGATTGTTCAATTTCATTTTGTAAACTTGTTATTTAATTCCATATTTTTTGTTCTTTTAATGAATATTTTATATTTTTGTGAATATTCAACTATTTCATTTAAATGATCAATATTTTTGGCATATAGTTAGGAGAATCTTCCATTAGAGCGCTATGGTTAATGACTCTACATGGAGCTTCCCCATCAGAGTACTCCAGGAGTGTTCCTGATTTACCAGTTCCTGAACTGGTAAGTTTCCATCCAGTTTGCTGTGCAAGTGCTAGTTTGTCTAGTAGGATCTCTCTCTGAATGCCCATAGGCTTCAATCTTTATGTGCAGCTCTGAGCTAAATGGGAGTACTTACCATTGTTTTTCTTTTGATTCCTTGATTATTATGTTATATGTTAGAAACCTAGGTTTCTCTCTAACTTTTCATGTCATCAGCTTAACTTAGCAGTCCAAAGTTTTTGTTATAAAAGCTTCAAACTTGGTTTGGTTGAAAGAAAACAACTAGATTATTTATGATGTTACAAGTTGAATTTTGGCTTATTAAATATATAAAATTGAAGATATGGCAAATATTTAGTTAACTGCTCAGAAAACACTTAACCAACATACTATGTTGTTCCACTTTGATGCTTATAATATTTAGTTAACTGGGCATAAAATTAACTCTGATGAAGACAGGACTGGTATACATTTTTAAAAGATAATAGACTTTTTAAAGACACTCAACAATTTATAGTTTTTTATGTTCCACAATTTAGAGACATTATACAAATATGTAGTGCCCATTTGTATGTAATAGTGATTTATAATAGGTCATTTAATGACAATGTTTCAATTTTTCACAAGTCATTTTGGCTACAGCATGGCTACAGCATGGCTCCAACAATGTCTAATTTCAATCCCTTCCTTCTAATTCTTCTAATTCATTAGTTGCTCCAAGGACTCCAAACTGAAATCCTCCATCTTCTCTTTCTTAATTGTGAGACAACAACAGTCCATTGACTGTTGCATGTAAGCATGATTTTAAACACTATTTAAGCCATTTTTATAAAAGTGGGTAGAGGATCTATAAAATGAACTACCCTCATAATCCATAATGAAGAACTTTTCTATTTTGTAATGAATGAATGTTAAACTTAATGCCTACCACAATTTATATCAATGATCAGTGGAGTAAGTTTAGATTCTGGTCACCAAGCAAAATGTTACTGGTGCCTGTTTCCAATCCACTGAATAGCAAGAATGCCTATTATGGGCAAGTTATGTGAGCAATAAGATGGTAGATTGGACACCTTTTATGATTTCCACAACTCTCAAATCTGTCCAAAATAGAAAATATGCAACAAAGATAAAAACAACTTAGTATTCTATGGTCTAGGGCACAAAGAATCCAAAAGAAAGTTTAAAAAAAAAAACTAAACCCAGGAAGGTATACACTCACTGACACTGAGCTCACTCAGAATACTTCACCCATCTTCCACAATACCGACAGTGAGGCTACACTAGCAGGCGCAAGGACGTGACACAGACTTATCCCAAGACCCTTCTGTAAGCTATGACCACCTCTTCCCGCTTTCTAATGCTGTAGAGATCCTGGTTCCAGTCTCTGAAAGTTTCCTTGGACCTCAACAACCAGAGTGGCCATAGCTCTTCAGGAGCAAAAGTCTATTGGGGGCTGCAACTTGGAAGCACCAGTGCTGAAATGCTCTAAACAGCTAGTAGCTCTGAGCTGCTGGTGCCAGGGAAAGCAGACTCTGCCATTTTCAATACACTCTGAACTGCTGGTGATGGGGCAAAGAATTTAGGAATAGAAGAAGTGGGACAAGTCATCAGGGTATTGCGTAGCATTCCATTAAGCCCGAAGGAAGATCAAAGCATCCAGCAAAAGTCAGTTTTGACCAACCAAAAGTTGGTTGAGGCAAAGACTTAAGTTGGTGATCTGTGAATTGCTTCTTATGGGAAAAACTGAGAAACTTTAAGATCCAATCCCCAAGGAAACCACATTTAGAGGGGTGGGAGTCAGAAGTGAGCAATGAGGAACAAAAGAAGGGGAAAAAAGACTGAAAATACAGAAGATTCTGGGAATAACTCTCAAAAATCTTGACCATAAAGATAAATCAATAGGAAAAATATTGACAACAGAAGGAAATATGACTCCAAATTAAGTAAACAAATTCAGCCAGTTATGAATAAATACTGCAAAATGAAGGAAAATGATCCAATAGTTGGTGAGACAGAGGATCCTGTGAAAACTGAAGAGAACATAGAATCATAACATTGTTTCTAAGTGGTCTTAAAGGGAAATAACAATTATGATAGAAGAATTTATGTCCCGCACAGCAAAAATAATGAGCAGAATAGAAAACCTTGAATCTGCAATGACAAACCTCAGAAAAGAAACAAAGGAGAAAACAATGGACTGGGAATTCAAAACACAGAAATGAAAGACAACCTCAGAAGAAGAGAAGCAAAAACCAAGAATGTTTAAAAAAAATATGTTCACTATATAAGCCAAACAGACATATCTTGAAGACAATCTGATGTGTTGCCCAGGCAATAGTCACAGCACTGAGGGTGACTATGAATATGCCAATGTAGTTCTGAATTGCAAAGTATAACATACTCTCCATATAGAAGGTAAAAGAAAAACATTTATTCAGATACCAGAAAGCCAAATCCTAACACCAGAAAGCTAAATCTGTCAGAGTAACCAAGAAGTTAATACACATTAGCAGTGCAGGGGAAGAATACATTTCCAAGCCATGATGCATCAAGAAGCAATAAAGTCATAAGAATGAAAAAAATAGAAGAAAATGTGAAATATCTCATTGGGAAAACAACTGAACAAGGAGAGATGATGTGATAATTAATGAACTACCTGAAAGTCTTGATAAAAAGGAAAGAGCCTAGAAATCATATTTCAAGAAATTATCGTGGCAAAGTGCTCTAATATCCTAGAACCAGAGGGCAAAATAGACATTCAAATAGTCTAGCAATCACTTCCTGAAACAGGTGTTTCAGGTGAAACTCCCAAGTGAAAATTCCCAGGAATATTATAGTCAAATTTCAAAGCTTCAAGGTCAAAGAGAAAATATTGAAGACAGAAAGAAACAATTCAAATATCATGGAACTACAGCCAGGACAACATAAAATGCAGCAGCTTCTACATTAAAGTACTAGAGGACTTGGAATATGATATTCTAGAGGTCAAAAGAGCTAGAATTACAACCAAGAATCACTGACTCAGCAAGGTGAGGGGCTAAGAGAAAGAATAGATATTTAATGAAATAGAGGACTTTCAAGCTTTCCTGATGAAAAGACCAAAATTAAATAGAAATTTTGACTTTCAAATACAAAACTCAAGGAAAGCATAAAAACAGGACAGGAAAGAGGAACCAGAAGGGAATCAATAAGGTTAAACTGTTTACATTCCTACAGGGGAAGGTACCTGTAACTACTAAGAATTTTATCATTATTAGGGCAATAAAAAGTAGTATACATACAGGGCACAAGTGTGAGTTGACTATGATGGGATGATATCTAAAAAAAGTAAAATTAAGGGGCAAGAAGGAAGGATCCACCGGGAGAAAGAGGAAGTGAAGGTAGAATGAGGTAAATTATCTCACATAAAAGAGTCACAAAAAAGCTAAAGTGGAGCAGAAGATGGAGGAGGGTGGTGGACAATGTTTGAACCTTACTCTCATCAGAATTGGCTCAAAGAAGGGAAACCATACATCCTAAGTTAGCTATAAAAATCTATCTTGCCCTACAGGAAAGTAGGATGTGAAAGGGACAAAAGAGGTAGACTGATAGAAGAGAGGACAGACTGAGGGAGGCAGTGGTCAGAAGCAAAACACTTTTGAGGAGGGACAAGGTGAAAGGAAAGAGAGAAGGATAAATGGAGAGGGGGAAGGATGGAGGGAAATACACAGTAATCATAACTGTGGAAATATATTGGTACCAAGTTTCTCTGATAAAGACCTCATTTCTCAAATATATAAAGAAATGAGGGGCAGAGCCAAGATGGCAGAGTAGAAAGACACACATATGCAGGCTCTCCCCACACAGCCCATAAAATACCTGTAGAGAGGGACTCCCAACAAATTTTGAAGCAGCAGAAGTGGAGAACAACAGAGTGGAGATTTCCAGTCCAAGGTGACCTGAAAGGCCTATGGGAAACATCTGTTGCACCAGATGTGAAGTGGAGCCCGGCTCAGCCTTGGCCATGCACGTGGCTCTGGGAGGAGGACACCTTGAGGGTAGAATCTCCAGTTGCAGCAGCAGCAGCAGGTTCACAGATCCCTCAAACCACAGGTGCCAAAGGTCAGTGCCAGGGTTTTTTCAGCTGGCCAGGAAGGGAAAAGGGCCTTCCCATAGCTCCAGCAGCAGGCAGTAGCCACAGAGGCCACATCAGGCAGATGGCAGCAGTTCCCACAGCAGCCCCTACAGCAGCCTGCCTCCATTGTTGGATAGTAAAACCCCTGGGGGCACTGAGGAGCTGATTATTACCTCAGCTCTGTGTAGAGGCCCTGAGGGAGCTGATCTTTATCTCACACTGAATGGTGGCCCTGCCCCCATAGCTTAACTGAATCTCAGCCCCCCCCCGCCCCCCCCCGCCCCCCCCCCCTACCCCCGGATGCTGGCTTGGAAGAACTGGAGGCCAGGTGACTGTGGAGAGGAAAATGCTAAGATTCTGGGCACAAAAATCTCTCTCTACTCCCAGATCAGCGTACATGCTTGATTGTGCCACCTTGGAGGAACTGAGATCTTACCCTACTCTTGACAAAGGACCCAAAAGTCAAGTAGCTAGTTGGGAAAATGCCCAAAAAAATGGGGAAAAATAAGACTATAGAAGGTTACTTCCTTGGTGAACAGATATCTTCTCCCATCCTTTCTGGTGAGGAAGGACAATGCTTACAATCAGGGAAAGATATAAAAGTCAAGGCTTCTGTATCCTAAACATCCAAAATAAATATTCAGTGGACTCAGGCCATGGAAGTGCTCAAAAAGGATTTTGAAAATCAAATAAGAGAGGTGGAGGAAAAGCTGGGAAAAGAAATGAGAGAGATGCAAGAAAATCATGAAAAGCGGGTCAACACCTTGCTAAAGGAGACCCCCCCCCCCAAAATGCTGAAGAAAATAACACCTTTAAAAATAGGCTAACTCAATTGGCAAAAGAGGTTCAAAAGGCCAATAAGGAGAAGAATACTTTAAAAAGCAGAATTAGCCAAATGGAAAAGGA
>CM053771.1:183258996-183280046 GCA_028658325.1 Potorous gilbertii | reverse complement strand
TGATGGTCAAAGGATATGAACAGATAGTCTTCACATGAAGAAATCAAAGCTATCTTTAATCATATAAGATGCTCTAAATCACTATTGATTAGAGAAAAGCAAATTAAAACAACTCTGGAGTACTATCTCACAATTATCAGACTGACTAATATGACAGAAGGAAAATTGCAAATGTTAGAGGGGATGTGGGAAAACTGGGATACTAAAGCACACTGATAGAGTTGTCAAATGACTAAACCATTTTGGAGAGCATTTTGGGACTATGCCCAAATCATGCATACCCTTTGACCCAGCAATACTACCACTAGGTCTATATTCCAATGAGATCTCCCTTTCCTCCCCGCCCCCCACAAAAAAAAAAGGAAAGGAAAGGGACCTGTATATCCAAAAATATTTATTGCAGCTCTTTTTGCAGTGGAAAAAAATTGGAAAGTATGGGGATGTCCATCAATTGGGGAATTGCTGAACAAGTTATGGTATATGATTGTTATGGAATACTATATCATGCCATAAGACATGATGAGTAGGATGCTTCCAGAAAAATCTGGAAAGACTTACACGACAGCGAATAGAACTGGAGGAGTGTAGATAGAAACAGCAATTTTTATGTAATGATGAGCTGCGAATGACTTAGCTATTCTCAACAATATAATGACCCAAGACAACTTCAAAGGACTTACGATGAAAAATGCTATCCACCTCCAGAGAAAGAACCAATGACAACTGCATGAAGAGTGAAGCAAACGGTTTTAAACTTTATTCTTCTTGTGTTTTTTATGTTTTCTTTCATGGCAAGATTAATATGAAAAAAATCATTAAAAAATTAGTCAGTAAACACTTATTAAACACTTGCCACGTAGTAGGTAATATACTCAATACATTCAGTGCTGGGGATGCAAAGAAAGGCAAAAGACAAGTTATATAGAAGCTTGCAATCTAATGAGGGAAAAAACATGAAAAAAAATTTACAAACAAGATATGTACAGGATAAATTGGAGATAATTGACAGGGGGAATGTGCTAGTATTAAGTGAACTCAAGAAACTTTTCTTGTAAGTGAGATTTTACTTGGAACTTGAGAGAAGCTAGTAAGTGGAGGGAAAAGGAAGAGGATTCTGGGCATGAAAGACATCTAGTAAAAATAACCAGAGTCTGGAGATGAAGCATCATGTGCAAAGATAGTCAGGTAAGTCAATATCATTGGATTGCCACATATGGTGGCAGTGTACAGTGTAAATAGGAAAGGTAGGGGCAAGTCATATCATGAAGGACTTTGGATGCCAGAGGATTTTGTATTTGATCATGGAATTGATCATCAGTGGAGTTTATTGAATAACAGAGTGATATTTCCCTGATTTGCACTTAGGAAGACCATTTTGGTAGCTGAATGGAAGAGGGACTGCAGTGGAGAGATACTTGTGGCAGAAAGAGCAACCAACAGGCTACTATAATAGTTGTGAGGTGGTGAGGACCTAGACCAGTCTTTGTTTTATAATTTCTTGATTTTTCATAAACTCATTACCTTCCTTCTGATCCATTCTAATATTTAAGGAATTATTTTCTTCAGTGAGCTTTTGGACCTCCTCTCCCATCTGGCCAATTTTAATTTTTAGGGCATTTTTCTCCTCATTGGCTTTTGGGTGAGTCTATTTTTTAAAGTGTTATTTTCTTGAACATTTTTTTTTTGGTTCTCCTTTAACAAGTAGTTGACTTGTTTTTCATGATGTTTTTGCATTGCTCTCATTTTTTTCCCTAATTTTTGCTCTGCTTCTCTTACTTGATTTTTGAAATCCTTTTAGAGTTCTTCCATTGCCTGAGACCAATAATGTTTTTCTTGGAGGCTCTGGATATAGGAACTTTGACTTTGTTGTCTTCTTTTTGTATACTTTTGTCTTCCTTGTCAACAAAGTCAGATTCTTTTTCTGTTTTTTGCTCATTTTCACAGCTATTTACTTGACTTTTGAGCTCTTTGTCAAGGTAGTTCTCTCTTTCGAGTAGGGGGCAGGTGGGTGTACTGTCAGCTTCTCTATCCTCCCACCATATGTGGGCCTAGAGCTCCAGAAATAGTGGCTGCACCTGCACTGCCCCTGCCCCTGCTGCTGCCAGGAACTCCTCTGGGACCTCCTCCACCCCCTTCACCACAATGGGGCTGGGGTCAGACTACTCTACTCTTTCACAGAGGTTCCAAAAGTTTTTTTCCACTGACTTTCCAATTTTTCCTCAGAGTTTTGGGGTCATGAAGTCTGGAAACCTCCACAGGTGCTCGAGATTCAGTCTTCCCAAGGCCTGTTCAGGTCCTGTCTGTGCTATGACCCATGCTGGACTGCTCTGCTCCCAGCACAATAGACACTTCCTGGAGACCTTCCGGGGCTGTCTTGGGCTAGAGATTTGCTTCACTCTGTCATTCTCTGGGTTCTGCAACCACAGAATTTGTTTAGAGTCATTCTTTACAGGTGTTTGGCAGGGTTTGGGGGAGAGTGCTTGCAAGTCTGTGACTCCACTCCCTGAAGCTAAATTTAAATTGGAAATGCATACCCGGGAAAAAATCTTTGCAGCAATTTCTTCTCTAAGTGGCCTGATGTTCAAGATATATAAGGAAATTGGTTAGACTATGTAAGGGTAAGAGCCATTCCCCAATATATAAATGGTGAAAGGATGTGAAAATATGTTTCCAAGGTGATAAATTCAGACTTATAATAACCACATGAAAAAATGCTCCATATACTCAATAAGTAGAGAAATGTAAAATAAAATAACTTTGTGGTTCCACCCTCAGATTTTCAAAGATCACAAAAAAAAGTAATTGATAACTCTTGGAAGGACTGTGGGAAGACAGACATACTAATATTGTTGGTAAAACTATGAACTGGTCCAACCATTCTTGAAACTATTCCTCAAAAAAATCTCTAAACTCTGTGTATCCTTTGACCAAAAATATCACTACTTTGCATGTTTGTAACATTAAACAAGTATTATTTCAAAATTGCATAAGCAAAATGTTTTATCCAGAAAGAAAAATGAAAGCACTAGATACAGTTTTTAAAAAATCATTCTTTTTCATCTTTATATTTTTTGGTATAGATAGTTACACCAAATCCTTTTGGATGATTATAGATTTTATTTAAGAGGCTCTACAATATTCTGCAACATAATGAAATTATCTTATAGTCTGCAAACAGAGTGTATGAGAGGCATCATTCACAATGTTATATATAATACAACCTTCTATTTGGTCTCTGATAAACAAATTCCATAACACAACAGGACTTCAGAGAGGTCATTTCTTCTCATATCAGTCTCTTCCTTACAGCCTCTTTCTACCAATAGGAGATCAGAGAGAGAGAAAGGCCATTCCATTAGTTGATGGTCTTCTGACCTGACCTCTTTCTACTTGCAAAGGACCCTTCCTGCCTTTGGAGGACAGAAAGATATCATTTCTTCTTGCACATTCTACTTGTCTTGTCTGCTTGCAATGATAGGAGAAAAACACTTCTATCAAGTCTCCCTCTAGTTCCCTAGCCTGAGCTGCCTAACATCCTGAGCATATACCATCTTGAAGTCATATCCCTAGTGAAGCTACTAATGTGCTATGAATTCATTCAACGATGATTAACAGACTCCCCTTTCCCATCCTAGTTAGAACTCCAAGCTGTCACTACACAACCTCATTCTCCTTCACTTACTGTCTCTCCCTTATTCCCATCCCTTTTAATTGTTCCCTCTTACTCCAGCATCACATTTTAAAAAAATAATTCATTTATTTTATTCTGAACTTAAGAAATAAAACAAGCATTTACATAACATAGTAGAATAGAAAAAAATGATTGTACACAAAATTGTACAACTTGCTATTCCATTTAAATATATAATAAAGTCATCATGTAACTTTTTTTCTTTTTTTCTTCCCTTCCCCTTCACCCTGGAGATGGCCACCATTAGACACTGTGTATGTATGTATATGTATGCATGAATGTGTATGTATCTATGTATAATAGATATGTAAAACCACTCTTTACATACTTGTAGATAATGTCTCCCTTCATATGATCTTTGTAGTTAATTTGGGTATAAAATAGTCAAAAAGATTTAGTCACTTATAATGTTAATGAGATTTATGTTAATGAAAGATCTTTCCTGTCCATTAATGGGTCTCAGATTAGGGGGATGCTTGTTTTGTCCAAAGGTCCACACTTTTTGTTAATTGCTGATGAGGCACTGGGTCAGGAGAGTCATGCCCTCTGAGGTGAGGTTTAAATTTCATTAACATTACATCACTCAAAGTTGTCCTTAAAATAATATTGTTGGTTACTTCTCATTTTGCTCTTCATAATTTCATACAAATCTATCCATGTTTTTCTAAAATGATCAAGCTCATCATTTCTTATAGAACAATAATATTCCATCACAATCATATACCACAACTTGTTCAGCCATTCCCCAATTGGCAGACATCTCCACAATTTTCCATTTCTTTGCCACAACGAGAGAGATGCTATAAATATTTTAGAACATAGAGGCTCTTTTTTTTCTCTAATCATCCAAAATGATCAGATCACAGTTCCACCAAGAGTGAATTACTATCGCAATTCTTCCGCATTGTCTCAGACTGAATGTTGTTTCCCTCATCAGTGGTTTTAGCCAGTCTAACAGGTACAAAATGTTATCTCAGATTTGTTTTAATTTACATTCCTCTAGTCAGTAATTATGATTTAGAGTATTTTTTCACATAACTATAAATTATTTTGATTTCATCAGAAAACTGCCTGTTTATATCCTTTGACCATTTATCAATTGGGGAATGACTCATATTCTTATAGATTTTACACAGTTATATATATTGAACCAACAAATTGCAGGCCCTGAGGAAAGCAGACTAGACTTCAAGAAATTTCATGTCAATTTTCACATCATTCATAGCTTCAAGAAATTTCACCTGAGGAACTTTTACCTCTCAGTCTCAGGAACTTGACCTCACAAATTTTCCTCTAAAGAACAGCAAAGGATGAGTGAGTGAAGTTTAAATGACTCCCTGCTGTTTCTGGAAGCCTGGGCTGTGGCTGTGGTCAGGGAGAAGCAAGCCCAAGCACAGTGAGTGTGGTAAGTACATGCAGTACTGTAGGGAATAAGAACATTTTCTGGACAGAATGGCTGGCACCTAGGAGAGGAAGAGAGGAATTCCTGAAGTTGGGCAAAATCAGAAAAAAAGCAGTTTGAAGGATCTGAGGTGTAGGACAATGTTACCCACAACTTGATTCAAACTTGATAACATTATTCTGCTAAAAATAAAATGAGACAAATTAAAAATAAAAATGAATATGCAAAGAAAAAAGAATCCTATCATATTCAGAGGAAGATAGTGAGGTTAAAAAAAGCCACTTTGACCCTGAAAAGTAATGTCAAGTGGTCATGAGCCTCAAAAGAAATCTTGAAATAATTTAAACAGGAATTTAAAAATTAGAGAGAACAGGGAAAAAAATAGGAAAAAAAAGCAATTCAAAAAATTATGAAATGAAAGTTAACTAATTAGAAAAGGAGATACAAAATCTTAAGAAAGAAAATAACTCCTTGAAAATTAGAATTGAACAAGTGGATGGAACCAAATAATGTTATAAGACATTAAGATATAATAAAACGAGAAAAAATAGAAGAGAATTTGGAACATCTCATTAGGAAAACAACTGATCCAGGGGGAGGAGCCAAGGTGGTGGAGTAGAAAGAAGCACATACGCTTAGCTCTTAACCCACAGCCCATAAAATACCTGTAAAGGAGAACTCTCAACAAATTCTAGAGCGGCAGAAGCCACAGAACAACAGAGTGGAGGAGATTTCTGTTCCAGAGAGACCTGAAAAATTGTTGGGAAAGGTCTGATGTGCACCAGACCAGAGCACAGCCCAGCCCTGCCTTGGCCATGTGGCACTAAGAGGAGCAGATCCGAGTAGACTTCAAGGATAGAATCTCCAGAAGCAGGGCAGGTCCCTCAACCCACAGGTGCCAAAGGTCAGTGAAAGCTCTTTTCAGCAGGCTGAGAGGGGAGTGGGGTGACCCCATAACTCAGGCTCCCTCAGGAGGCAGCAGTAGAGGCAACAGCAGATGGGGCTCACAAAACAGGCAGTAGCCTGCATCCATTGTTGAAGGTCTCCTTGTAAACCCCCTGAGGGAACTGAGCCCTGTGTGGTGGCCCTGCCCCTACCTGAGTAGCTGAAAGTAATCTCACACTGAATTTCAGCCCTGCCCCTGCCTAAAGCCCTGAGACTTGGGAGCAGCTCATTTGAATCTCAACCCCCAAGTACTGACTTCAATATACATATTGATACTTCCTCAATAGCCTTAACCTCCCATTTCTTCATTTCCCATAACATATCCCTCCACCCCACTTCAGCTATACACAGAGATCTAGTCATACTTTTGATTTTGCCATCATCTACAGATGCTACTTTTCCATGTTTATGAACTCTGAAATTCCCTTATCCGAACACAATCTGTTGTCATTCCACCTCTTCCTTTACTTTGTAACCCAAACCCTGTTCTTCATCCTCATCATGACCTCCAGTCCCTTGACTGCTTAATTCTTTGCCAGACAATCTCTCCTACACTGATAATATTTTCTACCTAACCCCACCTTGCAGCTTTAATGAATCAGTTCAGCTCTATGTTGTCCTCTTCTCTTGCCCTCATTCCTTATCCCATTGCTAATCCGACTGTGTCAAGTCTTGGCCCTGGATTTCTCTTACTTTCACTTCCTTCACTCTTACTCATTGGCTGACAAATAAAGTTAGAGAAAATCATAAAACTGCTTACTGGATCCACTACAAATTTTTGTTGAAACAATCTCAACTGGGCCATTACTGCAGCAAGGCATTTTTTACATTTCTCTAATTGACTGTCTTACTCACCACAAATCTTTTCATACCTTCTCAAGCATCCCATAACATTTTGTACACCTACCCTCTCAACTGAAAACCTTGAATAGTATTTCACTGAAAAGAACTGAGGCTATTTGCTGAGAATTCCCTCATTTCCCTTACTCAGCTCACATATCCAGATGTCTTTTGTCACCATCTCTAGCTTCACTCCTCTCTCACATAATGTGGTAGCCCTTCAAATCCCTCTATATGTAGAAAGACGCAATCTTCTCTGTCAGATTTTTCTCCTCTGTCATCCCTACTCTCTCACATATCTTCCCCCCCACAGTTCTGTTGTTTTTTCAGTTCCAAATTCTCTCTCCTCTCTTTCCCCATTGAAAGGCAAGCAAAGCTTATTACAAATATACAGTTACACAAAACAAATTCTCACATCATCCATATGCAAAAATGGAAAAAGATAGGAGAAAAAGAATATATAATTCATTGCGCACACTTGAATCTATTGCTTTTTAAATAAATTTTTTAATAAATTTGAAATTATGGTTGGTCATTGTTTTTATCGGAGTTCCTAAGTCTTTCAGATGTGGTTATCCTTATAACGTTGTTATTGTATAAACTTTTCTCCTAGTTAAGCTCAATTCATTCTGCGTCAGCTCATACAAATCTTCCCATATTTTTCTGAAACCACCTCTTCTATTTTTTAAATTTGTGTGATTCCTTTTATTTTTTTATTTTAAGCTTTTACTTAGTATTTTATTTTCCCCCAGTCATATGTAAAAACAATTTTGACATTAGCTTTTAAAACTTTGAGTTCCAAATTCTCTCTCTTGCTCCTTCCCCACTTCCACCCCATTGAGAAGGCAAGCAATTCAATATAGGCTATACATATTTGATCATAAAAAACATATTCATATTAGTCATATTGTGAAAGAAAACAGACAAGAAAAAAATTCCTTTCCTTAAACTCAATTTTATGTTGATTCCAAATTCTCTCCCTCACTCTAATTATTACCTATTGAAGAAGCAAAAACTGCAGTACCCATTATAAATATGAAGTCATGCAAAACGTATTTCCATATTAGTCATGTTCTGAAGAAAAAAGAAACAAGAAAAAGAAAGAAAAAATATGCTTCAGTTCACACTGTAAGTCTATCAGTTCTCTGTCTGAAGGTGGATAGCATTTTTCATCATGAGTTGTTTGGAATTGTTAGTGGATCATTGTGTTGATTAGTTACTAAGTCTTTCACAGTTGATTATCTTGCCTGTATTTCTGCTACTGTGTAAATTATTCTGGTTCTGTTCACTTCAGTTTGCAACAGTTCACATAAGTCTTCCCAGGTTTTTCTGAAGCCATCTCTTTTGTTATTTCTTACAAGTATTCCATCACAGTCACATAACATAACTTGTTCAGCTATCCCTCAATTGATCAGCATCCCTTCAGTTTCCTTTTTTTTTTGCCATAACAAAAAGAATAATTATAAATATTTATATGAATAGGTTCTTTTCCTTTTTCTTTGATCCCTTTGTGATATAGACCTAGTAGAAGTATTACTGGATCAGAGGGTATATACAGTTTAATCATTTTTGTTACATAGTTCCAAAATGCTTTCCAGAATGGCAGGAAGTTCACAGCTCCACCAACAATGCATTAGTGTACCTGTTTTCTCACAGTTTCTCCAGCATTTGTTATTTTCCATTTTTGTCAATTTAGTAAATTTTGAAAATTTACATTTGCTTACATTTTCATTTCTCTATTAGTGATAAAGACAATGTTTAATATGGCTATTGATAACTTGGATTTCTTCTTCTGAAAACTGTCTATTTATAACATTTGATCTGTTACCAAATGGGAAATGGCTCTTATTCATATGTATTTGACTCAATCACTTATATATCTTAGAAATGAGATCTTTATCAGAGAAACTTGTTTCAAAGAATTTTTCTCCAACTTTTTGTTTTTCTTTTAATTTTACCTATTTTGGTTTTGTCTGTTTAAAAAAAGTTAATTTTATGTGATTAAAATTGCCCATTTTGCCTCCTATGAAACTTTTTTACCTCTTTTTTGGTCACAAATTCTTCCCTAACCAAAAATCTGAAGGTAAATCTTCCATGTAACTTTTAATTTGCTTATGATGTCACCTTTTAGGTCTAAATCATGTGCTCACCTGGAGTTTATTTTAGTATGAGATGTTGCTCTGCACCTAGCTCCTGCCTGTTTTTTTCCTTTCCCAACAATTTTTGAATAGTGAGTTCTTGCAGATCAAACATAAAATCTTCAGTTTTATATTCAAAGCCCTTTCCTGGTCCACTGATCCCTTTCAACTTTATTTCCCTCATGTATTCTGACATAAGTCATACATGTGCAATCATCTTAAATATATTTCCACATTAGTCATGTTGTGAAAGAAGAAACAGAACAAAAGAGAAAGGCCATAAAAACAAACACAAAACAAAAGTGAATATATTATGCTTTGATCTGCGTTCAGATTCCACAGTTCTTTCTCTGAATGTAGATAGCATTTTCCATCATGAATCTTTTAAGATTGTCTTTAGATCACTGTGTTGTTGAGGAAAGTTAAATCAATCATAGTTGACCATCATGCAGAGTTTCCCTAACTGTGTGCAATGTGCTCCTGGTTCTACTCACTTTACTCTGTGTCAGTTCATGTAAGTCTTTCCAGGTTTTCTATACGGGTGGATGATGGCACATGTAACCACTGAGTACTTTTTCATCATTAGAGCATAAGAAGGAATTTACTTCTACAGAGGGCATGGTATGGGTGTGTTTTCTTGGGATGATCTCAAAAGGAGAATGTAAAGATAAGAAAAGGAGATGCAGTGGGAGAAGGGGCAAGGGAGAAGAAAATGGAAGAAAATATCTCACATAAATGAGGCAAGCAAGGAAAAATTTGTGCAATGGAATGGGGGCAGGGAGCAAGAAATGCTTGAACCCTGCTCTCATCTGAACTGGTTCAAGGAGGGAAGAACATACAAATACTTATTTAGGTACAGATGTTCATGTTACTCAACAGGGTAGTAGGAGATGAAAGAGCCAAGGGGGAGGCAAAATATTAGGGACAGTAGATTAAGGGAGCCAGTGGTCAAAAGCAAAAAACTCATAAAGAGGACAGGGTAAAAAACTGAAGAATACAAGAAAATAGAATGGAAGGAAATACACAGCAATCATGACTATGGATGTGCATGGGATAAACTAACCTACAAAATAGAAAAGGATAGTCAAACAGATAATGAACTAGAATAACACAGTGTGTTGTTTGCAAGAAACACACCTGAAACAGAATGATGGGCATAGAGTTAAAATAAGAGGCAAGAGTAGAATCTATTATGCTTCAGCTGAAGTAAAAAAGGCAGAGGTAGGAATCATAATCTCAGCTGAAGCAAAAGCAAAATTAACTAAAAGAGATAATCAGACAAATGATTTTCTGAAAATTATGCTAAACAATGGATTAATATCAATGCTGAACATATATGGAGTGGGGGAGATCTAAAGATAGAATGGCAAAATGGGGAGAGAATAGAGAATGTGTCCATCAATCAACATGCA
Organism: Potorous gilbertii; assembly: GCA_028658325.1. Lineage (NCBI taxonomy): Eukaryota > Metazoa > Chordata > Mammalia > Diprotodontia > Potoroidae > Potorous > Potorous gilbertii. The sequence continues at coordinate 183,269,618 of CM053771.1, read as the reverse complement.
GTTATATAACTGCTGTATGTCAGACACTGAGCTAGGTACTGAGTTTGGAGAACAGGGACTAGACCTGGGATTTCATTGATAAAGAAAATTCCTAGATGAGGACTATGCTTCTACTAGTGCAAATTAGCACCTTCTCTGCAATTTATGACCTTAGAGAATTACCTAGACTAGAGAATTAACAGGTTAAATACCTTACCTTGAGTCACACAGCCAATGCATATGAAAGGCAGACTTGAATTTGGGTTTTCTGATCTCCAAGACTGTCTCTCTGTCCTATACCAAGATACTCCTAGAACAGGGGCAGCTAGGTGGTGCAGTGAATAGAGCACCAGTGCAGGAGTCAGGAGGATCTGAGATCAAGTCTCACCTCAGATACTTGACACTCACTAGCTGTGTGACCTTGGACAAGTCATTTAAGCCCAATTGCCTCATCCTGGGTCATCTCCAGTCATCCTGATGAATATCTGGTCACTGGATTCAGATGACTCTGGAGAGAAGTGAGGCTGGTGACCTGCACAGCCCTCCCTCACTCAAAACAAAGTCAAGTGCAAGTCATGTCATTATTTCTCTGATGGCATGGTCTTCTTTGGCAATAAAGGATGAACACTCACATATACACCAAATGGCATAACATCCAAATTCTTTGAAGAAAAGGTACATGAATTATAGAAGGAAATAAAGGGTAAAATTATACTAGTATGGGACCTCAGTTCACCCTCTCAGACCTAGCTAAATCTAACCATAAAATAAACATGAAAAATGTTAAGAAGATGAGTAAAATTTTAGAAAAGTTAGAAATGATAGATTTTTGGATGATATTGAGTGGAAATAGAAAGGATTGTGTCTGTTTTTCAGCTGTATATGGCAACCTCAGAAAATTGACCATGCATTCGGATATAGAAACTTCACAAAAAATTCAGAAAAGCAGATATATTAAATGTATCTCTTTCTGACCACAATGCAGTAAAAATTACATTCATTAAAGTGTTTTTAAAGCATGTATTAAAAATTGATTGGAAACTCAATAACCTAATCCTAAAAAGTGTGTGAGTAAAAGAACAAATCAATGAAACAACATGCAAAATTTGGGGGATGCAACCAAAGAAGCAATTGGGAGAAAATTTATCTCTCAATACTTACACATCAATAAAAGAAAGAATAGCTATGGCATGCAACTAAAAAAAATCCTAGAAAAGTAAATTTAGCATCTTCAGTTAAACACCAAAATAGAAATCTTAAAAATCAAAGGAGAGATTAATGATTGTAAGTAAATAAAACAAAACATTGGACTAATAAATAAAACTAGGAGCTGCTTTTATGAAAACAAATAATAAAATAGATTAATGTATCAGTAAATTACTGCAAAATAATGTGTGTGGGGGTCTACTATCACAGGTTTTTAAATCTGCATTTATAACAGAAAAGGAAACTTTTGAGGAGTCAACAATCACTTTAATCAGTTCAAACAAATGCTTCCAGACACATCTTTTTATATTTTACATTCCCAGAGTTACCAAGGTTTCCATCTATTTAACAAACAACCGTTTTATCTTTATCAAAACCAACAGACAAGGTTCTACTGCTCTATGACAGAGCAACATTGTCATACAATTTACATACATCCCTGGATTGAGGCAGCCTTTAGATCTGAGTAGTTGAGGGTGGGGGTGGGGTCTGAGCATATGGTCACTCAGAGTCTCAACAAGGTAATCACAAGATCCTTCTCATAAGCAAACCCCCAAAGTAAAATATTAATTTCCCAGTATATATAATGAAGACTTGACTTCTGATTGGCTTAGAGTCAGCAGGCGTGAAGCCCACATGACTCAGTACAGCTGTGAAACATCAGGGCTCAAAGGGGACTGAACCCTCAGGTGCTCACAATGTAGCTTGAGTCCGGAAACAACTCCAAACAAATCCCACCCTTTCTGTTGCCACAATTAATCATTGGTTAATTCTATTAGAAGTAGAAGAAAATTAAATTAGCAGTGTTAAAAATGAAAAGGGTGAACACATAGCCAATGGAAAGGAAATAAAAGTAATTATTATGAGCTATTTTACCCACCTTTATGCCCACAAAGCTGACAATCCAAATGAAATAGATGAATATTTTAAAAAATATAAATTTTCCAGATTAATAGAAGAGAAAATAGAATATTTAAATAATCCCAACTTAGAAAAAGAAGTTGAACAAATCATAAATGAGCTCCCTTGGTGGGGGAGGGAAGTGAAAAACAGTGCAGAATGAGATAGATTTATAAGTAAGTCTACCAAACATGTAAAGAACAATTAATTCTAATACTACATAAACGATCTTAAAAAAATAGATAAAAAAGAAGTCCTACTAAATTCCTTGTATGACACAAGCATGATTGTGACACCTAAAGCAAAGAAAGCAAAACCTATAAGAAAGCAAAAACTATAAGATCAATTACTCTAATGAATGTTGATGTAGAATTTTTGAAGAAAATAATATCATGGGCATTACAACAATATATACCAAAGATCATTCAATATAATGAGACTAAATTTGTATCAGAAGTTTGGGGATAGTTCAATATTAAGAAAATTATAAGCACAATTGGCCATACTAATACTAAAAACAATAAAAATCACAAGACTATTGCAATAGATGCATAAAAAGCTTTTAACAAATTACAACACCCACTCCTATTAAAAGCACAAGAAAGCATAGGAATAAATGGAACTTTACTTAAAATGTTAAGTATTATCTATCTAAAACCAAGAGCAAACATAATCCATAATGGAAATAAACTAAAAGCTTTTTATTTATTTTTATTTATTCTTCCACAAGAATTTGAGTTCAAAATTTTCTCCCCGTCTCTTCCCACCCCCACCCCAGGAAAGCATGCACCTCATCCACTCTTTCCTGTCTGTTCTCCCTTCTATTACCCACCTCTTTTCAATCCCCCTTTCCCTCTATTTTCCTGTAGGGCAAAATAGATTTCTATACTCCATTTCCTGTATAGCTTAATTTCCAGTTGCATGCTCAAACAATTTTTAACATTCATTCTTAAAGCTTTGAGTTGCATATTCTCTTCCTCCCTCCCCATCCACCCTCATTGAGAAAATAAGCAATTCAATACATGTGTAACATGTGTTACAATGCAAAGCACTTCCATAATATTTATGTTGTAAAAGACTAACCACATTTCCCTCTGTCATATCCTGCCCTTCATTTATTCCACTGTCTCCCTTGAACTGTCCTCCCACAATAGTGTTTGCTTCTGATTATCCCTTTCCCCAATTTGCTGTCCTTTCTATTATCTTCCCTCTCCTATTCCCTTTCCCCTTGCCTTCCTGCAGGGTAAAATAGATTTCCATATCCAATTTAGTGTGTGTTATTTCCTCCTCAAGCCAAATCCCATGAGAGTAAGGCTCAATTATTTCCTTTCATCTCCCACTTCTTCTCCTCCATTATAGAAGCTCTTTCTTCTCTCTTGTATGTGAAATGATTTGCTACATTCTACCTCTCCCTTTCTTTAACTCTGAGTACATTCCATTCAACAGTAAATTTTATTTTTTTAGGTATTCTCCCTTCATATTCAGCTCTCCTTGTGCCCTCTATCTATGCATATATACATACATACATATATATATATATATATATATATACACATACATATACACACACACATATATATACATATCCATACATATATACATACACATATACACACACATATACACCCACATACATATACATACCTACACATATTAAAATATACACATAGATACCCATACACACCTATATATATACGTATATATATATATGTATACGTATATATATATATATATATATCTATATATACGTATACATATATATATACATTCCCTCTAACTACCCTAATACTGAAAAACGTCTCATAAGTAACAAATAATATGGAAAGAGTTCAACTTTAGTGAGTTCCTTAAGACTTCTTTCCTGTTTACCTTTTCATGTTTCTTTTGATTCTTGTATTCAAAAATCAAATTTTCTATTCAACTCTGGTCTTTTTAACAAGAATTCTTGGAAGTCCTCTATTTCATTGAAATTCCATTTTTTTCATTTTTACTCAATTTTGCTGGGTAGGTGATTCTTGGTTTTAATCCTACCTTCTTTGACTTCTGGAATCATATTCCCAAGTCCTTTGATCCCTTAGTGTAGAAGATGCTAAATCCTATGTTATCCTGATTGTATTTCCACAATGCTTGAATTATTTCTTTCTGGATGGTTGTAGTAATTTCTTCTTAACCTAGAAACTCTGGAATTTGCCTACAATATTCCTACAAGTTTTTCTTTTGGGATATCTTTCAGGAGGTGATCAGTGAATTCTTTCCATTTCTATTTTGACCTCTGGTTCTAGAATATCAGGGCAATTTCCTTGATAATTTCTTGGAAGATGATGTCTAGGCTTTTTTTTTTATCATAGTTTTCAGCTAGTCCCATAATTTTTAAATTATCTCTCCTGGATCTGTTTTCCAGATCAATGGTTTTTCCAATGAGATATTTCACATTCTTTTCTACTTTTTATTCTTTTGGTTTTGTTTTGTAATTTCTTGGTTTCTCATAAAGTCATTAGCTTCCATCTGCTCCATAATAATTTTTAAAGACTATTTTCTTCAATGAGCTTTTGAACCTCCTTTTCCATTTGGATAATTCTGCTTTTTAAAGCATTCTTCTCCTCACTGGATTTTTTGGACCTCTTTTTCCATTTGGGTTAGGCTATTTTTAAAGGTGTTATTTTCTTCAGCAGTTTTTTTTTGGAGGGGGGGGGGTCTTCTTTAGCAAGTTGTTGACTTGCTTTTCTTGCATTACTCTCATTCCTCTTCTCAATTTTCCTCTCTACCTCTTTTATTTTATTTTCAAAATCCTTTTAGAGCTTCCATGGTCTGAGGAAATTGCATATTTTTTTTGGAGGTTTTGAATGTAGAAGGCTTGACTTTGATGTCTTCCTTTGAGGGTATGCTTTGTTCTTCCTCATCTGAAAGGCTGGAACAAAATAGCTTTTCACCAAAATGTAACTTTCTATAATCTTATTTTTTCCCCCTTCCTTTAGGCATTTTCCCAGACTGTTACTTGACTTTTGAGTCTTTTGTCAAGTGGAGGGTATACTCTAGGGACCTGTAAGTTCTCAGTTCCTCCAAAGTGGCATCATCAAGGGAGAGGAGTTTACTCCTCTCCTGATCTGGGTTTTGGTCTGGGAGCAACAAGCACTCTTTTCTGCCCTGGAATTGCAAGTAGGATTCCCTCTCCAGGGCCTCCACCAGCTCCACCATGGTGCTCCTCCTCACACCAGGATTGCCACTCAGGACTGACATCCAGATCAGCTGCTCGATTCCCCCAGGGGCTTCAGCCTGACGGCTCCAAAAGTGGACGCTGCTGTGACAGTAGCTGCTGCAGCCCTGGAGCTGAGGTTGGGGCCATTTCATGTTCCCATCTGACCCAAGTGAAAGAACTTTCTCACTGTCCTTTGAAGCTATCTTTGGTGTTTGTGGGTTGAGAAATCTGGTAACTGCAGCTGCTACTGGTGATTCCATGCCTTAAAGCCTGCTCTAATCCTGTCCATGCTGTGTAGCATGGCCAAGGTTAGGCTGCATTCTGCTCTGAGCCTGGTGAGATAGACCTTTCTTGTTGGCCTTCCAGGATGTCTTGGATTGGAAATCTCTTTCACTCTGTCACTTTGTGGCTATTTCTGTTCTAGAATTTATTTAGAAACACTTTTTATAGGTATTTATGGGCTATGGGGGGAGAGTGACAGCAGGTCTGTCTTCCTACTCTGCCATCTTGGTTCTGCCCCCCTCCCCCAAACTAAAAGCTTTTCCAATAAGATCAGGGGTGTAGCAAGTATATCTATTATCAACATTTTCATTTGGTATTGTACTAGAAATGCTAGCTATGGCAAAAAGATAGGCAAAAGAATTAGAAGAATAAACATTGGTAATGAGAAAACGAAAGTATCACTTTTTGCAGATATTACGTTGGTATACTTAGAAAACCATAGAGAGTTAACTAAAAAACTTACTGAAACAATTATCAACTTCAGTACAATTATAGAATATAAAATATTAAGGTCATATGGGAAAATAATTACACTGTTTAAGTGTTGGCAGCTAAGTGACTCTGTGGATGGAGGGGTGGGCTTGGAGTCAGGAGGACCTGAGTCCAATTCCAGCCTCATACACTTACAAGCTATAGGTAGGTAAGTTACTTAACCTCTGTTTGCCTCAGTAGAAGGAAGCAAACCATTTCAGTATTTTTGCCCAGAAAACTCATGGATAGTATTGCTTCACTTTGGTCCACAGGGTCACAAAAAGTTGGAAATGACCTAACAACAACAATAATTTTAGTGTTACTGCACTAGTCCAACCATTCTGGAGATCAATTTGGAACTATGCTTAAAGTGTGCATATGTAAAACTGTGCATACCCCTTAACCTAACCAATAGTCATACTAGGTCTATAATCATAAAGAGATCAAAGAATAGGAAAAAAACTTATTACAAAATATTTATTACAGTTCTTTTTGTTGTGGCACAAAATGGGCAACTTAGGACATGTATATGTGATGGAATACAATTATGTTGTAAGAAATAATGGAAGGGATGGTTGCAAAAAAATCTGAGAGGACTTAGGTGAATAGGAAACTGAAATAAGTAGAACAATTTACACACTAACAAACATATTGTAAATATAAATAACTATGAATGCTTTAGTAACAAGGATCCACTACAATTCCATTGAACTCAATGAAAAATATTGTGGACTCAGTGCAAGTTGAAACATGTTTTTCTTTTTCTTGTTTTTCCTGTAGAACATGGCTAATGCAGAAATATGTTTTATATGACTTAATATTTATAATGGATATTGTATTTTTTGCTTTTTTGTTGGAGAGGAGAAAGGTTAGAATGAGAGAGAGAGACTTTGGAACTGAAAACCATAATAAAATTCAATTTATCACACAAATTAAAAAAACAGAGAAGGAAAGAAAAGAAAGGGTCCTACCAAGTTGCTTCTATAGGACAAATATCATCTTGATACCTATTGGCCTACAGTTTTCTGTGTCAAAACAGAAAAAGTAATATTGTGTAAAATATTACACAGACCATAAACTATTGAACTGTAAGTCTTACCAGGACTAAGATCTAGTATAAATGTGTCTAAAAATGAGGGCTAAGTATATCTGAAGTCAGTGATTCCCATTTAATTTTTCACAAATCCCTTAGGGGTTTATGACAGTAGTATAAATTATAGTTCTAAAAATTATTTAATGTTACCTATGAAGTAAAAAAATGCTCTCATATTACAAATATATTTTCCCTCTGTGACAATAAGTATCTGTTTGAAGAATTATATGTTTTTTTCTACATGATTCAAAACTATCATGATCACGTACACTATAATTTTGGTGCTTATGTAGCACTTACATCAAATTCTGACTGCTTCTGCCTAATAGCGATAGGTACTTGCAATTTCTCAATCTGTCATCAAATTGTTTCCAAACTTCCACAAGGGTTTCACATTTGAGCACAAACTGATTCCCAGTGTTTGGTCACATACATGTTCATATATTCTGTGCCAGAATAGCTCCCTTATTCGCCTCTGTTACTATGTAATTATACTAATCAGCTGTGTGTAATCATGTGATCAAGATGTTACAGATGTTTATGTTCTTACGACACAAAACCTATGAATGATGGGTATATTACATTATAAATAATCGTTGAAATCATCAAGGTTCAATACAAATATTCCCTAAACCCCCCCTTATGTTGCCTCTCGTTGCAACATTAAAGCTGTTTTCCCATTTAATATCCTCTTTATATTACTATTCTTAAATCTGGTAAATTTTCAAATGAACTGGTTGGCAACACTGGTCAGTTATTCAGTAGAGTTTATGTGAGAATATAGCCACTGTGCCAGAGTTAAAAGAAAACAAATGAAGTTTTTTTTCCTTAAAAATATTATATAAATATTAAATTAAGCAACACATATATGTGTATGTATAATATATATATATTTAACTTGAGGTACATTTCTCATTTAATACAACTCACTACATAGAAGAGTAAATATTTTATGTTGTAACTAGTCATATAGTTTTCTGGTTAGATAGGAAAAAATAAAAATTAATTAATTTTTATGTCATATCAAGAGCACTTGTAAAATTTTCCTGTCGTTTTTCTCCAATATTTGTGAGTATTTTCATTTTATTTTTGTTTTAAATCAAAATGACGAAACAAACTGTGTAGAACCATGTTTAAGATGGTTTGTCTAGTGTTGTCAAGTATCACAAAACATTTTTTCCAAATAAAGAAGTCTAGCATCAAAATTAAACATATATATATATATATAACACATATATGACTATTCTATTATGTTAAACACCTTCCAAGTTGTAATTTATTTCATTAAAATATTATTTATATTCAACAAAATTTGTAAAATAATGAAATTTTATATGAAATCTTGTGGGCAACAGCTAACATATGATTTCTTCCTGAAATTCTGTTAATTCTTACAGAATATTCCACTAAAATATTTGTAATTATTTTATAACTTTTAATTTATATGTTAGTTATATTTATTTTTAGAGTTTTTATAATTATGACTAGAATAAAATTTTCTATTTCATAATTTAAATTATATAATGTAAATTTTAATGAGGATCTTTTTTTGGGAAAAGTTATCATTGTAGTTACCATGTATGTAAGTAATGTGTAAGTATGTAAGTAATATGTAAGTAAAAATATTATGAATACTATATTAAATTATAAGCCCCTTTTCTGTTGTTGAAAGGACTCACAGAACAAAAAACATTTGGAATTATTGGTCTATATTTTCTCAAATGTGATATTCAGTTATAGAATGTTTATGTTCTAGTTTGATACCATAATCCAGGACTGGAAAAGTAGAAAAGAAATAAATTACTAGAATTGTCATCTGAAGCATAAAGAATTTATTTGAGAGTAGAAAAAGGCTAAGCAGTTAAAGGTTAATTCAGTCTTCTATTGGTTAGTTTTTCCAAATACCTCTTTGCCAAAAGAAATTATATATAGTCTTAATTTCCAAGTTTCTCCCTAATATTTGCTGAGGTTGACTCTCCCTTTTTGCTTTTTTCCTGGGCAAATTTTCTAAATGACTTATAAATAGCATTATGGTCATTTTATACACAGACAAAATAAAATGGAAACTCTAATTTAATTATTATGCAATATATTTCTCAAAAAATTACAGATTCCCTATTGACACAATTTTGTTCTTATTTTTTTATCTGGCCCTGAGATTTCCTCTATATAGATAATTCCTTGTAGAGGAAATTCATCCTCAATTGTACCAATAAATAATTTTCAATAAAAGAACAATGGAATTAGTAGTGATTTTAAAATTAAAGGGAAAATCACAGTGGGTCATTTTTGTTTCATTTTTCTTTTTATTTTCCTTCCTTCCTTCCTTCCTTCCTTCCTTCCTTCCCTCCCTCCTTTTGGGTTAGTCTATTTTTAAGATGTTATTGAGGCGAAGGGGGAGGAGCCAAGATGGTGGAGTAGAAAGATTCACATATGCTAGCTCCAAACCCACAGCCCATGGATTTCCTCTAAAAAGAACTCCCAACAAATTCTGGAGCAGTGGAAGCTGCGCAGCAACACAGTGAAGGAGATTTCCATTCCAAAGAGCCCAGAAAAACCGACCCTAAAGGTCGGTTGCACACTGGATGGGAGTGGAGTCCAGCCCTTCCCTGGCCACGTGACAAAGAGAGGAGCAGATCAGGGCAGGATTCAGATATGGAATCTCTGGTGGCTGCAAAGGTCCCTCCACCCACAGACGCACAGGTCAGTGAGAGAGACTTCTAGGCTGGCCAAGAGGGGAGCGGGGTGTCTCCACAACTCAGGCCCCCTCAGGAGGCAGCGTAGAGGAAGCTGGCAGCCAGAGGCTCCTGGAGCAGGCATGAGCTCAGCAGGAGCTCCATTACGGAAGGTCTCTGCATAAACTCCTTGAGGAAACTGAGTCTGGGAGGTGGCCCTGCCCCCACCTGAGCACCAGAACTTAAGCTCCCATTGAATAGCAGCCAGGCCCTCTGCTGAAAGCCCTGAGACTGGGGAGCAGCATTTGAATCTCAGACCCCAAGCACTAGCTGGGCAGACCTAGGCCGGGGGTGGAGAGGACTCTCAGAAGTCAAGTAACTGACTGGGAAAATGCCCAGAAAAGGGAAAAAAAATAAGGCCATAGAAGGTTATTTTCTTGGGGACTAGATGATTGCGCCATTCCTCTCTGACGAAGAAGAAAATTGCTTACCATCAGATAAAGACATAGGAGTCAAGGCCTCTGTATCCCAAACATCTGAAATAAACATCCAATGGGTTCAGGCCATGGAAGAGCTCAAAAAGGATTTTGAAAATCAAGTTAGACAGGTGGAGGAAAAAATGGGAAAAGAAATGAGAGAGATGCAAGAAAAGCATGAAAAACAGGTCAATACCTTGCTAAAGGAGACCCAAAAAAATGCTGAAGAAAATAACACCTTGAAAAATACGCTAACTCAACTGGCAAAAGAGGTTCAAAAAGCCAATGAGGAGAAGAATGCTTTCAAAAACAGAATTAGCCAAGTGGAAAAAGAGGTGCAAAAG
>CM053771.1:183142494-183258496 GCA_028658325.1 Potorous gilbertii | reverse complement strand
TGAAAGCAGCCAGAACGAAACAATTCAAGTACCAAGGGACTAAGGTCACACAAAATTTAATAGTTACAATTGTAAAGGAATGAAGAGCATGGAACAGGCTATTCCAAATGGCATAACACATTTACAATCAAGAATAACTTACCATAAAAATTAAATATAATCTTGTAGAGTAAAACATAATGGAGTACTTCCAATGATTCCTGATGAAAAGACTGAAGAGGCACAGAAACTTTGAAATACAAACACAAGAGTTAAGGAAAAGGTAAATATGAATGAACATTCAGAAGGGACTATGTAAAGATGGAGTGTTTGATTTTTTTAATATAGGGAGATGAGAAATTGTCCCTTTAGGATCCTAATGTACTCAGTGTTCATAGAAAAAGCTAAAAAAGACAACAGGATCTTTGTGCGGTTTTGTTATATTTTGATTATCTTAATATTAAAAAGGAAAAAGTAATGTACTAGTGGAGAAAGGGGGAGGAAGGATGGAGAAACTTACTATCTCATTATCAGAGTGAGCAATTAAATTTTACAAAAAAAGAATTGGGGAAATGAACCTCACTTTCATTCGTCAAAAATATCACACATATACATACAAAGAGTTCAGTGTAGAAATACATTCAACTTAATAAGAATGGAATGACAAAGATGAGACAATAAAAGAGTAGATTCAGGGAAGGATTAGTCATAAGTGAAACAAATTTTAATCTTGGAGAGGGAACCATGAAGAGAAGTTTAAAACAATGAGAACTTGTGATTGAGGGCTGGACAAGGAAAAGAGAAGATCAGAAGAACAGAAGCTGACTATATCCAACATAGATCACTGGTTCTGAGCACATTCCTCTTATTACTATTCTCTTTTTAATGAAGGTATAGGAGCAAAGATGAAAAAAGTATTGGATGGAGGAAAATTTTTTAAAAGAATTAAGGATGGAGTAAAACAAACTATTAATAACTGTAAATGTGAATGGGATAAAATTATCCCAAACAGAACTAGATAGTAGAATAGATTAGAAAGCAGAATCTGACAAAATGTGTGCAAGAAAGATACTCAAAACATAAAGATACACAGAGTTAAAACAGCCCTTGAAAATAATTTATTATAATTCATCTGAATTCAGAATACCTGGGGTAGCAGTTATAATCAAATAAGGTCATGTCATTATCATAATCCCTTGTGATTTCTCTTTCCTGTTTACCTTTTTATGCTTCTCTTTAGTCTTGTATTTGAAAGTCAACTTTTCTATTCACTTGTAGTCTTTTCATCAAGAATGCATGGAAGTCCTCTATTTCATTGATTGTCCATTTTTTCCTCTGAAAGACGACGCTCAATTTTGCTGAGTAGGTGATTCTTGTTGTAAAAGTTGCTCATTTGACATTACTCCTTGGGGTAGAAGGGGATTTCTTTTCTTCAGTATCTTCCTCTCATGATGAACCCCTGTCTTTTCTACTCCCATGATAACTTTCTATGGTTGGACTCTTTCTCTTTTGCCTGTGCATTTTTTGTAGTAGTAGCTTAATTTTTGTAATCACCTCTAGCTCTAGGGTATGGGGAATGGTGCTTATTGTAAAGTAATGTCCCTAATAATTGTGGGTATAAATCTTTTAAAATAAAATATTAGCAAAGAGACTTTAGCAACATATCCGCAAGATCATATACTATTATCAGGTTGGGCTGTTATCAGGAATGCAGTGTTGTCATATATTAGGAATACTATAAACATAATAGTAATCATTAATAGCAAAAACAACAAATTACATCACTATATCAATAGATGGGCATTTGGGGACAGGAATTTGTTAAAAAACATTAGGAAACAGGAGTAAATGCTAAGTAGTATATACCCAAAACTAAAAGCCATATTATATATGTAATGGGGATAAACATGAAGCTTTTCCAGTAAAATTAGGGGTAAAGCAGAGATAGCCATTGTCATTATTTTATGTAGAGATAGAAATACTGACTGAAGCAATAAAAAAAGAAAAATGAATTGAGAGGAATATATAAAGGCTAAGAGGAGACTGCTTTTTAAATATTATATGGTTGGCTTAGAAGACCCTAGAGTCATCTAAAATATTAATTTAAACATTTGGTCAATTCAGCAATGTTTTAGGATATAAAATACATCTACTTGATGTCATTAGCATTTCTAATATTACCAACAAATCCCAGAAGAAAATGAGACAAAGAGAAATTTCATGTAAAATAATCACAGAAAGTATAAAATGCCTGTGACTCTACCTACCAAGAACCCTACAGGAACTATATGAATACAACTACAAAATGCTTCTTATAGAAATAAAGATAAGTCTAAATAATTGGAGAACTATTAATTGTGGAGCCAATATAAGAAAATGATAATAACATCTAAATTAACTTGTTCAGTACCATATTAATTAAACCATCAAAGAATTCCCTTATAGAACCAGAAAAAATAATAAATTCATCTGGAAGGACAAAAGCTATGTACATTTTATTGATACTTTAAGTACAACTTAAAATCATTTTCCAGAATGATTGGACCACTTTAAAGCTCTGTCAGCAATACTTCAATTTGCCCTCACAAAGCTCTTTAAATAATTGCTATTTTCCTTTTTTTTTTTATCACTTTTGCTAATACAAAGAACATAAAGTAGACTTTAAAGATACTTTAATTTGTATTTCCCTTACTATTACTGGCTTACAGGATGGTTTTGTATTATTAATAGTTTGCATTTCTTCCTTTGAGAATTGCTTATTCATATTCTTTTATCATTTATATATTGGGGAATGGCTCTTGTTCTTATATAGTTGTAGCAATCCCCTATAGGTCTTAGATATCATACTTTTTATCAGAAAAATTTATTGCAGGTTTTCCCTCCAGTTAGCTGTTTCTCTTCTAATTCTAGCTACATTGGTTTTGTTTATGTAAAATATTTTAGGTGATCAAAATTATTCTTTTTTATTTTGCGTCATTATATATGTCTCTTATATGGTCAAGAATTTTTCTCCTATCCATAGTTGACTTCTTCCTGGTTCCTCTAATGTATTTACCATGTGACCTTTTATACCTAGGTCATATATCTATGTTTATTGTTTAATGTGGTATGATGGTCAAGTTAATGAATCATTATCCCAGTAGTTATCTTCAAGTTTAACATTATGTTAATTTGTTCATTTCTTTCTGGCTCTTGTGTACCTAATTCGTTCTTCTGATAACTTTTGTACTATTTAATCATACCAGATAATTTTTATGATTACAGCTTTGTTGCATAGAGTGAAGTCTGGCACAATTAGGTCTCCTTCATTCCCACTTTTTCATTATTTTGCTCAAGATTTTTCAGCTTTTGTTTCTTTTTCCTAGTTCTGTAGAATTATTATTTTTTCTAGTTCTATAAAATAATTCTTCGGTTTTTTAAAGCAATGAAACTATACATCGAGTTAGGTAGTACTGTCATTTGTATAATATTAGGTGACCAAACCATGACCTGTTAATATTTCTTCCATTATTAAGACTTTGTTTCTATAAAGAGTATTTGGTAATTGTATTGTAGAATTCCTATATGTGTCTTGATAGGTAGATTCCAAAATATTTTACACATCTTGTGGTTATTTTGAATCAAAATTTTTTATATCTCTTCCTGCTTTACCTTGTTAATATATAAAAGGGCTGATAATTTTTGAGATTTTATTCTTTATCCTGTTACTTTGTTAAGGTTTTGTTCAATTAATATTTAGCATAATCTTTAGGATTATTCAAGTGAACCATCATCTGTAAAAGTGACAGTTTTGGTTTTTCTTTACTCTTATTCATCCCCTCATTTTATTTATCTTTTCCTATTGCAATAGATGGCAATTTTATAACTGTATGAAATTGGTTTTATATTGTGTTTTTCTCTAACCCAACAAAATCAGTTATCACATCAAACAAAAACTTCTAAATTCATGAATTCTTTAAATGCTCCTTTATCCTATTCTGATTTATCTTTCTTTTTTTCTTATATTTTTCTGTTCTTTCAGTCAAAACATTGCTTGCTCTTTTCCTATTTGCATTACTTCAAGAGTTCTGTAACTTTATGGGTGTGATTAGTCCCTCCACTGATTTTGACTATAATTCCACCATACTTTGTCAGTCTTTTTTGTGATTGCTGTAACAAAAACAAGATAAGCATTAATAATCACGATAGCTAACATTTTAAATAGCACTTACTCCCAGGCACTGCGCTAAGCAGATCTCATTGGATCCTCATAACAACTTTGGGAGGTAGATGTTATTATTGTCTCCATTTTACAGATGAGGAAAATGAAGCAAACTGAGATTAAGTGACTTACCCATGGTCACATAGTTAGGAAGTGTCTGAGGCCAGATTTGAATTTAGGTCTTTCTAACTCCAGGCCTGACACTATCCACTGTGGCACCTAATTGTCCTAACTTCCTAGTGATGAGCCTCTGAACTTAAATTTTTGTACTTGGACAGCTAACATGGAGTTTAATTACTTGCTTGATGGGACTTACCAGATCTTGAATTTCATTCACATGTCCTTTGAGAACCCAAGGTGTAAATGGCATTGAGATTTCTGAGTAGGAATTTAGTGGAATTGTGTTTACATGTAATACATTAATTCCCACCTTATACACTTTCCTTCATGCTATTTCACATTTTTTTTTGCATTCCCATGTTAATCATGTCCTCTATATCTGATTTAAAATCCTAGAAAGTCCTCACATAACTAATCAAAACACATTAGCCTCTTAACATTTATTCACTCATTACTATATTCAGTTCCTCTTTACCTACATAGGAATTTTTGTCAAAATAGCAAAATCACCTTCTGAATATCTAGCTCAGAGTTATTTTCTCTTTTTTTCCAAATAGTTTATATGGTATTGTAATTAATTGTTCTTTAAACGTTTGGTAAAATTCAGTTGTGAATCCATCTGGTCTCGGTCATTTTTTCTTAGGGAGATCATTAATAGCTTGTTCAAAAGTAGCTTTCTTATTTAACCAGTAATGGTCTAAATTAACTGAACTGAATCAAACTCCTTTCATTGTACCATTCTTTGGTTAAATGCTTAAATTTTAAGTCATTTGTCTATTGGGATACAGTCTTCATTCAAAATAAAAGTTTAAGGGAGCATAAATGTCAACAGAATTACATAATTAAGCAAATTAGGTATTTCCCACAAGAGAAGATTTCAAAGAAGTAGGTAAGGTAATTAAATGGAGTGTTTTAGTTCTTGTCAATAAACTTGAAAGATCTTTTCAATAAACACATTGATGATAATTGAGATTTAATGTCACTATCATTTCTCATTTGCTAACATTTTCCTTTGTAATTATCCTTTTACCATTCCCTAAGTTTCTTCTCAAATAGTGTCTCTTCTCAAATGTGTATCCATCCATAGATACTATTCCATGACCCTTTGTGCATTAACTCCTCAATAAATGCTTGCAATTAGACTACAAATCTTTTTGAGTATTTAAATATTTGATTTAAAAGTATATTTGACTAAATTTACTTGGTAACGAGTTGCATTTAAGTCAAGTAATTTCAAAATATAAAGTATCATAAATATGTCAAAATATGTATGATGTCAAAATATAACCAAACTATAATATCAAAATATAAAATATTATAAAATATAAAGTATCATATTGTTTACTTTTTAATCTAATAGGGTCATACATAGTGTGTACTCTTTTATTTCTTTGATTATTTTATAAAAGTTTTTTCTAGGTCACCTTATAGTTTTAAAATGTATTAGTTTTAATTGCATGAAAGTATTCCATAATACTAATGTACTACAATTTATTTAACCATTCTCCAATTTCAAGAAGCTAAGGTTGCCTCCACCTTGAAATGATACAAAATACTGCTACAAAAGTATTTAAGATGGTAGCTCTTTCCTTGTTTCCTTTTAATAAGACTTCAAGAATGTAATCCCAACAATGGAATTGTGGATTGTATCAAAGGGTGTCATTAATTTTGTGATTTATTCTATTCACTAACATTGCTTTCCAAAAAAAGGTTTTTACAAGTTTTCAATTCCAGAAGCAATAAATGAATATATCTGTTTCTCCACAAGCCCACCATCATCTTTTCATTGCTTTTAATTATTTTTGCCATTTTAATAGGAGAGGTTACATCTAAGTTCTTTTAGTTTGCATCTCTTTGGTGCTTAGTGAAGTTGAACATTTTTTAAACTATTATTAACAAATTTTGTATTCTCTTTTGAAAATCGTTCATTTCCTTTGATCATATATAAATTATGGAAAAGAAATGAACACTTTGAATGTTGAACATTTTATATATTTTAGATGTCAAGTTTTTATCTGTACCATTTGTTATAGCTATTTTCTATTATTTTCCTTTTAATTTTAATTAAATTTTTTTTATGTACAGAAATTTTAAATTTTAATCTAATCAAGCATATTAGTATGGTCACTAAGGATCTCAGTGTGTTTAATCCAACAAAAAAAATCTCTTCCTGATTTAAAGAAATATATTGTTTCATTTTCTTCTATCCTTTAAAAAGTCTTACAATATTTAGATCTATCATCCATCTGGAGTTTTCTAGCTTTTGTGAATTAAGATATGAGTTTGCTGACTTAATTCTTGTCTAAACCCATAGTTTTTCTGAATTAGCAGGATTTAGGGACTGAATTGTTCAGTAAATTGTGGCTTTATTAATCTTCTATTATTGTTGAAGAAGACTACTAATAAGAAAATGATCCTAAATTTAAGATAATTCCCCTTTAAAAAGGTTATATAAGACACTTTTAATAATCTGTTGTCAGTATGCAATATAAAGGTAAACTTTCCATGATATTACATAATTTTCTTATCACAATTTAAAAATATTTACAATTTGTCCATCTTTTTTATTCTTTACATCATTTTCAAATTCATTTTTACCTTTACTGCCTTCAATGTATTCAATTTCTTCTTTGAAATCAAAGAAGTCATCTTTAGTTTTGTTCATGAGATTTTAAATTCAATATTTCTTAAACCCTTGAACTTCAATTTCTGGATTTATCCAATCCCAGGATGTTTTGTCAATGACAAAATAGTTCCTACAGTTACTATGTTTTACCACTAGATGCCACTCATGAATGAATTCAATGAATCTTATTGTTCTTGAAGTTAAGCTACTTGGGAAGAAATTTTGTCTTCTACTTAGATATAAAAAGAGAGTTTTCCCAATAATTGAATCTTATTCCTTTTAAGGTTAAAGGGACAAATGACATTCACAAATAATTTCCATACCAAATTTTAATAGTTGGTACCTCCT
Source organism: Potorous gilbertii (assembly GCA_028658325.1). Classification (NCBI taxonomy): domain Eukaryota; kingdom Metazoa; phylum Chordata; class Mammalia; order Diprotodontia; family Potoroidae; genus Potorous; species Potorous gilbertii. Next base: position 183,251,222 of record CM053771.1, on the reverse strand, counting down.
TATCAATCCAACCTTTTAGAGCCTCTGACGCAAGTATTCTAATGAATCTCTTTGAGGACAAAATTCCTTACAAAGACACAGATGCAGCCCATTCCTTAATACCAAGACTATGAAATTCAAAAGAATATGAAATTCTTGTCCATATCTTTTTGTAAATTTGTCACCACATGTTCACTCAAAATGTTGGGAACCTTCCTTATCTGCTCTTGGCATCAAGTAAATACTTGTGTACCTGAACTGTCCACAGAGCATCCCTCCCTCTTACCATGTGACTAATACATTTATTTTATTTTTTTGGCATTGATACATTTTTGGTGGCATTTTTTCTACCACTTCTCCTGCATAATTTCTTATTTCTCACGTGTTGCAGTCTGTTCAGACCCTTCATGTTTTCCCTCATTGGGCTACAAATTATCCTCAACTACAATTCTTCTGATATTGTAGAGTTACATGACTCCTATCACTGCAACATCACTCAAACGAATATTGGTGTTAAAGAGATAGGCTTTTGTTTCAAGGAATGATGGAATAATTTTTTTTTAAATTGGCACTTTCTCAAAGTCAGTTCCACCCTTGATTTTCCTACCCTTTCAATTCTGGGTTCAGCTCATTGACCATTTGCTGTGCCTGTCCATGATAGATGCATTCTATAGACTACACCAAACGACATGTCTGTCAATGAATAGTCTTCACTCACTTGGTTTTTTTCTCTGTATATAAATCAATTCTTTTGAGTCTGATGGAGCTCATTCAAAGGCTTATTGTTCTGTGACTTGATAGTATGAAATCCTTGAAAATCAAGAACATCAGAAAAACCTCATCACTCCATAGGGAATTCACCTTTAACTTGGATTCTGTGCATGATCTCTTCACAACTTTAGCAAGCATGTATCTTTCTCTTTCATGTCTTATTTGATATTAAAAACTGAATAAAGCTATTTCTGTTTCTTTCAAATAATCATGTAATTATTTACATAGTACATGGAAGATACCTTACCAGAGGAGAGGCTTAAAAGTGGCATTTTGCTCTATCAAATTAAATACTTTCTTATTGTCAACTAGGAAGTACTATGGGACTTTTTTACATCTTCCAGTAAATTATTCACTGGTTAACATCTCTATTTCCTAAAGGGAAGTTACCATAAAGTACAAATGGAATTTAATTTCACATTTCCTGTCTTCCTCTGTGAACTTTTTGGTGATATAAAAAAGTAGTTAAATGCTCAAAAAACAAGCAACAGAAGACAATACTCTCAAGCTGGCTAGAAAATTTATAAATCACAGAATCTTGGAGTTAGAAGGGTCCTCAGAGGCTATATAGTTCAACTTGTACATGAGTAAGAAGTCCCTCATGCTTTATACTAGATGTTATTGTTATATGCTTGTGAAACATGGACAGTCTACCAGCACCATGCCAGGAAACTGAATTGCTTCCATTTGAACTGTCTCAGGAAGATTCTGAGAATCACCTGGAAGGATAAGATACCAGACACTGAGGTCCTTGCTCTAGCTGAACTGCCTAATTTTCAAACTATGCTTCAGAGAGCGCAGTTCCGAGGGGCTGGCCACGTTGTTCGAATGCAAAATGTATGCTGCCCAAAAGAGACTATTTTATGGACAACTTGCATGGGGCAAGTGATCACATGGTGGCTAGAAAAAGCGATACAAGGACACTCTTAAGGTCTCTCAAGAATTTTGGATTTGACTGTGCAACATGGGAGGCATGGCATGCCCACATCAGAAAGGGTGTTGTGATCTTTGAGCAAAGCAGAATTGAGACAGCACAAAAGTAAATGCAGGATGTGCAAATTTGGGATATCCACCCCAAATATTCACACGGACTATCTGTACCCAACCTGTGGTAGAGCATTCCGAGCTCATATTGGTCTGATCAGCCACAGTCGGACACACTGAAATTTCACTTTATCATGGTGATATCATTTTGGTCCTCTTTGAAGACGGAGGACAACAACCAACCAACCAACCAACTAGACAAGTGACCAACTAGCCTTTTCTTGAAGGTCTCCTCTTACAAGGCAGCCCAATCTACTTCAGGGTAGCTTTAATTTTTAGGACTTTTCCCTCACTGCAAGTCTATATTTGCCTCTGCAACTTTTACCCAACATTTCCAGTTTTGTCTTCTAGGAACAAACAAAACAAATCTACTCTCTTCCAAATGACAGACCTTCAAATATTTGAAGAGAACACTCATGTACCCTTTATTATTTCTCTTTTCCCATGTAAGGACTTTCAATCCTTTCAAATGACCTTAATGCAGCATAAACTCAAGGTTCCCTCAGGCATAACCCTGGTTGCCCTTCTTTCACCATTTTCATGGTTCTTCATGAACAATATGCTCTGCATATTCAATGTTCTTCCCAAAATATAACATCTAGAACTGAACCCAGTTCTCTAAAAGTGATCAGACTGAGGCAGAATAGAGCATTAACTTTGTCATTGTTGAGTCATTTTTCAGTTATGTTCAACTCTTTGTGACCCCATTTGGGGGTTTTCTTGGTAAAAAAAAAATGCTGAAATGGTTTGTTCTTTCCTTTTTCAGCTGATTTTATAGAAGAGAGAACTGAGGTAAACAGGATTAAGTGACTTGCCCAGGGTCACAAAGGTAGTGTCTGAGACAAATAGTGCTGTATCCACTGTGCCACCTAGCTACCCCCAAAATATCACTTCTCTAATACTGAATGCTATGTTCATCTTAATGCAACCTAAGATGTCATTCTTAACTATTGTATCACACTATTAACTCATAGTTACCTTACAATTCACTAAAACTTCCAGATCTTTTTTCAGATGAACTGCTGTCTAGCAATTGTGTGAGGCAATATTTTCATCATCATCTCCATCATCATTACAGTTAACCTATAGCACTTATCATGTGCCAGGGACTGTGCTAAATACTTCACAAATATTTCATTTGATTTTCACAAAAACATTGGGAGGTAAGTGCTATTATTAAACTCATTTTACAGATGAGAAAACTGAGACAAACAGAGGTTAAGTGACTTACCTGGAGTCACGGAGCTGGTAAGTGTCTGAGGTGAAATTTGAATTCAGGTCTTCTTGAATCCAGCTTCAGCACTCCATTCATTGTTCCACCGAGCTGCTCACCTTAATCCGTGCTAATGCTTACTGTTTGACCAAGAAATCAAATTGTTTTTAATTGTTCGGGCTTCTTTTGGCTTTCTCGTTGCTGAAATTGTTTCATATCAATAAATTTCCACAAAAATTGTGATAATCTGTGTTTGTGTGAATTCCCCGCCCCCCTTTATCTGATACCTCACTTCAATAGATCATCTGCTTGCACAGATCAAGATGGGGCAGAGTCGTAACTAGAAATATTTACTTATTTGTTATGGGTGTTTAGGAAAAGTGGGAAAAAATACATCCTCAGTTTAAGGAGAAATGGGTAGAACACTGCCTGACTAGGGGCAGAAGACTGAGAGAGATCCTGGGACAATGAGGGGAGGCTGTTTGGGAAAGGCTACTGCATGGGGATGAGGAAACAGGCAAGAGAGAAGCTAACCAACTGCTCAATTTAGAGGTTTCTCTGCTGCTCAAGGACCACATACAATGACATCCGTTTCTAAATTTGGTGACCCGGGGCAATGCTCTCATCGCCCCACTGCTATTCTTACAGAAGAGTGGGTTAGAGCTAGTGTGAGTACATATAATACCTTTTAACTTTATCATTTTTTCTAAACTGGTGTTGATTTTGACATTTGCTTAAATAAGATCATGGTCTGATTAGCCCTAGAAAGCTGATTCTAAAATGATATTCATATTAGCAACAGCCATTTCTTTTCCTTTTTTAAAAAGCCATCCATTTCTTGCTGGATCAATTCCATTTGATTTTGCTAGGTGCTTGCTTTATCTAGCACCTTCCGAGTCTCTTATGAAAAAACAAATTAATGACTTATAGGCATGAGGTTTCTGAGTAGGCTATAAACCTTTAATGCTTTCATTTCCTAAACCTGAACCAAAACAATAAACTCTGAACTGCTTAACCATTAGAACTACCTAAAAGTAGAAAGAGATTTGTATTCCCCTTCCCTGCAAGGTAAAGTTTAGATGAATGTTTGTCCAATATGTTAGAGGAGGCATCCTTTTTTGGATGTAGGTTGGACTAGATCAGGCTTTTAGGTCTTTTCCAACTCTGAGATGCTATAAATTTGTGATATTTTCCCTCCAGAGTTTTTGCCTTTTGCCTTTTTCTCCTATGCTCAGCTTTGTATTAGTCACTAAATCTATTTCTCTCTCTCTCTCTCTCTCTCTCTCTTTCTTTCTCTCACAATGTATATGTAGGTATGTATATATATATATATATATATATATATATATATATATATATATATATATGTATATATGTATTTACAAGATTTAAAGGATCTTTTCAGATTCTTGGTAGAATATTTCTACCTTGTCATCCTCTGCAACAGATATTGGAGATAAAGTGTAATTATTTTCATGGTGATCTTTTTGTTTATTTTTCATAGGAAGGACTACTAAGCACAATGACCATGTATCCTATGAAATGGTATTTCTTGTGGACTTTGGACATAGGATGAAATCAATTCCATGAAATCTTTTATTTACCTGTCCAAAAACAACCTGTAAGTCATCCTTCCATTTTGCTACAATTTCTTTATGTCTTTTTTTTGTTTCATTTATTGCAAAAACATTAACATCAATCTGGTCTAGTTCCTTCAATAGCATGTGAATTGTCTCCGTTCAATTATTGCTGTTGGAAAATGATTTTGCATTTAGAATACCAAGAGTGAAATAAATCTTTACAGATGATTTAAAAACTGAGTCTTAGCCTCCTCTGCCCCCTTTTCTATCACTCTTGCTATACTACTTTACTACTATACTAGCAGAAAAGGACTACATTGGACTGAGGGGCAGTTAGCACTTGTCTTTGTTTCATAGATGGCTGTGGCCAAAGAATTCATTACTGACAACCTACAGTTAATCATCCTTTATATATTTTGCTTAGATTGGTTCTAGGTACCAATCAACTATTAATAACCCTGTACTCAAAGACTTTCTAGGTCGATAGAACTACTTGGACCTTGTACTTTGTTGGTATAGCTCTCAAGCATTTAGGGTCATGGTATGATATAGTGAGGCAGCAGAGATTTGTGTTTCTGTGGAGGTGATTTAAATAAGGTGAAAATAATTCAGACAATTATTAATATTTTTTTAACATAGGCCCTTTTCCTTGGCATAATGTCTCTGCCCCCAAATAAACTTGGGTTCTTTCTACCTTAGAGTAATATTTTTTATGCCTCTTTTAAGCAAACTTCTTTTGAGTAGTGTTAATAGATTAGAAAACATCAAGATATTTTGTTCTTATTTTAATAATTCAATGTTGAGTATCATTATGCTCATTTGCCCAACCTCTATATTTACCTGGTCCTTGTGTTTACAACATATCTTCATTAATAGTTTTCTGTTTGTCTGGTCTTTAGTGCCCATTAGGTTGCAGTTATTATCCTCCAGGTGATGAATCTTATTTACAAATTATTTCTAGATCATGTGTGGGCAGCAAGATTGCTGCTGATCCTAACTAATGAACATATTTTGCTTAATTTTTGTTACTATTTTCTAATTTGAGGTGGGTAGTCCAATACCAATTAATTCTCTGCCAGTTCTGCAGTCCTTTGTTGCATTTTTCTTTTGTCACTACAGATGCTTATGACTCTTAATGTATGGCTTTAAATAACATCGATATTCGAGATGTGCTTATATAAAGCTATCTACTCCTCTTAGCTTCATCTTTTAGGTAAACTAGAGCTGCTAATTATGTTCAAAAATCTAGGTCAGACATTCACAATATGAATTCATTTACCTCAACAAAATTGCTAATACTCAAGCTGTCATTAGGCTAAAAAGAAAATAAATCAGGAACCTTTAAAAACATTTTTAAAAAATGGTTTCACGTATCTGCTAGATATAGACACACACAGTTATTCCAGAAAGAAGTTTTTTTCTTTGTCACCCATCTTCTAGAGTGAAAACTATTTATAGCTCATTCTATGTTAAAAACAATGAGTCCCCTTAAAAATTATTTGCACTCTTCCATTGGACCTACCAAATAGTAATAAATGAATTAATGGATCAGACAATCAACATACATTTATTAAGCAACTACTCTATATGAGACACTGTGCTGGCCCTGGAGATATAGAGATGAAAAATAGTTTGTTTATATTCTTTGGGGAAAATAACGTGTACATAAATAAATATATGCAAAATAGTTGCAACATAATTACAGTTTAGTTAGGGATAAACGCATTAGCAGCTAGGTGAATTGCAAAGGAGAAAGCTAACACTACAGTTGATCTTTGAAGGAAACTTGAAATTTTAAAAGGTAAAAAAAGTGAGGAGGGAATGAATTCTAGGCATACAGAGAATAGCCTAAGCAGAGGTATGGAGATGGAAAATGGAATGTCTTTGAGGAACAACAAGAAGACTAGTTTTTTAGAGTGTGTAAAGCATAGTGTGTATATGTATATATGTGTGTATGTATATATGTGTGTATGTACATATGGATGTATGTACATATGTATATAAAATAATCTGGGATGGGAGGTTGGGATGAAGTAGATTCTTTAGAGTCATAAAGATCAATATTTGCTGAGAATGTCATAAAACTCCAAAATTTCTCCTGAATTTCCTCAATCACAGTCTGTTTGTAACTGAGATTTTGGCATCTGACTGAATGAGTGGGAAGGTGAATGAATGAACAGGTAAATATTTATATAAATTTATCATGACACAACTGTAGCCTTAACTCCACAAAAATATAGTATATCTTAGAAAATTCCTTTTTTCTCTCCTTTATCCATATCACTCATATAATATTCATAGCCATATATGACTCATTAATAATCAGTAACCTAAACCTGAATTTAACAGTGGATGGCCAAGTACCTGGTTAAAGAACAGCTCAAGGTACTGTTTTATCATGTACAACTATTATGCAGAGAGTTATGAGGTCAGTAGAGTTAGCAAAATGTTCTCTATTGTTTACACTATGTGTATAGGTTAACAAAAGTAAATTGAAGATCACTAAATAGGACTGTAGTGTGTATAAATATTTATTTGATTTATTATAATGATAATGTTTCTGTATATAAGGTATATTTAGTCAGGCTAACTAATATAAAGATTATTTGGATTGCTTGTGGCACAGATAGATATCTGATTTGGGATCTAGTTCACTCCTCTTCAGGGAAACTGAAATGTCTGTCCTTATGGGGGAAAGCTGGAGGACTGTTGTAGGCACTTTCTCCTTTCCTTTCCTATCTTCAAGAGGGGTATTGAGCTTAAATTATATCTATCCACCACACCTCAAATATTATAATTTAATAGTATAGTACTTTTGGGAGCCCAAGGTCAATATCACTTCCTGATAACTATTAAGAGAAGGGTAATTCTTAGCAATTCACTGATGACTTAGCTTTCTCCCACTAAACTACTTACATAGAAGACCATCATGAATAGTTAATGTTCCCCTTTATTAAATTAAGCATCAAACAGAAGTCAGGTAAGTTATATAGATTAGAATATCCTCCTTCCCCTTCAATTACACAAGAATAAAGGAGCTCTTTAGCTGGGAATTTAAAAAAACAAACTTAACCAAGAAAAAGGGGCACAGTCTCCCCAAGAGCCAGGGACTTAAGAAAAATCAGTTTTATGCGTTATTTATCTTCCTGAACATGTCATCACAACTATTGAAAGAGTCTTCTTTTAGCAATCACTAAAAGCTAAAGGGCATGTTGGGAGCTTGTTCATCATAGTCTGTGGCTCTTGAGGGTGCTAGGCAGCCAATCAAAAATTTATTCTAACTCTTTCAAAATCCACTAACTATCTCCAAAGAAGAAATCCCTTTCCAAAAGTATGCAGTTGTACCACTCAACCTTCTCTCAGATAATCAGGAGTCACATTTCTCTCCATTTGTGCAGCACAAAGGTCACAGGATTGTCTCTCAGCAAAACCACCCCTGGCTTAGATGGAAATGGGATTACATGTAGAATAATACACATATATACTCTATATTTTGGACGGTAGCATGGCTTAGTGGATAGAGAGGCAGCATTAGAGAAAAATCTCCAAAATCTGCCCTCTGACTAGCATGTAGCAGCTGTGTGGTATTGGACAAGTTTCTAAATCAGACTCTAAATCTTTAAGGCAACCTCAGGGCTGTAGGAAACTTTTTAAGACTGAGCTATGATAAACTGATGATCTGAATTGGTAGAGTGAGTTTCCTAATTGTGAGTTCTCCAGACAGATATAATTATCATTTCATAAAAAGGTCTATTATACATACATATACATACATACACACAGACATATATGTATATACATATATGTATATATATTTAAATAACTATCCTTAGGATTTTACCTACATAGGGAATAGAGGTTAAAAATTCTAATTCTATTTCTCTGTGAGACACCAAAAATAGGATACCTGTCTCAAAATAGGGCTGTGACTAAGGCAAACCACACACTGTTGCATGTACTTAACTGCATGGATTTCCAGGCTTGAGTTGTTTTAGAAAGCTATCAAAAATGGGAAAATAGGTCCTACTGCATGATTTAGAATTTAAAACTTTCATCTGTCTTAGTATTAATTTGGATTTAGGACAGAATTCTTTTTTTACTTATTTTTAATCGATCTTCTTTGATGTCTTTAACTTGATTCATAAAAAATCAGCTAAAATTGATTATTTATGAACAGTCCTATAAATTAGTACATATCTCTGTGCATAGAACTATATCGATTCATAGTATTACAGAAAGATATCAGAACTTGACAATGCCTTAGAGATAATCTGGTATTAAAAAAAACCCTCATTTTTTGGATGAGGAAAAAAGCCTAGAGCAAACCAGGGAGACAAATCTTTTCATAAACACTGTTTCATTTGTATATTAGTTTCACGGTAATTTAGGTTTGAGAAAATTTCAAGTGGGCCAATAACTATATATATTGGCTAGGACAAATAGATTGTTAGTTGTCTATTCTAATCTATTAGCTCTCCCTCCCTATCTCTCTGGTAGCAATAGATCATAGATCATTCTCTCTTTTGGTGTCCCTTAGTTTCTGATTCATGTTACTGAGAGTACTTGCTAATGGGAATTACATAAGCAGTGAGCTGTAAACACATTTCTTCTAATTTTCCATACCTCTATCCATGATTCATGCCAGGGATCTTGTAAGACATAAAGACATGTCTGTGTATTTTACACAGAGAAAAATTATGTCCTTTTGAGCAGAATATAATGAGCATTTTTTGTACCTAAGGTAAATATAACAAAATGCACCCTCAAACACAGCTGGGAAGGTTGCCATGTTTTGGCTGCAGCTACAAAATGTTCCTGTTTTACCTAATTACTCTCTTTAACTGGGTGCTAAGTTCAGATGTTTCTAAACTGTTAAGGGTTCTATAAATACTGTCAAAGGTCTTCTAAATCCAGCACCCTGGGACAAAGTCACGTTCACCTGGCCTAGTTATAGTTTGATATATTTCTATACACAGAGATATATACTATGGTTCTGACAAGAGGTAACATTAGAAAGAGAATGATACCCAAACGAATTTAGCAGAGGGGTTTCTCAAAGATATTTCAAACTTCTCTGTTCAACTGTGTATTGTATATGTATACATACACATAAATATACAAACAGACATAAAAATATTTAAGATTAAGTGTCTAAAGAAGACTCTTCTCAAGAGTTGAGGCCAAACCTATGGATTCCTATAGTACATTAAGAGAGATTTTTTTTCCTCTAAAAGACAAACTATGGCACACAAGATATGTCCCTGTACTGATTCAGGGACTTATGAAAAATCAGGTTTATGCATTATTTCTCTTTCAGAACATGTCATCACTGTTATTGAAACTCAAAAACCCCTGAGAATATTTGTTCTCAAAATGCATATAAAATAAGGCCAAGTTTACTCATCTAGTATATCTCTTCCCCCCATAATTTAGTTTTCAATTGAGTTTGAACTTATCTCAGGTGAAAATAAGATGATCTTTTTCTCTCGGTTCTGATGTACATGTAAGTTCTTTTATTATAATTTGTGAAAAGCTCTCAAGGCTGCTTTAGTGGAATCTCACCAGAAAAAAGATGATAAGGCAGCAAGATGGTGAAATCACTTATGTTATGTAGCATCATGAAGTGATCAAGTATGATCACAAGAGAAATTGTGGGACTGTTCTAAAGATAGGTGCTATGTTATGATGTTTTTGTGCAAATTATAAAATATTTCTTGCTATTTCTTTTCAGTCTAAAGTGACTGACAACACCTTTGAAATCACTTGCTCCTTTTTGAGTGGCATTTCATTAAAGAATCCCAGACTAAAACCCCACTTGTATTCCTTTATTAAGAACTACAGTCCATATAAAAACTGTTCTCAACTATGAGTTGTTTGTATTTATATCTTTCGATGAACTACTTTTCAATTGCATTGAGAAAATCACTTTTGAGTTTTTTCAATTGCTTCTTGGATTCTAAAAGAAACAGATGTCAAAAATAAGTTTATAGTGGTGACTGGTTGCTTCAGTAGGTGTAAAATCAATTTGTAACTTCTGTTTAAGAAAAGGGATCTGCCAAACTACCCACTGTTACTTTGGTTATTGATTTTTGCTAGCAAGAATATATCAGCTTTCAAGGGGAAAAGTTGTTCTTTAAGCAAAACAACTCAATGAAACTTATAATATAAAGCACATACTGTGCCACACTTAAACTTTTAAAAGAAATCAGACTTTTCCAACCTTGCAGAGCTATGTATCCATGGGATATATAAACACCTGGAAACATCCATTAATTTTATTTGTAATCTCTCTTCTGCTTATAATATAGAACAATTTAGTAAACACTCTAAGCAGTATAACCATTGATTTACACTATTTGTAAATCTATTTCAGAGTCAAAGTCTACAGTGAAAGAATAAATGATTGATATTATTCAAGATAATGATAAATAATAGGAAATGAAAAGGAAGCAAGGGATTATTCAAATGATGATAATATGTTATAAAACAAACAAGTTGCCTTTTTTCAATAATTCCTTTTAAAGTTCTTTAAAATAAATTACTAAACTATTACAAATTAGAGTAAGGTAGATGTATTCATTTTCTAACAACATTATGGTTAGTTGTTTTGTCTGTTGTATTTTTTTTAGAAAAAGATGACGCCTAATTTGCAAATATTGAAACAGGGCCATGTCAGGGTGGTTAAGTTCTTGTTTACATGTGTCAAACAATTTAATATGTTTGTCATGTAGAATATTTTGTTAAAAAATAATGATAACTGGAAGAACATGGTTCTTACGAATATGTAAAAAAAATAGTAAAACTAAAGGCAAAGTATTAACGGCCTGAATTTGAAAACAAAACTGTTATATTGAAGTGTAGCCAACTAAGTAAAAACAAATGGTTGGGGGGGTACCCTATTGAGTGAATAAGGTTATTTTGGATCTACCTGAAGAGGGGGGAAGGCGAAAAGAGCCATTTGAGAGCAGTTCTGCTTTCTGCCTCCTTTGTTCTTGCCAGGGTGCCCATTTTTAAAGTATTCAAACAAAGAACCACAAACCGCCAGTCACACCATAATACCAGCTTGTGTTTACATTTTCAGCTCTCCAGATCGTGATCCTATTCAGTGCACACAGAGCGAGTGCTCGTGTACACGCGCCCATCCGCCATCAGGAGAACTGAAACTGTAAACACAAGCTGGTATTTTGGTGTGATCACACTAATATGGCGGGTTGTGAGGTCAAGGGGTGGAAGGTGAATTATGGATTCAGAATTTCCTTGCTTTTGTCAGTTTAAGTCAGGCTGCTTACACAGTAGCTGTTTTTCAAACTTGAATAACTCAGCTATTTTAAAGAATTATGGGTTCACTGTACTTAATTAAAGATGTTAGATTGGAGAGTTGTCTTCTAAGGGAAGTAGTGGACCCTTTGCCACAATCAAGTCTATGAAATGAAGCTAGAAAAAGCGCTAAAAGTCTCATATAGAGCCAAGTCATTGACCTTGCATTGACCTAGGGAGAAAGTACTGACTGTAGTCATAGGAATCGTTCTCCTTAAACTTTTATGTCTCGGGAATAAACCACTTATTTGGCATGTTTTATTATTAAAATCCTTTTTAGTTAGAAAATGAAGCTTTAAAAAATGGTATCCAAGATATCTAAAATCATCTACTCACTGCAAAGAAAGATAAACTGGGTTTCAAATTGAACTTAGAATGGTTTTGTCAGTTTGCAACTCAATAGAACACTATGACTGTTCTTATCAGTCATAAATTTAAACATAAGTTTTTGGTGGAAAGCATCAATACATTTTTAAATGAAATAAGACTAGTTGGGGCCTTTAAGATTATCTCATAATTTTAGGCTTTGGAATATTATGAAAATATCTCCACACTAGTAATCAGAAAAGGTAGTAGGCCAATTCCTTTTATGAAAGATCAGGCCCAAATCATTAGCATCAAATTCACAAATGTTGTAGGATTTCTGTAGAAGCATGAGATCACTAACAAATAAGTCAAATTCATTTTATGTTCCCAGCTATTCCACTTACTACACAGATCATAAGTTTCAAAAAGAATGATCTTACAGAATGCATCACCTTTAAAGGAAAACTAGTAGTCTTGGTAAATAGGAAGGATCAAGCTCCTCGTTGGCTCTTTGGTATGAAGGCACCATGGAGCATTGGTTGTGTTTCTTGTAAAGCAATTTAAACTATCCCTTCCTGCTGACAGCATAGAGATTGCTTTCAGTATGTGTTCTTTAAATTTTTGTGAAAAATAGTTCTTCTAAAGTAAAGGTCAGAAAACTGTACAGAAATGAAAACTGAAACAAAAAAAGTCTTCTACTTACGGGCTATTCATTAAAATTTATTTTGAAACTAGGCTTACACAAAATTTTAAAATATAATGTTTTTTCATCTTAAGAAAATCAAGCCAATAAAGAATGATGATGAAATATGATACACTATCTGCACACTCTTGTATTCTGTGCTCAAAGCCTAAGTTTCCAAAAAAACTTGGCTAATTCATGCTTAACTACTTATTACCCAAACACTTTCATGAACATGTGGTTATATGTGGTTATAAATATTTCTATAAAATCTTGGTTCACCTTAATGATGAATTCACCTTGTCTTCTCTATCAGATTAGGAAGTCCTTGAAAGCAAGGACTATGTCTAACTAAATTTTGAAAAATCCCATGGAACATTCCATAGCAATGTGTCACTTTGCTATGGTAGATAAAGGTTTGTTAACGATGATGGCAGCAGTGGTTTCAATGAGGATAATGTTGTAATGATAGTGATAACAATGCCACCATCAATGGTGATAGGTTTAGAGACACTGTAACACTTGACCCTGTTTTCCTAAGAGAGACTAACTAGCTTTTTGGTATAAATGACATTGGAAAGACAGTGGTTCTTCTTTTATATTTATATAAAAAAAATATATATATATATAATATATATATGTATATATACACACAACACAATACATACATATGTATATATATTATTGATTAATCAATATCATATTTAGATATCTAGAATATCTCTGCTGAAATAGATCTGTTCTCAGGGGAAAACAGGTAATAGGTTTACAAGAATAAGAAAAAGGAATAAAATTAAGTCTAAAGCAGCCCATTTACCAGCTTGTTTAAGATTTTTATTTTCCTGAAGTTTTCCTATTTATAGACAAATTAATGAAATTAACTTTTTCCCTACTTGTTCAATGTAAAATATTTATCATCTTAGGTAAATGTGTGCCTATTTCCAATCTGAATTTAATTTTCCTGTTAAGAGTATTCATTAAATTTCTTCTTTATTTCTTGACTATCATGACTTTTGTCAGAAAGTTATCCCTCAGTTGAATTAGCATTACTTGTAAGTTGATGATTCTGAAAGAGATCAATGAAATATTATATGTTCTTGGATATTCTTCTCGGTTCTAAGATCTCCACATTTTCCCCTGGAGGCTTGTGGTATATTTCTGTATTTGCAGTGTGAGGCAGCTGACTTTGATTGTGTTATCTTTTCATTTTAGGGTAATATCTGCCAACTGGAACTTAAGTATTAAAAAATATTACTTAATTTTTGTATGATTGTCCTTGGCTTCATTTTTACACCAATTCCACTAATCTACACATATTTTGCAATTTTTAGCACTATTTCTTCAAATAGATATTTTATTTCTTTTGCCTCAAATAAAGTGAGATCTTGGTTTTAGCTTGATCACTTGACATTTTGTATTTGTGCAGTGTAGGTTATGAAGGACTTGGTTGATTTTGACACTAATGAATATCAAACTTAAGTTTGAGTTTAATACTAATTTTTATACAAAGTTACTAAAAATTGGAATTATATTGCAGTTTCCCACCTTCAGGTAAGACAAGATGGCCAATACATATTTTCAGGAGGTTATATCTTTTGTGACTTTTAAACAGATTTTAGTGTAATGGTACTAAAGAAAAAAGAAATATTTTACAAGAAAAAAATGGCCTGCTCTGCCATTTTAAAATAAAAGCATTGGATTATCTATAACAGGAGTGGGGAACTGCAGCCTCAAGACCACAGGTTCCCTACCCCAGATAACATTTGCTCTACCTTAAAAACTGCCCCTTACTCAGTCCGACATTTAACTTACATTAATTTACCTCATTTACAATTCATTATACTTTCATCATTATTACCTTATCATATCATAGAAGTGTATCAAATCCTCCAAGGTCTAGAGTTGACACAACAGATAATTTATGGTTCCAAGAAACTGAAGTCAAAGGAAATAATTCTACTAATGTCTTCTGAGCTGGAACTCGACTTTGGTGGTTAAAATAGAGGACCCTGGTTTATAGGATTGATAGGTGATTGGATCATGAATTATGGAGGCTAGAAGGGGCAAAATGACCTATACAATAATTATTTTGGAATATTGTGATGTAACTCAGATCAAATGGGCAATGTCTATAAAATCCTGGTGCTCTCAATTATGTATGTCTTTTCTCCTATCAGGGAAGTGGTATAGCATTGTTTTTAGATTAATAAATCGTCACCGAAGAATGTCTTGAAAGGTCTTGGCTTTGAAGATTTTGTGGAACCCAAACAATTAGGAACAAAGAATTAGTAAGTCTGATAACACTTTTAAAACATAATTGGAGATGATAGGAAAAGTGGATTTATGAGGTACTGGTTTCTAAATCAAAACTTTTTGCATTTCATGCCTGTACTTATTTTCCTTATTTAACACAATCTTAAATATGTGCAGGAAATTAAATTATTTACCCTTTTCATAATTATATGGGGGTGAAAGTATGGTTTCAAATAGGAAAATAAATAGTGTAGAAAAAACCTAAGAGTCTATATTTATGAAAATTCACTTAAAGAAAAATAATGACAAAGTATATAAAACCTCATGTTATTTTTAAAATTTGGCTTACAGAAACATAGGCAGAACTCCTAAAGCTTGCACAATGCCATTTAAACCATAATCAATTAATATATATTGAATAAGAAATAGAGACGATGAAGTCATCATCGATGAATATTTATTGAACACTTGGTAACTGCATAGCAGAGGATGTTGATTGGAAAAAAGTTATATAGTAAATTAAAAAGACCTATTTTATGACAAGGTTGTGTATTGTTGCCTCATCTATTTAACTTGTATGCAGAGTACATCATACAAAATATCAGGCTGGACAAATCAAAATTCAGAAGTGAGGCTGCCAGGAAAAATATCAACAATCTCAGATATGTAGGTAATATCATTCTGATGGCAGAAACTGGCAAAGAATTAAGAAGCCTCTTGATGAGAATGAAAGAGGAGAGTGTAAAAGTTGGCTTGAAGCGTAACATAAAAAACTAAGATCTTGGCAACTGATCCCGTCACTTCCTACCAAATAAAGGGAGAAGAAATGGAAGCAGTGTCAGATTTTAAATTCTTGAGCTCAAAGATCACTGCAGACAGTGCTAGAGCCAAGAAATTAAAAGATTCTTGCTCTTTGGAAAGAAAACTATGGCAAATTTGGACAGTATACTAAAAAGCAGAGATATCACAAAAGTCCATATATATGTATATAAATATGTATTATACATATATGTATATATATTCAAAGCTACAGTTTTTCCAGTAGCAATGTTGGACTATAAGGAAAGCTGAGCCTTGGGCCTGGTATGCTATGGTCATGGGATCATGAAGGGTCAAACACAACTGAATGATGGAACATCAACCATTTTAAGATAAGCAGAGGCAGCATCGTCAGTGTCAATGTCTCCATATTCAGAATTATCTGAGAATTAACCTAAAGTCACCTTCAAGTAGGATTTATCAGCTGAAGCACCAATATCGTCAGAGCTCTCTGGTAATCACATTTTCATGTTAGTGGGCCAACTAACTGATTAGATAGAAAATTGTGTTTCTGCTACTTAGTTTTTGAAATGGCCAAAGAAATAAGCCACAGTATGTATACAACAATGTATTTCTAGAAGTGCTATCAGAATCAAAGGTCTTTAAATTTTTTTATTTAAATGTTTTTTATGTTGATTTCTGGTTTTGATTCATGTGAGTAGCAATAGCTGGCATGAGAGATGTGAAGGGAAGAGATGTGAAGGGAAAACTCTAAAAATGGGGAGGCAGAAGAAACAATTTTATGTATTTTATAAGGTATTTCAGAATTGCTCAGCAAGTCAGTTTTTCTTTGTAAATAAATGTTAAAACATTGTTTAAAATAATCAGAAAAGGTATGGAGAAGTTTTACACAATCAAGAGAATGTTTTGAAGCTATTTTTAGTAATAACTAGTAAAAATCATATAGCAAAATATCTTATTACCTGGAAAACCACTCATCAATACATATACATACTTTGTTTGCTATCTTACATATTAGTATTCATATATTATTAATATTATATATTGGTATTCATCAGATATAAATGTACATGTATTATGTGCAAAACTACATATATATATAAAATTAACATTTGAAAAAAATAGAAAAATAGTGTGCTATTAATTTTTCTTACCTTTTTGAATTATAGAAATTCTGAACTTCACAAATACACAAAAATGTACATTTAATACACAAAGTAGAAGAGAAAACAATGTGAAAATTGCAACACTGTTGAAGTTCCCTAACAGTTCTTCTTCCCTCCCACCCCCACTACCCCCAGATACATTCCAAAAACTAAAAATGCAATCCTTGTAACAAATAGGTCTATCCAAGCAAAACAAATCCACATATTTCACAATGTCCTAAAATATATATCCTAATATTCTTTACCTTGAATCCTCACCTTTCTGTCAGGTGATGGGTAGGTAGCATGCTTCATCTCTAGTCTGCTGTAGCTGTGGTTGGTCATTGCACTGATCCAAATTCTTAAGTCTTTCCTTTATGATGCTGTTGCTACTTTACTTCATTCTGCATGAGTTCCTACAGGGTATCCCAAGTTTTTCTGAAACCATCCCTTTTTACCAATTAATGTTTTGAAACTGAAACACTTCCTCTATTATTCTCCATGATTTTTCCCTCTGTGTGCTATATGATGAGTTTTATGACTAGGAAATGGAACCCATTGCCTTCAGCTATATTCTAATAACAGCTAGGTCATCTTTGTAATGGCACTGTGAAGGGTCTTTTGAAATTAACTAAAATGTCCATACACTCAGATTTAAAAGATCTGTTAGCAAATATGACAAATATGACCTTACCTCAATTTGGTATAAGTCCAATGAATAAAAGAGAAAAATTTAGTAGAGGGTATCTGGGAAAAGTCATTAAATAAGTAAAGAAGGGACTAAAAGGAAGCCACTTATCTTGCCTATCTGAAGTCAATATCCTTCATGGGACTGAGTGGTCCAAAATACCTTTCTAAATTTAGGCAGGATCATTTGACCAAATTGTAATTTTCTAGCTATACTGGATAAGTTATTAGAGAGCTAACAAAAGTTGTTTTGTTTTTGTTCAAGAAATTTTGTATGATTTTAATATAGGCATGGAAGATACCTGTTGGGAACAGACTTTAATGCATCATTTTGATGCTCAAATCAATATGTTTTTATAATCAACAAACAAGCACACTAGACTCTTGTATTTCCGGTACCTTTTAGTCAATTGTATTATTGTCAAGATGTGATCTGCTGGAAAATATCATTTGTAAAATCCTACCAGGTCCTTCTCCTAACCTTATCAATTGCATTTTGCTCAAGGTACATAAACTATTCTCATAAAAATCGAAAGATGGGAAAATAAGCATATAGATGGTGATTAGTGATATTTTATCACCCACTTTTTTCATGATAATATTGATTATTTTATCTAAGCATTCGATATCCCCCTCTTACAAATATTTTGGGAATTGACCCTTTATGCCCTCCTTTCATCTACAGCTATCTCTCTCTCTCTCTCTCTCTCTCTCTCTCTCTCTCTCTCTCTCTGTCTCTCTCTCTGTTTCTCTCTCTCACACACACATGCTTATGTGTAAACAGAAAAGAAGTTGAGAAGTGTCAATTACTTACCTAAAATAGAATATTTTTAATCATAGTTCTTCATTACTCCAACAAATCTGACCTTATAAATATGGAAGCTTCCTCCAGCAATCCAGAGTATAACCTATACTTGCCCATTGTTTTATTTTTAGATAGATTTTTATTGATAACTTGTTTTTCAATTAACTATTTCACCATGCATCTCTCCTTTTCCCTCCTCCCAGAAAACCTCCCCTATAAGGAAGGATTTTAGAAAAGGAAAAAAGAGGATGAACAGAAAACATATTGAGGTAAATATGAAAATATTGGGCATTATTTGTAATGTCAGTCATGGGACCTTCCCCTCACTCCTTCCAAGTCTATTACAAAAGCATGAGGAGCAATGTCCTCTCCCATTTGTTCTCTGGATCCAAGCCTTTTCCATGAAATGTTGCAACATTCATTTTCAACTGTTTTGTGACTGTTCGTTCCTATTATATTGTAGTCATTGTGTGTGCTGTTTTCTTGGCTCTATTTACTTCACTTTGTATCAGATCATGTAGACTTTCTCATGTTCCTTCATTTCATCATAGTCATTGGTTTCATGTAGCACAGCAATATTCCATCATCTTCATGTGACACAATTTGTTTTACCATTCTCTAATCAACTTGCCCATGCTAAAAACTGTCATCAATCTCCTCTGTAGGTCTGCCATAGGGAATCTCCCCAAAATGTTGTAAGCCTTCTTATGAATCAATAAACTTTAATAATAATAATTTACATTTTTTTCAACACATTCTATTTATAAAGCACTCTCACATTTTCTCATTTAATCCTCACAAAAACCTTTCAAGGTAGTGCAAATATTATCATCTGAATACTACAAATGAGAAACTGAGGTTCAGAGATTTTAGCTGGTTTAAAGATCACATCAAACAGCAGAGGACAAAACAAAACATACAAGGGAGCAAAGAAAAGATGGATAGCTTTGAAAATCATCTGTAGCACTGGTTATATAGGTTTTCTTGAAGTGGAAATTTATTGCTTTATATTAATCCTCTCATGTTCTGCTGCGTACATGGAAAAAGTTTTTCCATTTCTTATTTTGAATTTACATTTAAATAAATTTAAACACTAAAAGAACATAAAACTACATAGCTAGGTAAGTGGCAGAGGTAAGATTCTCACAGTAAATTTACACTTTTTGGACTATATATAACAGACTTTCTCATTAAATGTAAGATATACACTAAATATATAATATCCATAATTATGTATACAATATATATGTCATATGTAAATTATATAGGCTGTAATATTTCTGCATGTTTATAAAACATGTTAATATGTTTAGAGATGCAATAATTGGTATTTGGTTATTATAAAATATTGCACAGCCGTCCTATAATAATTCAGAGCTGTAGAGATATTGAAGGATAATTTGGTCCAGGCATATCATATGATCTAGCTTTTAGGAAGGTGAACATCCAAACTATACAAAATAGACAGTCATCCCCAACGCCTGTAACATACTATCTCCGTATTTCTGCCTATTGAAATCCTTCTTTTATTTCAAGATTCAAGTTAGATATCATTACTTTCATGAAGCCTTTTCTGATGCTTTTGCTCAAGGGGTCCTCTTTTTTACTGTGATATGCCTCTTTAGAAGTCTAGTGAAACCCATGGAGTTTTTCTTAGAATAACATTTTTTAATCATATAAAACAAATTACATAGGATTACAAAGGAAATTAATTATGTTGAAATAAAGTTATATTTTTTCCAATTAAAGTTTATTGATCCCCTGAAACTTATATACAGACACATGGGTGGACCCCAGGTTAAGAATCTTTGCCTTAACTTGAAGTAATTCTGGCAGGATGGTTGAGTTAGTGGCCCTGTCAATGCCAAGTTCCCCTCATCACCTCAAAGTAGATAAAATTATGAAAAAAATAAAAGAACCAACCCACCCCCCCAAAAAATAGGAGAGGAAGAAGGGGGAAAGTCCTTTCTAGGAAAACCTCACTGAAAAACCAGCAGAGGAACTGAACAAATGAATAAACAAAAAAGAGCTCCTCATAGATGAAGGTATTATAGAAAAAGAAAGCAGCAAACAGCAGTCTCCAGAAGCAAGAAATAAGGACAACTCAACTTCCAGAAATAAGAATGGAATGCTCAGAATCTTTGAGAATCTTTATAAAAGCATTAAATCATTTCTTTTAAAATTATGGACCTATGATTTCATCAGTATAGGGAATTGTTGGTGGAAATCATTTCCATAAGCACCTTTTCTGTAATTTCTCTGTCTCTATTTCTCTGTCAGACTTGCTCAAAATACTGAAAGATTAAGTGACTTACTAATGATTACACAGCTAGTATGTCATAGGTAGGTCATCCTAACTCTTAGGCCAGTCCTCCATCTACTCTATCATTCCACTTGTCAATGGAAGATGTAAGAAGAGGAACTGGAGGTCTTAAAGAGGAATTTGAAGAGATAAACAAATAAACAAAAAAAAACCTGACAGCATAGAAAAGAAGGTCCATGAGACTTATACAGCAGTAAATGCTCTGATGTGAAAAATAAAATGGCAAAGACACATCTGGTCTTTAGAAATAAGAGGAACTGACCTGAGAGATGGGCTAGACCATCTGAGAATCAATTGTACCTCAGAAAAAAACAATAAAAGAGAGAGCCTGAATACCACATTTCAGGACACTATGTAGGAATGAAATTGGAGGGCAATCAATAATATCCATAGGTTATTGTTGTGTTTATCCTTCATTCTTGAAGCGGACCATGACATCAAGATGATGACATGACTTGCAGTTGACTGAGTGAGGAAATCCATAGGACACCACCAGAGGAATACCTCAAGTTTAATCCTCTCAAAATGCAGTTGTCAGGCTCCAAAGCTACTGGTAAAAAGAGTCATGCAGGCTGACAAGAGGAAATAATTTACATATCAAAGAATGCCAATTACACTTTCCCAAGATAACTCATTGATAATGAGAAATTTAAGATAATCTAGAATGATATCCTACAAAGTGTAGAAAAATAGCTATCAAAGGATAATTTATCCTGCAAAGATAAGCATATTTTTATAGAAAAAAGAGATGACAAATTTAACAGCTCTAATCTTGAAAGTGAGGCATCTAGGTGGCTTAATAGATAGAACACTGGGTCTGAAGTCAATAAGATCTGAGTTCAAATCTAATCTCAGATACTCACTAGCTGTGTGACCCTGGGCAAATCATTTTACCTTTATTTGCTGTAATCTGCTGGAGAAGGAAATGGCAAACCATTTCAGTATTTTTGCCAAGAAAACCACTCTATATAGACATGCAATGAGTCAGACATGACTGAATGACCACAATCATGAAAGTAAGTAATAAGCCTCTGGCAATACAAAATTTAGAGTGATTGGCATGAATTTGTTTTTTTAAATTTATTTGTTTTTAGTTTACAACATTCAATTCCACAAACTATTGAGCTTTAAATTTTCTCTCCCTCCTTCCCCACTTCTCTCCCCAAGAAAGAGTGCAGTCTGATATGGGCTCTACATATACATTCATATTAAACACATTTTCACATTAGTCATGTGGTAAAGA
This sequence comes from Potorous gilbertii, assembly GCA_028658325.1. Taxonomy (NCBI): domain Eukaryota; kingdom Metazoa; phylum Chordata; class Mammalia; order Diprotodontia; family Potoroidae; genus Potorous; species Potorous gilbertii. The sequence continues at coordinate 183,229,094 of CM053771.1, read as the reverse complement.
AGAACTACAACCAATGGAATGAACCACAGGGAAGAAGAAACCCATAAAACAAAACAAAAAAGAGAGAGCAGATAGCATGCATTCAGACTCTGTAATTCTTTCTCTGGATGTGGATAGCATTTTCCATCATGAGCCTTTTGAAGTTATCTTGGAACCCTGAATTTCTGAGAAGACCCAAGTGCATCAAATTTAATCATCACACAATGTGGCTGTAACTGTGTGCAGTGTTCCCAGTTCTGCCCCCTTCACTCAGCTTCAATTCACATAAGTCTTTCCAGGTTTTTCTGAAGTCCATTATAGCACAATAGTATTCCATTACATCCATATACCACAACTTGTTCAACCATTCCTTAATTGATGGGCATCTCCTCAATTTCCAATTCTTCGCCACCACAAAAAGAGCTGCTATAAATATTTTTGTGCATGTGGGTCCTTGTCCCATTTGTATGATCTCTTTGGGATACAGCCCTAGAATTGCTATTGCTGAGTCAAAAGGTATACTCATTTTATAGCCCTTTGAACATAGTTGATTGGCATGAATTTATAAGACCCCCAGTTGTTTCCCAATGGACAAATGATCAGAGATTTCGAAATAGTCTTCAAAAGAAATGTTAACCATCAGCAATCATTTGACAGATTGTTCAAAAGGGCTAATAATCACTAACGTGCAAATTAAACAACTTTTATATATCACCTCACACTCCTAAAATTGATAAAGAGGTAAAGGATAGGAAAATTAAATGTTGGAGGAGGTATGGGAAGACAGTAATGTTAATTCAATTGTAGTGGAGCTTTTGATTGGTTCAACCATTATGGAAAATAATTTGGAAATATGGAAGATAATTACTGTTTGACCACATTGCTGGGTTTCTGCCCGAGAGAGAATATTGACAGAAAGTAAAGATCCATATGAACAAAAAATTTCACAGCAGTAATATTTATGATAATAAAAGTCAGAAACAAACCTAAAAAGGAGGATGATTGAACTGTAATACATGGATGTAAAGGAATGTCACGGTATTATATGAAATGAAGAATATAAAGAATTCAGAGAAGCATGAGAAGAGTTGTATTAATTAAATCAGAGAAAGAGTCATAGGAACAACATACAGAGTAACTTCAGTGATACCGACAAAGACAAGACTGAAAGAAGTCTGGAGAAGTAAGACCATTAATATTGGTGCCATATTTTCAAAGTTAAAAATATATATCATTCTTTTCTGTGAACTCTTAGAGAACTACAGAGGTGGAGATTGTGATACAGTGAATATTAGAAGACAGCATAGTAGAGAGAAAAGAGCACTGACTGAAGTCAAAAAACCTTGGTTCAAATCCTGCCTTTGACACTTAGTACTTTTGTGATTTTGCACAAATCACTTAACTTCTCTGCTTGTCAGTTTCCTCAGTGTAAATGAGAAGGCTGAACTAGATAGCTTCTGGGGTTTCTTCCACCTTTAAATCTAGGAAGCTGTGATCAGTCTCATTTATGCCACAAGGTGATCTTGCTTGCCTGTTTTCAGCATATTCACTTTGTTGAGTTGCAGGGAGGATTTTTTTTGTATTGTAATAAAAATAAGACTGAAATAAGGTGATTTTACTACGTCCTTTGACCCCATACAATCCCTTCCCCTCCCACTTAGATATCTCTCCCACGTTAAATATTCTCATGGAAGTCCTGTCTGGATCTCTCTTTTGCCCTTACCTCATTCTACTCTGTATCATGTGTATTTCTGGTGCTGCTCAGTCGTGTCTAACTCTTCATAACGTCATAAAAAAGTTAGAGTCATAAGACTTAGAACTAAAGAGGACCTTAGACATCACTTGGCACAAACCTGTTATTTTACAGAGGACGAAACTGGCACCCAGAGAAATGAAGCATCACACCCTCAATCACCAGGGCAAGGGATTTCCTAGAATCATAAAGCTGGAAGGGACCATAGTAAATATTTATTCCGATGCTCTAACTTTACAAATGATGAAACTAAACCTGAGAGGTTAAGTGACTTGCTTTAGGTCAAACAGAGTTTGTTATTCAAACCAGATGCTCTGGTTTTAAATCCAGTGCTCTTTCCCCTATGAGTAGACCTTTAGATGGTAATGTCATTGAGGGAAGCAACTGAATCTTTTTTTTATCTCTGTTTCTCTAGCTTTTAGGAATCTCACACCCATAATTACTTTATTGTTTTGAATTCATAGGATTCAACTCTACAGCTATCTTAATAACAGTTCAGTATTCAATCACTATAAGTTTAAAAAGTTTGTGCCAATTCATTTTTTTAATTTAGTCTTATGAGGACAAGGAAAATGAAAAAACAAATTCCTAAAATGGCATCACATATCTGAAGTCAGTAATCACACATTTTTTAAAATGTAATTTTATTTTTAAAAAGGTTTATTGATATATTTTGTTTTTAATCAGCTTCATTTCCAAATATATCACCTTTCTCTCTCCTTACCTAGAGAAGAATTACTTGTAATAAAGAGTAAAGAAGAAAGGGATTGGGAGAAGTGGTTCAGTGAAATTACCGAACACATCAATCTAGGTGGACAGTATATGTAATATTCCACATCTATGGGGATATTTTCTGATCTTCTCTTCAGTACCAATCCTGGTAATTATAAATATATTATTTGTTTATTGTTTTTCATTCTATTTTTGCTATTGTAGTCGTGTTTGTCTGGATCTGATTACTTCACTTTACATCAGTTCATATAAAATTTCCCATGCTTCTCTGTGTTCTTCGTATTTGTTAATTATTAGGACACAATACTATTCCATGACATTCATGTAACATATTTGTATAGCCTTTGATGATGGGTATGCACTTTGTTTCTAGTTCTTACTTGTGGGAAAAATTTGTCATCCTTTTAAGTAATGTTTTTGTTCCCCCTTCACTCTGATCAATTTCCCCACATCTTTTTAAAAATATAATAAAGTGTGTTCACAACACAATAAAGATTCAATTAATCCATAATTTCAGAGGAGGTCCCTTCTTGATCCTTGCATCCTATACTACCTTTAACAACATGTCAAAATCAAAGGAATATGTGCACTATAATTCAGAACATAGTCACATAAAATTTCTCAGAACTAACCAAAAAAACCTATGATAGATAAATAAAAGCTATAGGATACTGATAAGAAGGAGTTGTTAGGTTGACCCAAAGTGTATGCATTTAGCCCCATCGAATTTCATCCTCTTTTGTTTGTAAAACCATTTCTCCCCTCCTAAATTCTTCAACATAATTTTATTTTGGTTTCCTGAGTATTGGCACTATGATGTCATGGATAGAATGCTGACCTTGGAGTTAAGAAGGTATAGGTTCAAAAGCTACCTGCAAGACTTCTCAGCTGTATGACCATTGGGAAGTCACAATGTCCATGATGCTGAGACAACTAAGAATATAAAATTACAGGTGAGTGGCACTTGGCCTCCACTGAGGGGTTCTCCCACTCCAACTAAATTAAGAGTTTCTTGAATGAGTTGATTGAAGGAACTATATACAAGACATGCTGTGGTAGAAATGACAATATTTAGGAATGGATTGGACATGAAATGTGAATGAAAATGAGTAGTTGAGAATCACACCAAAGCTTGAATGACTGATGTCCTCAATAGTAAGAAGTAAAATGGGAAGCGGTGAGTTGGAGGTGGGGAATTAATGTGTTCTCTTTTGGATATGTTGAGTCTGAGATGCCTACATGATATCTAGCTCAAGGTGTCAAAAAGGCAGCTGATGGTGCAAGACTGGAGTTCAGAAGAGTGACTAGGGCTGGAAAAAAGTATCTGGAAATAGTATACATAAAGATTATAATTGAACCTATGGGAGCCTGAGATTATCAAGGGAGGTATTATAGAGAGAAAAGAGAAGAAGGTCAGGGAAAGAGCTTTGGAGACACTTAAGGTTATCATGACATGGGTGAAGATCCAGAAAAGGAGACTGAGTCAGATAAGTAGAAAGGAAACCAGTAGAGAGTAGGATCATGAAAATCTATAGAAGAGATAACATTCAGGAGTCAATCAGTAATGTCAAATGTTTACAGAAAGATCAAAAAGGATGAGGATTGAGAAAAGGTCATTGAATTTGACAATTAAGAGATCTTATAGTAATTGGAGAAGGCAGTTTCAATAGAATGATGAAGTTGGAAATCAAATTGCAGAGGACTAAGAAGACTAAGAGGAAAGGAAGATAATAAATTTAAACAGCTTTTCCCAAGGGTTTAGCCAAGGGGAAGATATAAGACAATCACCTTGCAAAAATGGTCAGATCGAATGCAAATTTTTTGAAGGACAGTACAGACATGGACATGTTTGTAGGAAGCACAGAATGAACCACTATCTACTGGGGAAGTAGTGAGAGAAGGTGTCTGAGTAATGTAGGATTATGAGAAAGGGAGGAAAGGGAACTCTAGGCAAATGGACCCAATTTCTTGGCAGAGAGGGTGCCATGGGAAGCCTGAAGAGAGATGTAAAGATTTGTACATGGAACAGAGACCCAAGGAAGAATAGAAAATCACAAAATTGTGCTGAGTCTACTACATATTTATGTTAACTAACCCATCATTCACCTACTTTTCTCATATTAATTCCTTGTCAAATTGCAACATACACATGTGCACATGCACACACACATACACATGTGTGCACATCTGTGTGTGTGTGAGTGTATCATCCCCCTTTTTTGGATATATATATGTACATATATACACATATATGTTCAATGAAGGTGGATGATAGGACTAATCTAAGATCAGGGTTTGACAGAATAATTTATGATAGAGAAGGCAAGGAATCCAAGGGTCAAGGATAATATAGAGTTGAACTGGTTTACCCATACATCAAGACATTAAAAGGAGGATGCTATAACAGGGGCAAGGTTGATCACATGGAAAAGAACTGATAGAGAATAGATATCATAGTAAGGATGAAGATTAAGATTAGGGGGCATAAGGCATAGGGAAAGATAGAATGATAAAAGATTGATTAGATAAAACAGTTTTGGTGTTCATGAACATAGAAGTGAAATACTTTTTACTGATGACAAGATGAAAAGGATGGCCATCTCTGTGTGTAGCTCAGGTGTAATGGATGTGTAACTCATGGGAATTGAGTAGGCTGAGGAACTTGAATATTAGGGAACATGAAGGAGCATCTATGACTTCCCCTTTATTGCAAATTTAGTTTTAATTTCTTAATCATAAATAAAATTGATGTTTTGGCTGCTAATTTGTTTATACTTAAAAAAACAACTAGGACAGTAGGTATCCTCTTTTGCTTTCATTTAGTTTTCATTTTAATTACATATCTTCTATCAAAGTGAAGTGAACAGAACCAGGAGAACACTTTATACAATAACAGGAATATTGTGAAGATAACTTTGAAATATTTAGTAACTGATAAACACAATAACCAATGACAATTCCAAAAAACTTATGATGAACATGCTCTCTATCTCCAGATAGAGAACTGATGCACTCAGAATGTAAATTGAAGTATATTTTGTTTTCTTGATGGGGGAGTAGGGGGAACATGGCTAATGAGGAAATTTGTTTTGTATGATTATGCATATTTGTAATGGGTTTTATTTTTCTTGTCTTCTTGGTGGATGGAGGAGGAAAATAAGAGAATTTGGAATTGAAAAATAAAATTAAAAAATAAAAATTAATATCTTCTAGACAAAATATAAATATAAAAGCTATTTGTTCCTACTTTGATTTAGATGAAGCTTCTTATTTTCAGTTTCTCAGCCACCTGTCTGATAGTCTTATCTATCTCCACACACTAAGTATGAATAACCCCCAAAGTTCTGTGCTGGGATCTTATGTCTTCTCTAGACTCTCTTGGTGATTTCATCTATGTCCAAAGAGGCATTTATTTTCTCTATACAAATAACTTGTAACTCTATATATCCAGTCCTAATGTCTCTTCAGATATTCATAATGGAACTCATTATCTTCTTCCCTAAATCCAACTCACCTCCAAACTTTCCTATTTTTGTTGAGAGTACCAATGGATGACGGTAGTCCCTTATGTTCTCAACATCAGGGTCTTCTTAACCTTACTCTACCCCATTTATAATTGGTTGCCACGTCCTCTTCAGTCTATTTCCTCTAGATACCTGGCATCTGTCTCCTTTTCACTACTCACACTGCCACTGCCCTAGTTAAGACCCTCATCTATTAACCCTAAATTATTGCAATAGCCTTTTAGTTGATTACTCTTTTTCCAAGTCTCTACCCTCTGCAATTTATCCTCCACACAGTTGCTACTTTTTTTTGGTCTGAATCAATGATTTCATTTATATTAGGAAAGAGTGATGTGGAAAATCCCTCATCAATGTAGATCAACAGTTTGTCCATAACTTGCCATCTTAAAGAGTTGCCTTGGGTTAAGAGGTGGGTTAGGAGGTTATTTCCCCTGTGCTTACGCAGCTACGACAACATGGCACAGATAAACCTTGAATTTCTGACTCTAACTCTATCTTTTCATTTACTATACCTCTCTGTCTCTCCTATAAAATTAATATTCGTAAAATATAATTTGACTATGATACTAATAAGCTAACACTAATATAACTATATTAAAAAATCTTTGGTGATTTCTTATTGCCTCTAGGATAAAATACAAACTATTCAGCTTGACTTTTAAAGCCCTTTGTGATCTGGTTCCCAATGACCTTCCTAGAATCTATTACTGGAACTTAATATTTCATCTCCTATGTTGTTCCCCATGTCTGTGTAGTTTTCCTACAACCCCACAACATGAGCCCCAGCTGAATAGCATATGCCAGTTATATTGGTGTATATGGTGTCAGACTACTATTATCTCAGTAAGTATTTCATAAGTGCTGTTGATTTCCAATATCAGTCAAATACCTGAAGTTTTTTTTAATGTTTCATGTTGAATAGTTAATTTGACATTTGTACTGAAGTTTCTAATTGCTTTAGTACTGCTTACACACAACCTTAGTCAAACAACTGACAAATCATTTTAGTTTTTTAAAATCATTTGTCATTTGACTAAATTGTCCTATCTCTTCATTCAAAATAATAATCCTACATTAATATAGCTTACACAATTGAAGTATCTTGTGCTTTCTAATTTTTTCTTTTGGCAATCAGAGTTAAGTGACTTGTCCAGGGTCATACAGTTAGTGTCGAGTGTCTAAGGCCAGATTTGAACTCAGGTCCTCCTGACTCCAGGGATGGTGCTCTATCCACTGGGCAACCTAATTGCCCCTTGTGCTTTAAATTAAAAAAAAAAATCTTAACTGACTTGAATGTTTAAAGAAAATCTTAACTTAAGCCTTACTTAATTTTTTATAGCTTTAAATGAGCTTTCCTTCAAATGGGACACTCAGTCACAAAGTACCATGTCTTTAATCGGAGGGTGGGGGAGACTGCAGCACAAAACATTTTTATAAGTTAAGATTCAACGGTAGTTCATTTTTCCTACATGTAAATTTGAATAGTATCAACCCTTTGGAGCAATACTTAGGAATAGTTCTATAACCTCAATAATATGAGAACTTCCAGTGGTACGTTTTTGTCTCAAAAATACTGCCTCATCCTCTGCTACTTTTGTCCATTTCTTCCCATAAATTCTTCATAAAGATTCACTTCAATATTTTGGGGGCCTTCCTCTGGACCTTTTCAGATTTTATGAAAAACCATACTCAGCTATTCTCTTATCCCTTACTCTCACTTGTATTCATATGACTGTCCTATGTACTTTTCTTAACAATTTATATATTACATAGGTCATTTATGCCATTCCTTGCACATAAATTTTCAGTGGTGACAGGCAGAAGCCTATTTACAAGTAACATGTCTTTCCATTTCCCTGTGGATCTCCCAAAATTTAAATTCTTTGGAGATTGTACTATCCCATGATTGATAAAAATATAGCAAAGTGCCATAAAGTGTAAATAATCTCCCAGGAAAATGAATGTTTATCTGAATTAGTGGGAAAATAGCTGATGCGGGAAAAGAGATGATAGATGGATAGATATAAAATTTTGAGAGGCACAAAAAAATCTAGTCAAATAGAGTTGGAAGACTAATATAAACTATACCTAAACAAGAAAACTTCTAGAACATATCCAACTAATTGTCAGTCAACTTTTGTTGCCATCCTATAACTTTCCTCTTCTATTGGTAAACTCCTAGAAAGCTTTGTCTATAATCACTGCCTTTACTACTTCATTATCATGACCTTCTCCATCTTTTGAGTCTGATTTCTGTTCTCTATCAAATTGCTCTCTCAAAATTTTACACTGATATCCTAGACTTATTTTTTCTCAGCCCTCATGCTTTTTGCAGTTTTTGACACTGTTTGACTGTCTCTTTTCCCAAGATTTCCATTATACAGCTCTCTTCTACTTGTGTCCTTTTAAATTTCCCTTGCTGAATCATCATCCATTTTCTTTCCCCCAAATGTTAATATTGAAGGTTCTTACCTGAGTTCTCTTCTCTTCTTACTCTACGATCTCCGTCTTAGTGATCACATCAACCCCAATAAAGTCAATGATTATCTCTAAACAGAAAACTGCAGATATCATCTGTCCTTATCTCTCACCTGAACTCCAATCTCACTTCTTTGATTGTCTGCTGGATATTCTACCAGCACTTCAAGCTCAGTATATCTAAGCATCTCAATAAACTAACTATGTTTCCATTGGCTTTACCCTCAAACTTCTCTCTCTTTGTTGATCAAACCACCACACCTGTACTCAAACTTCAAAGATAGAGAGTATATCCTCCTTGGTACTAACAACTGGTAAACCAAGAGTTTTTCAGGGAATATACTTTGGAAGGTAGATTCTTTGGGAGTTATTTTGTGAGTTATCTTTACTGCCATAACAAGATATTTAACATTTAAAAAAAAAAGAAAGAATAGTTTATTTTGAATTTAAAAGTAGTATATAAAACGTAAAATTTTAAAATGAGGATTCCAATTATGTGACATTATAAAATCATATAAGAATATGGATGAAGGGATCAGAGGGTGATACAAAGTAAATATTTTTTACTGCTACTTTGTTAAACTCTATAATCTTTAAAAGTATAAACATATTTCTTCATATGGTTTTGTTTGACTTTGCTTTTGGTTGTTTTGTATAGGGACTAGTATTGAGTTTATAACTGAAGAAAATTTTAAAGTTAAAAAAGGGCAGAATCAGAGCAATCTTTGAATTTTTAAGGCTAATTAAACGTTCTCCCTTTCTTGAAGCACAAAATAACTAATCATAATTAATCTGTAATTTCAAATAGTCTTTGTCTTTCAATTTAGTTACATACCAATGGTATAGTTCTTATACTATCCCTTGAAGTTTCATTAACAAATAATTTTTACCTAGCTTCAAAGTGGCAAATATGGTAGGTGATTGTAGATTAGGGCTCTAATTTTAGACACTACTAATTTGGCTGTCACTATGGTAAAAACAAACTGAGCCACATGTAGCACAGGATATGATGAATTCCAAGCACAGCCCGAGTTAAGAAGTGTAATGCATTTCATACAACTGAGATACATTTTTGACATATCAGTGCATTCACCATCTAATATAAGGGAACATTGCCAAAGGGAAAGATACTGCCCTCCAGTGGTCTTCGCTTAAGAAAGTAAAATAGTTTCAGGTGCCATGACTTTTTCTGGATTATGAGTATTTGGCCAAACTCCATGTAACACGTTGCTGTATTTTTGTGTACAATTACTGAATTCATTTATGTCTTTCTTGGGGCTATTGTTTAAGTTGATGCCTAAACCTGCAGCATAGCAAAATTCTAATTGACAGGCAGGTGTTCTAGTTTTATGCAACGATAGCAGCAGCTAGAGGGAATTCTTAATGCTCTCTGCCCTCTGCCAGAGGCCCTGACTATCAGAAGCAGATTTGTTAGGCACCTCATTGCCCAGAAGAAGGAGAAATTTCATCTTTATGTTTCCCTTGTTGGCCAATTTTTTAGCTAAAAGACATTTAAAATTGTACAGCAGGCAGAACCCCAGGGGACCGAATAGTGTTCCAACATCCTTAAAGGCTTCCATCACTTGAAAAATCAAATTCCTCCTCCTGTTTCTTAAACCAACCAAAGTAAGCAAAAGCAGTTTTAAAAAGTCTTTGTGTCTAGCATTGGAACTTTCTCATATTTCACACCATTATAGAAATGTCACTCTAACCTATATGTATCACAAATGCTACGCTAAATTAGGGCCAAATTTGCAGCCCAGTTTAACTGGGTTTCCTCTTTTTTTGCAAATGCAGTTTTTGGGTCTGCATTTAGCAATGCAGATAAAACTGTCCATACAAACTATATTTCAAGTGCTAAATTAGGGTATAGCAAACATTTTGTCTTACCACTTTTTTAAAGGAGGTCACAAAGAAATTTTAGCTTTATTTTATACTGTGGCTAAAATTTAAGGAAGGCACTTTGTTCTTAAATCTCTATAATGACAAGCCACCACACAAGTCTAAATTGCATTTATCCAATTTCACAGATATAAATGTTATTACAAAGGAAGAATTTGTGTTTTAAAGTTTAATTATTTTTGCTATCAGATTTTCCTGAGCAGCTTTTGGCATCTGTATGTATGAAAGTGGGTTCAGTCAACCCCATTTAATCACTGAATCCCATGGGTTTTCTGAAGTTTCTAGAGGAGGAAAACAAAGGCAGATTTGTCTTAGATATATGATATACACATACATCACAGAACAATATATCCTGAATATCATTATCCTCTACTTACTGAATCTTCCTTCACCTTCCCCCAGGGGGACAGCTGGATCAAGAGTATGATTTTGCAAAAGCATCTTCATTTTCAATCAGCCACATCCTTCACCCCAACTCACACTTCCAATTCAAAAGGGCCCTTGCAGTATTTTTAATCTACTGGATCACTCAAATTTCTCTTTTTAATTTGGTGAAGGAGACAAATAGGTTGAGAAGTTTGTAACAGGGCAAAGATGTATTCTTATCTTTCTACATTCCCCTCCTATATAAACTTGATTTGTATTTTGGCATCATCTCTGCAATATAGACAAACCAAATATCCTTGCACTTTGCCATCTCTAGCAAATGATGAGAAAATGTACTTAAAGTAAGGTTAATACTGAGTGGAATTTATTATTCTAGATAGTACCTGTTCCATTTTATTCAGGATTTAAATTTTTGAGATGAATCCTTTAAAAACTGATACCTTCTGCTAAAATAAAATTCTCAGCACTTGTGAATGTAGTGACTTCTCAAGGCATTGTTCATTACCCCTCAGGATAGTACACCTAATCTAGGGTTCATGAAATACACTAGGATTAAAAATTTACAAATATAATACTTATTATTAGGGAAGTGTTTCGATATTTGCATGTACGGTAGTGAGTAAAACAGTTAATGGTGTTTAGGGTACAAGTTTCCCCAGCTAAGTATTTGTGTCATTTTATCTTGTAATCTCTTAGAAAACGTACTTTCCAATAGACAATTATGTTTCCTTTAGAATAATAATAATCCCTGTAATTATAGCCAGCATTTATAGATAACAATTTAAAGTTTGCAAACTTCACAACAACATTGGGAAGTAGTTGCTATTATTTTTCCTCACTTTACAGAAGAGGAAATTAAGGTCAAGACTAAATGATTTGTCCAGGGTTAAATGCTTGTGACAGGCTGGATTTGAATTCAAGTCTTCCTGAGCGCAGGTCTGGCCAGCACCCTATCCACTCTGACACCTTATCTGCCTAGAAGAATTCACTAGCCTTAGCATATATAAGGTGCTCTACTGATAATGTGTTTTGATTTTTTTTTTTTGTCGGTAGTGGTGATGACTTTGCGTTGTCATCCACATTCTCATTTAATTTAGTCTTCCACATGTGCAGCTGCAGAATTTTTGAGATTAGTAGCTAGACTTAAGAATACGAACGTTCTGAGTTTTTGTCTGAGCAAGGTAACTGAACCCCACAGATAGTCTAACACTTGATTTGGGGCATATTGGCACTCTGTTCTAATTAGTTAAGATAACTGCTCCCATTTAGGAGACTATGCAGTACATACGTTGCTAAAAAAAAAAATCTTTCCTATACTGAATGGTGAAGAGAACGATGATCTCCTCTCATTTTATCCTATTAACAACACTTACGACAGGCAACACATAGTGTGTGATTAGCCAAAATCAACAGTTTCCATAATGCATTAATATTGTACTTTTGGGATAGATTGAAGGGTTGGTAGTGTAACAGTAATTTAATAGTCTGAATTTGTAAATTCATCAGTAGGTTTTAAAGTGATTCATAGTCTAAAGATAAAGCAAAGCTTATTCCTCTAGAGATTTTTAGGGTGAACAACATGTGCAAGGTTGAGAAGTGCTATATATTTTCAAGTATCACCTACACGCTTTAATATGTATGTACAAGATAAACTCTGCAATGCAGTAGTTATAGCTAATCTAAACCAACCTGAGATTGTGAAAATTTAAACTTCGGAGCTTTTGAATTTTTGAATGTGTTGTAATTGCAAGTACACTAAAATAATCTAAAGACAGAAAGACTTTTAGGGAGATAATTATATAATTGTAATTTTCAACCTCAGCAGCTAACAATTTTAGAAAACTAAATATAATTCCTAGTTTATGCACAAAGATGTAATAGAAACCCATGCTACATAGTATAACTATATTTTCATGTTGGAAACCAAGATCCTTAGGACAACTCAAAGTAAGGGGAACTGTCCCATTTCACTATAAAGGTAGAAATAACATGAAACTTATTTCTAACTTTTATTTCCCAAAGTTTGCACATAAAACTTTTTGTAACAATATTAATAGCTATGTTTTCCTGGTTTTTTTGTATGTATAACTCCAACTTTTCAATTTTCTGATTGTATCATCTCATATCAATATACATATACATATATATATATAGTATTATTATTAGAAACTATAGGAAGAAGCCTAATAATGTATCCGAGATGGATTGCAAGGCAAGAATAGGAATATTTTTAATTGTAAATAAATCTTCTAATTTTGTGAGGGCTTGACACTTTTTTTCTTTCATACCTTTATAATCTTCAGGAAAACACAAGATGCTCCCATTGGAATCAGACCAAGAAAATAAGATTTTAGCAATAAGGAAAGAATTTCTGGAGTTTTTCCCCCTGCTCTGTTAAAATTTTATGAATCATAAATATTTAGAAAATGCAACCTGCTGTCCTAAAGTTAGTTATGTGAAGGAAAGACCTTTTTTCTTGGAATCAGGACCTTTGAATTCTGTGCCAGGAAATAGAGACTGAATCATAAAGAAAACTTTTTTCAGCAAAAATTTAAGGGACCATCATCAAGGAACCTCTGTTTTTCAGAAAGCAAAAATAAATATATTTGAATTATCACTCTAAATTTGAGGAACCACTGGATCCCTTATTAAAGACATACAAGATTCCAAGCCTGTTATACTATTGATGGCAAGATACCATCGTCTTTCAACTGAAATGTTAATGTAACAAAACTATGTCTCATACTATAACAGAATTGTAACTGGGGCATAGGAAAAAGAAAGTTTTTCAACTAAAGACAGAATTAATTAGTACTAAAATGGAAATTAGTAACTGGAAGCACAGGTAGTAAAGGGAGGTGTAAGGGTAGAAATAAGAGTTGAAACTATGCACTGATGAAACACATGCCAGCATACAACAAAAATTTTCATCAAACTTCCAGGAAATTAAAGGAAAAGGAACATTTTTTTCCCCTTACCCTTTGGAGAATAAAGGTCATGATATAAATTTCAAACTTCCGAAAGCTAGGATAATTACTACCTACCAAAAAATCAACAACGTTTCTGGAATCTGTCTGCTTTTCTACATCCCAGAAAACAGGGAGAGCTTTATACGTGAAAATATGACTATTAAGAATTCACAGATTATCTGAAACATTTGCTAATCACCCCACCCCCGTGCTAGAGAGAGAGGAAAAGGGAGAGGGAGAGTGAACGCGCAAAGCATTGGGGAAAGCCAGTTGAGAAAACGTAATGCCCTTCCCAGGGCCTTTAAGCTTTCAAAGCCATCCCAATCACTATTGTATCACTGTTGTAGCAATGAGGTAGAGGTATACATGTGAAAGCTGGGAATAAAGGAGAAGAAGAATTAAAACATATATGGAATTTAACAAATTCCTATGGTCCTTCCCTTTCCCCCTTCCACCTCCCCTCCCCCCCATCAGAGAGCGCTGTGTTTATACATGCTGGGAGACATAAACCTTGCTGAATTTCTGCAAACTGCTGCCTGAAACTCACAAACAGCATCTATGTCAATGGGAGGGAGGAGACAAGAGACTCCGAGAAAGAGATAGAAATGCAGAGAAATAGAGAGATACACAGTCAGTAGCCCCTGGGATGCTAAGCATGTATGCAATATGAGTTGCATGGAAATGACATGGAATGGAAAGATGGAAAGACATCATTACATCTAGTACAAAATGTCCTTTTTTCTCCAAAGGCAATGAAGCTTTTGCTTTATAAAGACAAAGTACAATAAATGAAAATGGCATAACCTTTCTCCCTCTTCCCTCTCCTCACCCCCTACCTCCCCACTTATTTTTGGAAACAAAATGTAAGGGGTGTGTGTGTGTGTGTGTGTGTGTGTGTGTTTTAACTCCTATAAATCTCATTGTTGGGTTCTATTTAACAGACAAAACACGGCAGGACAACAAAGACTTGATCTGTAGGAGGAGGGAAGGTAATAAAGAGAAAGTCCTCTCCAGAGGGTAATTAATCCTCAGTCATTCAGATGAGAAGTTCCCTGTTAACTGTTAAGGTTAATGTTCAGGTAGCTTATCTCTATTTTCCTTAATAAAATTTTTTTTAAATTTAAAAAAACATTTTTTTTTTTTGCAGAATGTTATACTATTAATTGCCAATTTGCATATGTGTGCAGCTGCTGTTTTGGCTCCGAACTCAATCCGATAAGCTTGCTGGAGGTATCGCAGAGCACTTGGCAGCTTTCCTATTTGAAAAGAAAGCCTCTTCCTAACTACAGAACAGCTGATAGTCTATCAGCGATAGACCCTGATGGCGTGAATTACAATTACACTACTTTTCACACTAAATCTGGGTGATAGCTACTTGGAAAGAAGTTTCATCATTTTTTACCACAAACTGGAAAAAGAATTACATGGTCATGCTGTGCTTTTAAAGGCAGTTTGGTTCACTTTTGTCTATTTAACACCTAATTCCAAGAAGTCCATAGGCATCTAGAGATCTGAATGGCGCGTAATGAATTCACTGTTTAGATTGAAGATTTTTTAAATCTACCTCAAATTACATTTATTAACAAGGCGACCAGGAAGTGTTAAAGTTGTTAGACGCTTCATTTATTAAATAATTTGTGGGTATTTTCAGTTGTCATATCCAGAGTCATGGGGTTTGCTTATTTTTTTTTAATTAGCAATCCAAAACAATGCTACTGCAATTTAACAATTCATCACATAATCTTGGGCTCTTCAGTTCAGCTGTTAATGTTAGATAATTCAGATTGTTATTTTGATCTGTTTATAAATGATTTAGGCTGCATTGTGCTGGTTAAGAGAAGTGCCGCCTGCAGAACTGAGTTAGGAAGGATCCTCCTCTTTTCTTTCTCCCTCATACGTACAGCTTAGGGAGTAGTAGCAGCTCCTTGTTTCATATATGTGTGTATACACATTTTATATATATGCATATATGTGATATGATATGAAGGATTGTATTATATATCTATGGTAGAGTCTCACCTCCAGTTGAAGGAAACAAGTCATTTGGGGTGGGGTGAGGGGAACCAGTTATTTTAAATGTTTAAACCCATTCTTTCGCCTTGTTATTAGTTTTTCCCTCTCCTGGTTGGGAACTTAGAAAACTATCTGGAAAAGAGCAGGAAAAAGAATCTTAATGCCAAAGAGAATCTAATTATGATCTTAAATTCCAGAAACAGCTTGGGAGGTCAGCAAGCATTATATTTCCTCTTCATGCAAAAACCAAACAACAATTACAAACATGGCATGAACATAGGCTCAATACATCTATAACTGTAGAGGCCCCTTAAGCAACTTCACTCTACTTTCCTTTCCTCTAATCTTCTGGCCCTTAGATTCTTAAATTTAAATTTCATTTGTACAAACATTTACATTTAGCCCCAAAGCAGAAGTGGAACACACTAATCTTGACGTAGTTAACCTAACAGAAAATAGATTTTGTTTTCCTTTTTTAGTTGCCTGCTTTAATAGACTTCTCACTCTCACAGATTATCCAAAGACTACCCATTGATTGATCGCCCGTAGAGCTGCATTTGGTGTAAAGAAAAACCTCACAGCTTTATTGGCTCCCAGGAGACAAAACAAACAGAACAAGATATTCATATTAATGCAAACAATGCAACAAATGAGGGGGAAAAATCGCCACATTGAAGTGAGCCAGTGGAAGAGGTCCGGAGACAAGTCCAGCTGGGTGGCTTCAGCCCCAGTCACCCTCTGGGCCTCCCACTTCCCTCCGATGGACTGGCCCTAGTGTTCAGAAGCTCCATCCACCCTGGAGGCCAGCCCTGAACCCTAATGAAAGGTTAACGAGGAGGAAATGACCACTGCTTGTTGGACCTGGGCCAGGACAGATGGGAAGGGTCAAGGTCTCCCCTTCCAAGAAGTAACATACAAAGCTTCTCCACTGTAATCTCCAGTGCTTTCAATTTTCTTTTATAGGTGGAATTTCCTTATTCTCTCTAGATCCTTCAGTTAAGCCTCTATAAATGCCTTGGGTTAAGATTCTTCTGTCTCCTGTGTGTTTCTCCCCATTCCCTTCCCCCCAAAGGAAACATGACAACCTTTCTTGACACTGGAATTGCTAGGAATTTTGGAGTCAAAAGATCACCTTATCTCCTAGGCATAAAGAAAATCAATCAATTAAAAAGCATTAAATATGGACCATATGCCAAGGATACAGTGACAAAAAACAATCCTTGCCCTCAAGAAGCTTTGGGAGGGTGGGGGTGGGAGAAGGTAAAGGGAGAGGGCTTATATGCAGATAGACAAAATATACACAAAATAAACACAAGGTGTTTTTCCAGGGAATGGCATTGGCACTTGGGGTGGAGGAAGGAAGGGTCCCAATAGATTAAGTGTAACATTTATGAGACAATCCTTGCTATGGAGAATTCAGAGGAGGGAAACCTCATTGTTGGCTAGGGATACAGAAGGAAGTAAGAGAGAAGGCATGTGGAAAAACACACACAAGACACCATGTCGGTGAGCCAAAAGATAATAAGACATAACAAAACAATACTTGATCTAAAAACTACACAAGCATAGTAATTTGGGACAAACAGAAAATTCTCATGAACCCTATCAAAAGTGAAGATATATGTAGAGGATCATATAAGGAAGCTAAAGAAAGAAAATGTCTGAAGTAGCTATGAGAATTTCTTGATAATTTTTCAGGTGACAGTGTATATCTCATGGCATGGAATTTACACTCTTTATTAGAAAATGGACCAGGCTTCAGAGAACCCTTCAATGGCATACTGGACTTTAGGAACAAAAGGAATCAGAGGAGTGGTTTTATTTCTTCCTTGACAGCAGAGTGTTGTAACAGCACATCAGCAAACAGAGTATCAGTTATAACAAGTATTTCATGTCAACATAATATATCTGTTCTGAGCACTCACTATGAAATCACAATACTAATTTATATTTAGTTTATTTGGAAATAAATGAAATAAAATTGTTACTTTAAAACTATAAGGGAAGCCAACTGTTCTACATAAACCCTAGCAATACAGAGGTATAAAAACAGATTTTGTCTAGATCTCAATGATGCCAAATGAAAGACCTTTCAAAATGTCCATAGTAAAGCCATAAAGAAAATAACAACAAGGCAATAGGCCCTGGTGTGTGTGTGCGCGTGCACGTATGTGTGTATGTGTGTAGTGGAATTTGAAAGAAACATGCTGTTGGAGCTTCTTGGTTTAAAAAAACACACCAAAACTCCAAAACTTTTATTAAACAAGCTTCGTCATCCTGATTGATACCTTGGGGCACAGCATGCTAGCCTCTCTTTTAAGTAAATTCTTCCAAGTTAGGTACACAAAATGCCCCTTTATCAGTGGCTGTTTATGTTACTTAACTGCAGAAGGACAGACTGCTTTGTCCAGAGACAACAGTTTTTATAAAATTTATTTACTAATAGTTTGGTGAAAAAGTAGATGACATTAATGATGTACCTTATATTAAGCTTCAGGACTACTGTGGAACTGCTTTAGATCAATTACTTAGAGCAAATGGATTCGTTCAGAGAATATTTTTATTCTAGTTCAATGGTTTTAAGGAAATATATAGGTTCACTTAATGCTTGAACCGATTCACCCTGGGATTGTTTATTCGTTGGTTATATTAAGCAATCTTGATTGAGTTTGAAGTTCTATAAAAATGCCATTTTGATTTGGTCCAAGGGCCAGCAAAATCACACAATTGGTTCTGGATTCTGGTCAATAGTTCTGTTTGATTCATAGTTCCATTTTAAGGCTCTAAGTCCTTTGGGTTTTTTTCCTACCCAAGTTTCCTGTGTCCCGTGTCCTTCTATGAAAACATACTGAGCACAGGACAAATATATTTATGAAAATATTCACAGCTGAGAAAAATGATTAAAGTAAGTTTTTTCTTCACCAGCCACAACTTGGTAAAGACAATTATTCTAGAAGGCAAACTGTAAGAGACTCAATATCTCATTGACTAAATATCTGCTAATTCTACAGGTTATTTATTGCTTCTTTATTTTCATTTCCAGTTCAAAATATTAGCTATAACTCCCTATCTCTAGAATGAATTGCCTTTTTTGTTGATCTGGTTCTCTCTTCTGTAGCCTTCTTATTATGGAGACTATGCCAGAAGTCTGTGCATTCACTGTTGTGATAAATATTATCAGAGAGCTGCTGCATATAAATACATCTTTCTTATATTTAATATAAATGGTGAAAATGGCCCCCAGGTGCTTAAACACATTCATATGCATTATCTCTCATTTACAAAGATAATTCGACTGGCCATTTTCAGTATAGGTACATGGGATGTTTATAAAAACCTCAAATTTCTAACCACGAGGGCATATTGAAAAACTGGATTTCTTCCTTATTCTTTCAGGCTCTATATCTTGCAAGATATTTGATATCATGCTTTTAGCTCTCCATGTGGGAAAGGACAAAGACATTCATAAAGATTACAGGTAGATGTTTCAAAGCAAGCAACAGCTTTCCTTGGCTTAATGAGTGATGACTTTCTTTTTCTTTATTATTACCAAAGGAAAGTGGGGGAGGAGGGGGAATCCCCTGGAATTTGGGCCATGGTGATTCCTAAAAAACAAAGTCTTCTCTTGTTATTGTTGTTTGGGTGTCAGAAAAGGTCCATAGTCAGATCAATATTCTAAGCAATGGCTCCTTTATTTTTTAACTTATATAACCATGCAATCCAGAATCTATACTAACTCTTGAGGAAATCACTGTTTTGTGGGGCAAGAGGTAATACTGTAACAATCCTGGAAAATTAAGTAATGTCATGGCTTTCTGTTGGAGTGAGGCCTGACATTCCAGGATAAAAAAAGCTATAAAAAATGGAGCTGGAAACAGTGTAGCTTAAGTGAACCTGCCCCTCCCCCCAAGCCCCCAACACCCTCAAACACGTGATACAATGCTTCACTGTATATAGATTTGTGACCAAAACTGGGTCTAGAGGAAGATGCCAAATTAGTTACCTTTAGAAAAAAGAGAAAGTGAAAAAGAAAAAGGAAAGGACAAAACAAGATACTATTGCATCCTGCTCAATCAAGCATATTTTTAGAATGACCACTGGTAACATTTTGCTTTGAGATCTCTCCCTGAACTATAGTTTTTGCTTTGAGGTTCTCTTCTTGAGCCATAAACTACATAAAGATCCATTGCTAAACAGACTTCATTCACATTCTGAATCTGGTTTTTGTCTCACACATACTAAATTTTACAAAACAGAAAGAAACAATAGAGCTTATTAGGAAAAACTTGTTTTGAATAGTAAATTAAGCATAATGGAAATAGACACATATTTTAACAAGCTTTTCCCCCCTTTTTACCATTTACATTTTTTTTCAAAGTACTGCAATTTTCCCCTTAAGTCTTAAACTGGCACTGCACACTTTCAGCAAATGAGACAAACATCACTCTTTACATACCAAGAGAGAGAAATAATTGCAATCCAGTAGGTTCCAAATGCATTATCTTTTGCAACAGAGCTTAGGCAGTCACTTCTAGAGTGAATTAACCATTCAATGAAGTGTCTACAAAATCTAAAGGAAATAACTGTTCCTGGGATAGTGTTAGCCAAGTACCAATTCTGTAGCAATTGATTTCATTTTATACCTTGGTCCCAGATTTATGAAATATATATACATATATATATATATATATGTATATATATATACATATATATACATATATATATATATGTATAAAGCCATAGGCATTCTTGAGTTTGCATAATTTGTTATTAAGAGATATACCCCAGGTGGAGCTATCTTCAAAGCCAAAATCCTTTCTTTATAAGTGGTGTCAAAGTGATGTATATATTAAAAAATCTTGGAATATTATCTCAGAAAGGAAGTAACAGCCCAATGAGCCATATGTTCAGGGAACCTAACAGGTTTCCACTTGGGACTAAATTTCACTTCACCTTTTTGTCCTTATGTGCAAATAAAAACTCATCTGTAAATATGCCATTAAAACAACCATGCAAATTAGTAAAGTCCACAGGCCTGAAAGAAATTAGGTTAGGCCCCAAAGAAACCAGGTTGTTGGAAGACTGAAATTTGAATAAAGATTAGATGGGCATTATACAACATTAGTATAGTACTAGACTTTTTCAAACATTACATTCTCAGACATATTCATATTTATATCCTTGGTGAATAAAAGACTGATGAAAATTATCAAGCCACTAAATTCTGAGATGGACAGTTTCTGAGTCCCATTTCGGGCCTGGTACAAAGTTAAACTCTATGCTATAGTTATACTGCTATTTTAATACACTCAGGAACAAGGGAATTTGTCAAATAACTAACCCAAAACATGCATGTATATTCACACAGATACACACAATATTTAAGACAGATCAATTAGTCTCCCTGAAATGCAAAAACCAAAACAAAACAATAAAGAAAAAACACTTAGGTAAAAAAAAAAACAACAAAAACTGTTCCTGTGGAGACACCTCAAATTTAAAGATAGTCATGTTCTGTATTATTTTAGCAGATTTTACACAATTTTTGTGGCCTTCTACTAGTACTGTAATTCTCATGTATGTAATATATTTTATGTGTCCCTGATATGTGGGTATATTTAAAATGTTAACTCTTTACTCTTCCTATAATAGGAAAGTTTTTCCCATTTTAAAGATTTATTAATGTCAAAAGCTTCTCAAGCCAAATGTTACTGACGATTTTTTTTCCCTGGGATTGGTAAGGAGGTCATCAGAAGAAAAATTGCTGTTTCCATATTCAGTCTTGGCATGGGGTTAAAGATAGTGTTGGGAAAGGCGAAGGGAGGGGAGAAGATAGTTTTGTTATGCTAATTTAGACACCTGCTTACCTAAATACCATCTGACTGTTTAATCTGAAATTAATCGGTCCAGGGAAATGGGAGCTACTATGAATAGATCTGAACAGGGAATATGGAATCTCATTCTTTGCTTGCATACTTTATGGCCTCTGAAATTGTTCAACTGCTCAGTTCTGATAATACATTTAAGTCATAACAGAACCAATAAACCTAAAAGGCAGTTTAAGTAGATTTAAAATAATAAACAATATTTAAGCATTAAAGGGAAAAGTGTATAGTAAGCAAAAGTTTTAGGGGCAATGGTAGGATAAAAACTGAGAAACATTTGACAGTAAACAGCCCAGAACTCTGCTTCCTGCCTCAAGAGAGGAACAAGTAACATCATAGGGGTGAAAGTTGAAGACGCCTTGGTTAAATCCACTTTTGAAGGTTAGAAGATTTGAAGATATGTCTGTTTGGCAGCTGTGGGTTCCAGTCTTTGACCTGCTTCTCCAGGGCCAGAGAAGGAAGAGAAGCAGCCTGGCAGGGGAGCTGTCCACATTCTGGAAGATGTTCTATACTGCCCTCGGCAAAAGCTATTGTGGGAGTGAATGAACCTGAGAGGGTGAAGGGAGGGGCAGATTCATTTCTTTAAAGTTTCTTTCTTTCACAATCGTGTTATCATTGCCTATTTCTGTGTTTCAGAAAGTACTAGCAGGATTTGTTCTGGAAGAGCACAATCTGTACAAACCAACCCCTTAGCGGCAAAGGTCGGTTTGAAGGTATAAAGGACCCTCGAGATTGATGGGAGGGGAGAGGGTGTGATATGGGAAGGCTTCCTTAGGATTTGGGGGGTTAGTGATGCCTGGGGCCCTACGAGGAAGATATTACTCATTCATCATCAGGTTACTTATATTTTGGGCTGTCTTATAGCTACTACCCGCTAGTACAAGGGCACTGTCTTGTCCGAACACTACATAGAATCCATATTATGATCCACTCCCTCCCCACCCCTAGAAATTCACCAGGGCAGAAAGATAGTGTTATTGGTCACCACATCAAGCTCAGAAGCCACCAAGTCTTTGTTGGGGTTGGGGTTGAATCTTTTCTCATAGATTCAGAGGTGAGGCTAGGATGGGTCAGCAATGAGTCCAAGCATGATGCCCTTTCAGCTCTGTAGCAAGGGCCACCGGACTCAATACGGTTCCCACCTCCCAATACTTGTTTGCCCTAATCCATATTCTTTTATGAACCCACTCCGCCCAACATGTCTTAAAGAAAAGTGTCCAACAGCTCTGGAACGTAGGGAATAGGGAGAAAAGAGAAACCTTCGCTCGCTTTTTCAAATCACATTTTGCTACCACCTGGACAATATCTCTACCCCCCCAAAAACCTCTCCATCAAAACAAAAACTAATACAGGTTTTGCTAGGGGAAACAGTGAAAGGGTCCACCCCACTTTCAAAAACGTGGTCCCACTTTCAAATCCGCGGGGTCCGCTAGTGCCTTTTCTCCTTGCAGGCTGCTTGTGAGCGGAACTCCGGCTCTAGGTGGCTGGGAGGCGCAGCGGTGGTGCCAATGTGGGGTGTGCTAGAAGAGTGTAGCAGCGACTGTGTGTGTGCGTGTGTGTGTGTGTGTGTGTGTGTGCGTGTGTGTGTGCGCGCGCGCGCGCGTGTATTTTGGCTAAGGAGATGGGAAGTAGTGGTGCTTGGGTTTGGCTTTGCCAGCGGCTGGAAGGAAGGATGAAGAAGGGGAGGAGAGATGGAGAAAGGAGAGAGGGTAGCTGTAGGGCGAACTCGGAGAGGGAGGGAAGGAGCGGAGGAGGAGAGAAAAGAAGAGAGAGAGGGTGTGTATGTGTGTGTGTGAGAGAGAGAGAGAGAGAGAGAGAGAGAGAGAGGGAGAGAGAAAGAAAGAGGGAGAGAGAGGAGAGGGAGGGAGAGAAGGGAAGAGAGAGAAGGAGAGAGGGAGGGAGAGAGGGGAAGAGAGAAAAGGAGATAGGGGGAGAGAGAGAGAGAGAGAGAGAGAGAGAGAGAGGAAGGAGGGAGCGCGGCAGGCAGGCGGAGGGAGGGCTGATTAGCATGCAGCAGCGCTCGCGAGCTCGGCTCCATTGTTTTAACACCTCCCCTCTCCTCCGCGCCAATCTGTCACCGTTCAGCAGGCGAACGCTGCTGCCTCAAATGCTGCTCTTCTCAAATGAGACGGATAATTAGTTGCCCCGCACGAATGCCGCACTCTTCTCACCCCTGATTGCTATCACCTTCTTGCTCCTGGCAGTTTTGACACCTCGTAATCAGCCTGCTGCTTTTCTCTTTTCTTTCCCGACTTCTGCTTCCCTCCCCCCTTTTCCTCCTTAGATTTTTTTTTTATTTATTATTATTTTAAATGCAATCCGAGCTCCCATTTGGTCGGAGCCTCCGCGGAGTTAACCTCCTGTATATATTTATTTATCTGTGTATGTATGGATAATACACAGAGGATACAGAAAATGGGGCAATGGGTGTGTGTGGTGCGTGTGGCGATACTGATGGTGATGATGGTGATGGGGCGAAGAGTTTGTTTTACAAGGGAGAACTTCCCTCCTCTCCCGCGGAGATTTTTTTGGGGGGGAGGGAGAGGTAGGAGCAGGGGAGAGCCGGGGAGAGACCTCAATTAATGCTTTAAAGATCTCTTAGAAATTAACAAACTGGGGAGTCTCGGAATCTGTCAGAGGCGTGTTTTCCCCTCGCTCCTCTAACGAGCATTGACAGTCTAATTACCGTAGCTACAAGCAGCTGTCGAGGCAGCAGCCAGGGAGAGAAGGCGCCACGGGCTGTGCCCGGCCCCGCCGCCAGCCCCCTGCACCCAGCGGAACGAGCTGCCAAAGGCTGCCCGGCTGGCTGGACTCCGGGGTGGAGAGGAAGAAGGGTCCGGACCCGGGGGGGTCAGGAAAGCCTCGGAGACCACCAAGGCACACCTGACATAGGCAGGAACCGGGTTTTCCTTTCCTTTTTTTTTTTTTTTTTAATCCTCACCTTGAAGGTTAAAAGATATGAAGAAAGAAGGAGGGTGGGTGTGGGGGAGTGGGGAATTCTCTGGAGCCATCCCCCTTCCTTACCTCGGCCCCCCAGTCCCAACCTCCCACCCCCCCGTGTTGGTAAAATAACCGCCCAACCCGGGGCTGAGGAGGCGGGGTGAGCCAGGCTCAAGTGTAAGAAAGCAGATGTCCCCGCTGGCAGCAGCCTTAGCCTCCAGGGAAAGCTGCGGGGGGAGGGGGTGCCTCCCGAGGACATTCACCTCCCACTCCTCAGGCATCCCGCTCGCAATTACCTCGCCCGGGCGGGGGAGGCTTTTTCAGACTCGGCGTTTGGCGAGTGCAGCTTTTTTACCTGGGAGCGGTGGTTACCCGGCCACGCTCAGCAGATGCCAAGATGCATCCCCTGCACGACTCAGTTAGGAAGGAAGAGATCTGGAACGTTACCCACTCCTCCCCTTCCCGACACTGCTCTTGCTGCTGCTGCTGCCGCCACCCGCACCTCTGCTCAAGCGTGCTGCTCCCCAAACCCGGCACCTAACCTCTCTCCCTGCAAATGCGGAGCTCTCCGGGAAGCTCCCCGCCCGCCTTGGAAGTGTGGGTCTTCGTGGAGTGCAGATCTGTACTTGCAGGGCCCCACCACACGAGTTCATAAAAAGTTGCTCCCCAGCCCTCTCTCCCTCCCCTCTTACTGGAGTTTCCGGAGGGATGGGAAAAGAAGGGGTAGCTGGAGATCAGTGTAATATGACCCACGTAAGTGGACAGGATTAAGAAAGGTAAATAAGAGTCTTATTGGGTTATTGATCCCTAAGTCCGCTCCTCTTGAGGAGAAGGCAGGTATGTGCGTGCCGGGGATCGACTGTGTGTGAGGAATCCCATTTTTGCCTTGGTTCCCCTTTCTGGAACAGTCAGTTCAGGAGGCAGACACTGCAGATTCCATGTGCTGGAAAGAAAAGCTGGGAGAGTGGTCCATGTCAGGGAAAGTGGGGAAATGGTCCATCATAACCACAGCCAAGCATTTTCACTCATTTCCTTTGGCAATGAAATGAAGATCTTAAGGCTTCAAAACCCTCCATAGTGAAAATACTGTGATAACCAACCTAAGCTGATGGAGGTGAGGGAATGTCAATCCAGTGCCAGTAGTAAAACGGCTCTCATTCTTTCACACACAGGAGCCTCTTCAGTTCTCTTCAGTGTCAGGCTGACTCCTCACAGCCAAAATCAAAGAATTAAAATATTTTCATATGATGTCTAGCTTCAAGATAGCCAAAGAAACCCCTGTTCTGAGGTGACGCAAATTATTTTTTTCACTTGATAAAATGGGAAAGTAACCTCCATGTAGCTCTTAAAACGAGACGAGAGTTTAAGTTTTACAATGGTCAATGTGATAGAGAATGCAAACTTAAGTGAAGCTTCATTTTAAGGTGCTGTATTGCATGATTTTCCCTTAAAGTCTCAAAACCACGTACAGTGGCAAAGAATCAGACTGCCAGACCCATGCTTCAGCTAGAATATGTAATATTCCCAACTAAAATACGGAAAGCTATGGCAATCCTTTTTAGAATCAGCCGAGCTGAATGAAAACAGTTCAAGTTTCTTTAGCATGAAAGTGACTTTTAAAATGTAAAATAATAAATATGATAATAAAATACAATGGCTAGCACTGATCATACTTTTCCCAGATTCATCTTTACACTTTCAATTGTTAAAGGAAAGAAAAAAGGTATTTGGAACTTCATGCTAAAACTAAAGTCTTTCATTCCAAATAGTGTCTTCTACAGGAATATATAAATATATATATGTATATATATATATATATATATATATATATACATATATATATTTCTTTTGTTAATATGGATCACAGTATAAGTAACAAATTTAATATTTGATAATATATTTCTACCAAGAAAATATATATATATATATGCATGACTAGCTACACAGATTATCAAAATAGTCAATGAAGTCATTACTTCTATTAGGAAAAAAATGCGCCAGATAATTACACAGGCAGACAGACCAAAGTAAACTATTTTACCACCAGCCAACAAATGTCTTAAACTTGGCTTTTTTACTCTAGATTGTTATAATGCCTGTTTGTTTACTGCAGGTCTATCTGAAAAGGATATTCCATTACAGAATAAATATTTTTAGCTATTTTAACAAAAAAAATCCCTTATAAATATTTGACATTTTCAAAATGAAAATATCTAACTAGGAATCCAAGCAATATGCTGAGATATTTGAGACTATATTTAATTATGATTACACTACTCTAAATTACACAGGTAATATTGATTTCCAGTAATGACACTTTAAATATGAATACACTAAATTATAGGATTTTTTTAATGAGATGTTCTTTTAAATGATTATAACAAAGTTAAAAAATATATTCAGGAAAACAATCTAATCACCTAGAGCAATGAATTATATTGTAAACATTCATTCTAAAAACTTTACATGAACATTTAAATTTACAATCAAGTATTTATAGGATTACAAACCAAAAATCATTGCATAAAATCCCACATCCACGTCTGTCTTAAAAATGTCTTAAGACTCTCCATTAAAGTGTGAATTAAGATGTCGAAGGAAATCCCCTCTGGATGTAATTGATGGTGGGAAAACTGCTTGACAGAATTCACATACTTGAGGTTTGAGCAGTTCTGCGTCTGTACTACTTAGTGCCAATAAGTCATTCTCTTGATTAGGGTAAGGTTTCCAGAGGGGCTGAAAGGAGAAAAAAAAAACTTACTTTACTTATTTTTTAAACATTATTTTGAATATTAAGTTATCTGCATATGTTTCAAACCAACATTAAAAGCAAATTATTCTTGGGTTAAAATAGGCACAAGAATTAAATCTGTACTTACATCCTCTTCTTAAAAAATCAACTAAACATTGACAAGAACATATAAGAAATATATATTTATATATTTAGAAATATTCCAGAGTCAGTAATAATCCTTTTAAAACACACAGATAATTGTAAATAACTGCATCACTTTTTGACTAATGACGCTAATCTGGTATTTTGGAATTTTTTGGAAATTTCACATTTCTTAATTGATCACAGAAACCTTAAGCTACAATTCTTTTAGTACTATCTGGGTTAGGTGGACATAAGCACAAATTTTTCTAGGTCATCAAAAGTAACCTGTAAATCAGATTTTTTTTGTCTTTAATAATCAAATAGCAAATTTACAAAATGTCTCATTTTTTAAAAATTCTATCTAACCTTTTCTCCTCCAGTTAAGCTAGATATAAAGAAAAATCTCATTGGTCAATGGCTTTTAATTTTGTAATATGAAATATTTAAATCAATCATTCAACAAAGGCTAATATCTAACATATAAAAGTATATTCCTGTCACTTTTCAACTCAGACCTCGTTTGATTTTGTT
Source organism: Potorous gilbertii (assembly GCA_028658325.1). Taxonomy (NCBI): domain Eukaryota; kingdom Metazoa; phylum Chordata; class Mammalia; order Diprotodontia; family Potoroidae; genus Potorous; species Potorous gilbertii. The sequence goes on along the minus strand of CM053771.1, from coordinate 183,201,123 downwards.
AAATATAACGCTACTGTATTTCCTTACTTATATACAAGTTACACTTGCTCTTTCATCCTTAGTTGAACCAAGATAGAATTCAAAGTTTTTCTTTGACTGTGTAATTGAAAAAATGCAAGTAATAACATTTTCAAAATGACTATTTTGACTATAATCACACCCACAAATAACTGCACATATCCTTCTTGTAGCTAGGAGGGCAAGAAATACCCCAGTGTAACTAAAGGGTAATAAAATTCCTTTATTTTCCTGAATCTGTGTCTTGGGTTTTCATCTGTTTTTTTTTTCTTTTATCTCTGCCAATACAGAGGCCTATTATTCTTAAACCCCATGTACTTTGAGGAGAGAATCATATGCTATTTACCAAGCTGCTAGTGTAGTCAATTTAAACAGGTCACTTCTATGCTATTACCAACCTTTGTTCAGAATGTCATGAGACCTTAACTGATTTACAATCACAGCCCTCAGGTTCTGATCAGCAATCTATCCACATAATTAAGTTCTATGTTACTAATTGATAATTTTATGTATGACTGTCTCCTCCTCTAACACACAATTACTGTAAATAAATGAAGCCTTGTCTAGGAAGGGAGACGCAAATTTCTAAGTTATTATGTAGCTATCTTGATCAAATATTTTTTAAAAATAAATTTCTCTTCTTTGTGAGAAAAGTTGCTATAATTATGGGATATACAAGCAAAAAACTTGAATAATTCCCTTTAGCAAAATGTGTATGTTCTTTTATTGAAGTTCAAGTTTAATTGAAAATAACTGTTTAAAATATTTAAAAGAAAAATACATGGGTTTAGAAGAAAAAGATTTAGACCTTAAAATTTTTTGTTTGTATTCAAATAGCTGAAAAAAATGATGGACTTAGAAATGTCAGCATTATAGAATGTGAATGCCTTGAGAATAAAGACTGTCTTGCTTTTGGAGTTATATTATCAGTACCTGACATAGTGTCTGGCACATAGTAGGCACTTAATAAATTATGGTTGACTTGTTGAAGAAAGCTTAGACTTCCACTTTGCTCTCAAAGTACCCATTTGTTGTATTCTAAGCTAAGGAAGCCACAAGTTGGACACATCTTTCCGTTAAACTCAGTTGAGAAGTTATATTTTTGACTCACTAGAAATTAGATAAGGAAAACAAATTCATATACTGAAACTATATATATGTATATACATATATATATATACATATATTTGGTATTTTGAATAGATAGTATTCAATCTATACAAATGCGTATTTTAAGTTACATTATTCAGTGTAAAATTAATTTGTGAAAAGATTTTAAACAAATTTGTCCGTAAGTACCACCTAAATAAAAAGGTACAACTCAAACAGGCCAGTATTATTTCCCTGTGCAAAAATGCAATAGTTAATTTTTTAATGTAAAAAAAAAATCAAGATAAAATATAAATTTACTCAAATATTCTAATGTGGTCCTCAAAAGAAAATAATTTCCTTACTCTCCTGCCAAAATATCAATTATCTAACCTTATGCCCCATGTCTTGTGACAGCTCAACACCAATTCTCCTACATTTTTTTTAAGCTGCATACTTCCCTATCAACTTGTAATCACATACCAGCTGTTTCACTTGCTGTAGTATAGAAAGCAAATGCACAATGCAGGGTGCCATCTACTGAAAAAATGAATGCACACACTAACTAGTAAAAGAACAAGCAGATGAGATAATGGAGAAAAAGGGAAAAGTAACAAGGATTAGAATGGATGTGCTTCACAGCTCCACAGGAAATCTACTAGTAATAAATGGAATTGTTTAATTTATTTCACTCAGTCACAACTATTACTGAGAATCTGATCTAAAATATAGTACAAGTGGAGAACTAAAGTGAGTGTGTAATTAGTATCAGTCAGCTAAGTGCAATATTCTTGTGTAAGTAAAATACATCACAACTTTCTGAATATTTTACATTACCATAATCTAATTTATATACTAACATTAAAGTCTTGTAAAGCCAGGGGTTTAAGCTTTTCTGAAAATAAATTTCTTAAGGCAGAAAACAGAAACTAGTCTCCATTTTACTAAACAAATGCCCGCATTCTAAAAGAGATTCACATCAATCTGTATTTTCATGAGCTTCTGTTTATTATTATTTTTGAAATTATAGATTGTCATAGCCTCCAGGCAGTTTTAGAATATTTTTTAAAAAAGAAACATTCTGTGACTGAACCTAAATTTGAAAGGGAGGGTGAAAAGGGGTTTAAGTAGTATGTATGTAGGCTTTTTAAAAGATTTAAATGAAACATGAGATTAAAATCTCATACGTGCAGGGACTACTTAAAATGAATGGAAATACATAGTTAATGGTTAAGTCTGAATGTGAAGTGATGAATGCTCCCATACCGCTCCTCAACTCCTCAAATCCCACAACACTACAATGGCTAGCACTGAGAACTGGCATAACTAAAATATATGGATCTTTAGTTTTAAGATAAATATAAACAAATACTATAACTACATTATATAAAATACATTATAATTAATGAATGGGATAAATACACTGAAGATGTTTTTAAAAAATCTTTTTAAAAATGACAAACTTTAATAAAATTAAACAATCTAGAATTTTAGATTTAAGACTCTCAAGATCATCTTGTTCAAGCCACTCATTTTACAGATGAGGAAGGTGGGGCTCCGAAGTGCAATGACATGTCCAAAGCCACACCTGTTAATGAAACACAACATAATTTACAAACAGTAGTACCTAACCAGGCAATAGTCACATTATGGACTTTGGAGGTTATAGCAAGAGATAGATTCCACATAGGTTAATATATACAAATGTCAACATACAAATGTTAAGATATGTGGGATATTTTAAAAATATTAATTAGGCCCCATTGTAGAGATAGTTGTATTTTTGTGCACCAAGTCTTATCTTTGGTTAATTATTCACTTAATATTAGAAAAGTAGGCCACGATAGGATTATCAATGTGTTAAAATATAATGTAACATTGACCAATGAAAACCAATTACCTGCTGTGGTCCTCGGACAGCTCTTCCCGGGGAATCTGGTGATGTGAACAGTACCTCTGGGGTATCCTGAACTTGGAGGGATGTATTTACATATATGATATCATGGTCTCCAGCTGGTAAACATGTTGTTTTATCCAGAGTTGTCTTCATACATGTATTGAGAGGATTTGAGGGTTTTGTCTTTTCACAAGTTGTAATGTTTTGCATTGCTGAAGTTATGAGGTCAAGTCTATTAATTTCAAATAGAGTACCTTCTGGTTTCACAAAGTTCATTGAATTGTCCCTAAGTTCCCTATCAAATTTATCCTGACCCACAGGCTCAGTTCTGGCCAGACCCATAATTTGGGGTTTATCTGGAGTGCTATGTAAGAAAGTAGAGTCATTATCTGTAGGTGGAAACTTGACATTAAATTTGGAAAGTGATTCTAAAGAGTTATCTTCCTCCTCCTGACCCAGTCCTCTTGGTGTGACAGATGTGATGCATGATGACCCTCTATTTAGAACGTCCTTAACTTGAGGCTTAAAAGGTTCTTCTGGTTGTTCATCAGTTTTATCAGTACATTGTATAGGCAACGAGAATTGTATTTCTGCAGGGCGAAAAACACACCATCACAAAAGGATCACATTCACGTTCAGTCCACTTTTTGAAAATTTGTTTAGTCAAGCAGGTCCTGAGTGCTCTCAGTGTTTGACCCATTTTTAGGATGGCTGGACATGACTATGATTTTAATATTTGTAGTTACTAATAATATCATTATTTAGGAATATTAATCCATTTCTGGAAAATGAATTAAAAGGCAGCCTACCAGCTTCTGTTGAACAACTTTTATCATTCCTTTCATTTTACCCTAACATTCTTGCATTTATTCAACAAACATTAATCAAACACCTATTATTTGTAGGAGCACTAGTCACAGTTTTACTCAGTTATGGTGCTCCAACACAATCAAAAAGCATTCAGACAAACTTAAAATTTTTGTCAGTAAGCAAAGCAGCAACTATTAATAAATTTACTAAAAAAAAATCTGTTAGGAGAAAACACAAAAGGGCACATATATAGGCCAAGAGCTATACATACTGAATGTCCTATCCCTAGGTGTTACTAAGTCACTAAGCACAGTACCAAATATTTAACTGACAGTCAATTCTCAACTATTCATGTTAACTGATGGGCATAACAGAGTGATAACCCAAAATAGATGTTAAAGCTTTAGAGTTTCTAATACTTCTTTTTAAGAAGTTACATGGGGATGTTGGTATGTTTCATTTTGGAATTCACATGACAAAATAAAATATTTTACCCTGTGAAGACCTGTTTGGGGAGACTTAGAAACCATCCAGTCTCCTTAGTTCTGCTCCAAAAATGTCAGATCGCTTAAAATAAAATGCCCTTACAAAAACTGCATTTTTGACAATTTTCCTGAATCAAAGGAGGTGACTGAGTATTTTTGCTTCAAAAGTCTCCTACTGGGAGGTTCCATAATGGAATAAAAGTACAGGAGATACTGAATTATGCAATACTCTACTATCAACAACTATTTATGTTGATTGAACTGAATTTCAAAGTAAGATTTAACATGGATGATGACCTACAGTTATTGTGGATTATCTATGTGCAATTTAAAAAAAATTAAAAATAATTCAATAGTTATTTAGTTGAAAATATTGCCAAATATGTTTCGATAGCAGTATTTCATCTAGAAAAGGGAGAAAGACATTTAAGGTTACTTAAATTAAACAAATATTTGTTAAGGGCCTGTTGTGTGCAGGGCACTCTATCAGCATGAAAAGAAATAAAAATTTACATAGGACACAGTTCTTGCCCTTACAGATCTTTAAGCTTACTAACAGAGGCTTCACTTACATTTAGGTCACTTCTTCTATCACTTCAACTATCTTGAAGGCAGCTGAGGGCCAAAAAGGGGATAATGTGAACCTCTGGGCAGACAAAACAAGTTCTACACAGTCCATGAAGTAAAGTTCATAAATTTAATTCAGGAGAGCCTTAAGACTCTGCTTAATTTTCTTTTCTTATTTTAGGCAAAACTATTAATAAGTTTGCTTTATCTAGTTTTCCAGGCCAGAGATAATTAAAAATAGAAAATTATAGGAGGGCAATGGGGAAGCTGGTGAAGCAGGAATCCTGATAGCAGTAACAAGTGACAACTGATAAGTGAAACAGAAAATTTATAAGAATCAGAGATAAGAATTCCAAGTCCACATAGGGCCAAACAGTCCTACACATTTCACCAGACTTCTACAGGAATTACTTCGTTACATAGTATTGCAGAGTAAATGATGTCATAATTATGACCCCCCTTCTTCCCATGCCTTATTAAGAAAGAAACAAATTGTGTTGGGAAGGCTTTACTGGAATAGAATGCCATTTATTTTAGATAGATTTCCTTCAAAAATCGTTAATTTCTTTTTAATTTGGCACTTCAAGGGGTTTAGTTACTCATGAAATCCCACTAACACAATCCTCATTCCCTGAAAATCTCCAACAAATGAAGCTTTATGGTACTCCTGTTTTCATTCTCTTATGCCACCACAAAGCAGAGTTCACACTTGTACTGACAACCCACGGTAACTTCTATTTATAGACAGCTAGAAGTGCAATTTCAGATTAAATTTTAAAAGGAGGTATTTGATCTGAAATCGACTTCTTTCAAAGCTCAGCAATCATGTGCCACTTCCTACAGGAAGTCTTTCTTAATCCTGGTTATTAGCTATTAGTACTCTCTCTCACCTCAGATTATTATGCATATTTTTATTTTTTCTATTTCTCATTCTCCTTGTAGAATATAAGTTCCATGAGGGCATTTATATTGTTTTTTCTTCGTAAAACTAGAGCCTAGCATAGTACATCACACGTTGTAGTTAATATATGTTTGCTGGATCTGAATGAAATTAATTTAGTAATCCGAGGTATAAAAGAGGCTTGAAAATTTCCTCAACCAATCTTCTTAATGGCCAGAAAGATTTTCTTCTCTTTTGTTACAGACATTCAATGTGCTTGCTAACAGAGCCTTGCAGTTCTGGAAAGACACTAAATTTTTCTGCTTGACTTTTCAGAACTTTGAAGCTCCCAAAGATCACTAAATCTCAAGCATGTCAGGTTGTCCTCTGGCACTGGATGTTGATGATGGCAGGGCATAGTAGTGTAACCGTCAACTAGGGGAATCTGAGTTCAAATCCTTGCTCTTCCACCTAATACTCTTGTGATCATAGCAAGTCATTTAACCATACTGGAGCTTCAATTTCTTTATTGATCAAATGAAGGGGTTGGATTAGATAATCTCCAATATCCCTTCTGACCTTAAGCCTACAATCATCTGAAAAAATAACCCAAGTCTGATGAATCAAAAGGAAGAAAGTGTTGTCAGACTTTTTTTCATAAAAACAGAGACAAGGCTGGAAGAAACCACTAAAGAGAAATGTGCTGTTTTCACATGTAAAGTACTATTACATGTCCATGTGGTCCTCAGGACAGGTGGGCTTTGAGTTTCTCCGGTCACTGTGGGATCACTCAATTTATTCGCCCAGTGCCTCTGTGAACAATGGGAGGAGAAATTTACCAAGTACTTGTAGGTTAGGAGAGTGACAGTTTGTGGAATAGAATTTTTCTCAGAAACAAAGCGAAAAAGATCTACCATCAATAAGGTAGTTTGAATTATCTGGCTAAGCAAAGAAAATCATGTTTTCCAGAATGGAATTTGAATTTACGGTTATCAATGTGTACAAAAGTTTGAGTGGAAAGATTAGGAGACAAATCTGATCCATCACATGATCTGGCCAATCTCACACCATGCTGAGTGGCATCCTTCAAGTCAGCAAAACAGCTTTTTGAATCATTTTACTTAAAATTGGACAGCAAGGAGAGGTACAATGAGCAAATATTTTGGAACTTTAGAACAAACTTGGGGAATCAGGTGAAAGTTCAGGTTGCTTCTCATTTTAGTTCCCTTTTATATCTAAAAAAGGAAAAAATAAATCTCCAACACTTACATGCCCCTGACCCTAGGCCTCTTTCCCTTCTCTTACAAAACTGGCCTCTGATTTATTAAGGCAGATATTACTGTCATATTTAATTAAATGCACATGTTCCCTTAAAATGAGAAAGGTAAAAACATGCAATAATGAAAAGGGGAAAGAATACACAAAGTTCTGGTGGCAGCAAGGTAAAGTGGGTAGAGCTTAAATTTTCTGAACTAGGCAATTTTAAAAGGCCACCAACATTCAGGAAGCTCTGAGAACTGGTAGCCTCATCATAGTCTTGTAGTTGGAAATATGTGGTCTCAAGTTCTGATCATGGGAAACTCATTCATTCAACCTTTTATTTCTTCAAGAAACTTTTAAAATATAGTTTTAGGTACAGATGAGTTGGTGGTCTGCACTGGTGGAGGGAGTTTCCACACCTGGAATTCTCCCACAAGTGTGGAGATCAAAATTTAGCAATCTTATATATTGTTCCTGGGTAGCAACTAGTTTGATCAAAAATAACAAAATCTTTAAGTTAATATAACATGACAAGCAAAAAGTACAGGTGAAATTATCATGTGAAGTACACTCTTTTTTGTGATTCTTTAGATGGCATGTTAAATATTTCCATCACAAGTTTATTGAATATAACATGGATAATTACAAGTCTTGACTCGATAAATGCTATGCATCTGTCCCAAACTTTCTGGTGGATTTCTATGCATGTGATCTATCACATTAATGCCAGAAGCATAGTATTCAATATTTCAATGTGTTGCTTATACTCTACAAACTTCCACTGTATTGTGTAGCACAGCAATTAACAAACATCTTTAAAAGAATGTTGTTTGTTGCGTGTGGTACAGTTCATACATTGAAAGAAAGTAGCATTAAAAAGCAGTTTTGTGGGCAAAAATAAAGTTAAACACTCAGCATTCTAGTTGACAGATGTATACTCAGATTTAGAACCCAGCAATTTTTAAATGGTCAGAGTATTAAACCATTGATAATGGGGTAAGTTCTGTGTAACAATGAATATTACACCATTATAATGTTTTGATAGGATGCTGATGCTTGAGAAAAAATGCCTATGGATCCTGGGTACTGCATTTTTGCAGCTACTAAATTATAAATGAATATATTTCTATTTTAGAAGTATCTAGCATCGTCAATAAGCACAAAAAGTTAACTCTCCAATAATATTGGATAAAGACAGATCTAGAGAAAATTATTTTTGGAAACAAGACCAATTACCAAGGCTGCTTTTCTCACCAATACCACAGATAATTCACCTACAACTTTTTGGAAAATAAAATAATTAAAATTCTGAAATCAAATCTTAGTATAAAATCATTTAAATGGTCAAGATATAAAATTTAGAACTGGCAAGTGCCCTTTAATTACATAATTTATTATACAGAGTTGCAAAAAAGCACTGCTTTAGTATATTCCAAAAAGAGGTAAGAAAATCACACTTTTTGGAATTATACTTTGAAATGTCCAAATCAGAGAGGTAGTAGAAGCATTTAACACATAAATTACTATTGATTTACCTTCCTTTTGTCCTCTGTAGTGCTTGAATACCAGCTTCTATCCCCTATACTTTGCTATCAGTACTAAACTACAAAAGAGGCGTGTTAGATTAAGTGAGCAAGTGCAGGAGGTTTGAGAATTGAACCTTTGGAAGGGATGGGACTTTTGATCATATTACAATAGCTATACAGAGTAGATATTTTTAAATATCTAAAATCTTAAAGAAGATAAACTTCTTTATCGCAGACCTTGACCAGTTACTTAATGAATTTTTAGGCAGAAGTACAAAATTCATGTACCTGATACTTTTTCCACTTGTTATATGGGAGGTGGAAGAAACTTCACTGTAGTATAGTGATCTATTAAGCTAGTGATTTATGCAACACCCCAAACAGCAAATTATAATTTAAGGCCATGTTATACTCCTTAGTGACTGGTAAGTTTTAAGTATTTGTGCAGCTAGAGCTTTATGCATTTGGATATTTAAACAATAAACTACTATATATGGAAGAAGGTATTTGACTGCTAGGTAGTTAAGAATATTTGCATACAGTAAGAAAAAAAATTCCAAATCCTGAAACATTAATATTGTAGTAAAATTAATTGAACTTTACCAGATGTAGGTTCTTGAATGTTAAGTCTGTTTAAGTGGTCTCTTTGTGCTCTTGCTAACATGCATATCCTATGGAACTCTTCTTTCATTTCATAGAAAGTCTTCTCTATTTCTTCCCTGGAAGGGCAATGAATTGAATATAAACTTACTATTCTTATCTTTCACGACATCATATTTAATAAAACATTTCCAATATGTACCCCATGTTTTCATATACCACAGAAATGACAAAAATGCATTTTTTTTTTAAAAAAGCTGCTCAGAAGAGTAGTCTCAAAGTAGGAAATTAATTAAAAGTTCCCATTTGTATTAGGACAGGAGACTATCAATCTCTCACTTAGTCATACAGAATATTAAAGTTGTTAGACCTGTTCTTGCCTTTCTTCTAGGGGAAGCCTAAGTGCATATACATACATACACATACATATATATGTGTGTGTGTATATATATATATATATATATATATATATACACACACACATATATATAGATATATATTTTTTCTTTTCTCCAAACTTACGTAAAAGAAAAAAATTCAAATCCTTATTCAACATGTTAGCAAAATTGACATCTTCATCTTTCATAATTATAGCACTACTAATATTATTTGCAATGGGAAGAGCTTAGGATGAGATATGATTTTTACCAGCTTGGGAATTTACTATCCTTGCCACGTAAAATAAACAACCAAATCTTTCTCAGGGCCTCAGTTTCCTCATAGATAAAAATAAAGCGGTAATGCTAGATGATTGCTAAACTTCTGTAACATTCTGTTGCTCTATTTCCTAGTAACTGTAAATAAAATTATAAAAAATAATGTAGATGTACCTTTTATTGAATAAAGGAAAGTCAGGATTCCCTGGAGAATTCTCCTGTCTAGGTGAAGTCTCTGGTCTTTTTACCTTAAAGAAGACACAAGAAGATGGTGATTTCACCTTAACATACTTATAATTTTCAATAAGAGGAAACTTACAAACTATGAGCTATATATTAACAATTCTGTCTAACTCTTCTTTTCCCTGACTTTGATAAGACCCTTTATGGATAAAGATTCCAATTCTGATTGCCCAAGTTACTGAAATGAACCAGACATCTTGCCTGTGAATTTTTTTTCTATTTTAGTGCTCACTAATGCTGGATGAAGAATGTAAATCAATCCCTTAGAGAATTAAGTTACGACTTCTTGCTGAAGAATGCAGCTGTGTAGGAGAAGAGGGGAAAATCCACAAAACCAAGCAGCTGATTCTTAGCATTTAACAAGCATTTTAAAGATTGGTAAAAATAGCCCGATTATGTATTTAAACTACTTCCATACCAGTTCTTACCTTTCACTACCACCTTGTGGCTTACACTGGTATTACACAGAATTGGAGCGTGACTACCAAAAGTTGATTATGTTCTAATGATCAGCTGCAAACTTTTTCTATGAACTAGGGCAATCAGAACTTATATCTTAGAAACCTGGAGTGGACAACGCATATGGAGCACTATTTAAGTAAAATTTAATACACAAAACCAGTAGTTATAAAAAAATCAAACATACTTTCAAATAAACGAACAATTTTAGACTTCTTATGCGATACTAACCATTATTTAGGTACACTGCCTACTTTATCATATGTACACCTCTCTGTAATCTTGATTTGCATTAAAGCTGATTTTTCAGAGTCTTCTTTCGTTCTAACGGCAGGAACTGACTCAAGTTCCTCTTTCTTTAGATAACTCTTCAGTTTGTTTTAATTTACTGCTCCCATTTTCCAACTGTTCTTAAAATAACGTAGGAATTGTTGAACATTTCTAAATGAGGAGGAATATCATTATGCAAACGTTGTGGATAGGTTGAATTAAATCTTGGCAACTCGAGTGATTTCAACTTTATATAGTACATTATCATCATCTGGAGGTGAAATAAAAACCATTTGCTTTTCAGTGCTGTCTGCCTGACACACATTTATCTCAGCAAAACATATTTATTGAGATTATCTGCTTATAGACAATTACTCAAAAACTTTGGTTGAGTTTATTAACAAAAAAAATCAGACTGGAAAATATTTTCTCCTTATCACTTTGTTTCTAACAGTGGTAGACAATGTTTTGGTTATATGTAACGATCATCAAATGGATTTTACGGTGGACTAGTAGAGAAAGTCTCTTGATCAAAACATGGTCAGCATTGGCAAAATACTGCTATTTTGGAAATCAATTAAAGTCAAATGATTTGGAGATTAGTGGTTAGGAAACCACAAATGCAAACAAGAAATGGACTTTTATTGAAAACCCTAAGAGGATTTCTTTGATTTTTCAATACTGTAAACAGGGAACAGAAGAATGAATTACTAAGAAAATAGAGCATTTGCAAGTTTGCCGCTATAAATGAAACAATGAATTGTTGTGATTTCTCCCTTTGCTTTTAAAAACAGAACTATGTGGCTTATTTTATTGCTAGAAAAAATGTTAAAAAGAACCAAAAAGAAGCAATATCTTAATGATATTGAAGTAATAGTCAAGGTAATCACTGAAAGGGACAAAAAAGATAAAAATTTTCAGTCTCATTTTTGAAATACTCTAGTTATCTTTTACTTCTGAAATTCAACAGACCTAAACAATTTTGTCTGGTTATTTCTAACAAAGTTAATGGGCAAAAAACTACACAAAGACCTTAGGGCACCCTGTATTTCCCAAATCTTTTCATTCTTGATGCATATTTAGCAGTGTATAAAATGACCACCTTGAATTACTTCAGAAATTTGGTTTGGAGACAGGAAGTTTGATGTATTTGTCAGTGGATCTAAAGGGAAAAATATGACTTTGGAAGATGTATGTTTCATTAAGATAAATGAGTGAATAACAGAAAGGAATCTAAGATGGGTCAGAGAACGTAAGATGGGAAAAGTAGAAAAGAAGAAAATGATGAAAACCTATTCTACTCAGCCTGGTCAGTAATTTGACAACTATTTTTCATTTGACTGAGTTTCTGGCTACCGTTGGCACCTTTTGGGGAGTGGCTACGGGAGAGAAGGGAAATAAGAAAAAAGTTGTAGTACTATTATAGAACTGTTCTTAGTAAAGGTCCAACCAGGGTAATCTACTTTTTTTCTTTAGGATACTAAGCTTGCTACTATCAACAATAATCTTAACGTCCATTTCTAGGAGCCCAGGTTCATTAAATAGCAAACAATACACTAACCCTGTAAATACAAGGTCATTGCAGTTGGGAGACTATACTAGCAATGGTAGTGATCATGAGGCAGTCAAGAAAGGGTTCCCAATGGAGGTGACACCTGAGCTTGAAGATTCTGAAATGCCAAGATGAGGAGGGAATATGTTCTGGAGATGGTATAGACTCTAAGCCTGTGCAAAGGCCTGGAGATGGGATATGGCATTCTAAGCCACCACAAGAAGGTCAGTTTGACTGGGATGTGAAGTGCATAAAGAGAAGTCATATGAAAAAAGTGTTGAAAGGTATTTATATTCTCACTTAGATTAAGGAAGGAAATCAAATATGTGTATGGTTAAAGTGGAACGGAAAGCATAGAAATTATCAGCTGTGGAATGGTTTCTCAATAATGCTGATGGAAAAATGGACACAGGGTAAGACAAAATTAGAATCTGGATTCATTTATCAATTAGATTTTTGACATTAAAGATTAAAAAGCAAGAAAAAAGAATAAAGACTGAATATATCCTTACCAGTTTTAGATAGGTTGAGACCAAAGACATTATGGTGAAGCCAGGAAGCAGAAACAGTTGAATTGGGGAGAAAGTATGGAAATGGCTGAAACATTGAAGGGAATAAAGTAAAAGAAAGCAGGATTGGAAAAATTACAGACAGAGATTTGATAAGAGTAAACACAAAGACGAAGCAAAGCAAAAGAGTAAAGAACAGAAGGCTGAATAAAAAAGTTACGAGGAAGCTATATTTAATCTATAGGAATTTCAGACCATATACAATCTGTAGGTCTCATTACAGGCTCCGTGCTATTCCTGAAAATCTAGCAAAGCAAGAGGAACACAAATCACAGGAGCACTGCCTCAAAGCAGTGTGCTAGGCAAACCTACTGTCAGTGTGGGAACAACTCCAGGACAAAATGGGATACATCCCAGAGTTCTGAAGGAAGTGGCGAGAAAATAAACAATAAGGAAATAAAATTAAACACCCCAATTACTTCCAAGTTCTTTACAGAGGGCTGATTTGACTTTAAAAAAAACGCTTTATTAGTATAATATTGAGATTAAAAAATTAAAGTTATAAATGATTTTTGAAACCTCCAACAGCTAACCAAATTATAGTGTTTATCACTTTCTAGTCTATGTATGCAAGAACATTAGCTTTTGAATGCAATACTTTACAGCAAGGGGTATTTGGTATGCCTTTTCCTGGATTTCATTTTTTATATAAAATGAAAATCCAGTAACTTACATGCCCAATTTAACAGTAATATTTTGCTCTTTGGCAACTACTTTCACTTGGAAAAAGGATTTTTCCCCACTTTGAGGTTGTTTGTTTGGATATGATTTGAAAAGAGAATTAGACATAGTAGACAGTCAGCCTTAGGGTTGCCAAGAGTGCTTGATCTGCAATGGTAGAGGGAGTTTCTACAATGGAAATTCCTTACACTGTTGACATCATAAGCCTTTCTTCCCCTTCCCTAAAACAGAAACAAAAAATATTAATAAGATTAAGCAGCAGCAAAAAATATACAAGCCAACCTGATGAGAGTAGGGTAGGAAGAAGGTCATGGAAGAAGTAAAATTTATAGATCATACCAATGTGCAGTAACTTAAAATTTTCCCGTGCCTAAAACTTTCCTATCACTAGTGGCACCTGAAAAAATTGTTATGAATAACAAGATTGTAATTAGTGATCAACCCAAGGTTTCATATTTACAGGCTTTTTACTGACCAGCTTTCCCCAAGCTTTTTCTGTGGTCTATCGTTTCCAAGCAGAAAATTTAACTCCAACAATACCTTATGTAAATCTATTCATATTCTGTTGAAATTACTTCAGCGTTGACACCATCATGTCCGAAATTCCAACCATAGAGCAATCTGGCCGTTACTTCTATGCCAACATTCATAATTCTGACCGTTTTACAAACAGTATTTGTAAACACATGATTTATACTGGCTGTCTCCACTTCCTTATCACCTATTCAGCGTTAAGGTTCCTATGACCTAGTTGTTACTCTCATCACTAAGGAAAACGTACTCGAGATCACCAATCACATAATCACCCAATCTTACGCCTCTAACTAAAGAGAGATCTCTTCCTGACCTCTCCATCACACTTGACACTGCCCAGGAACACCTTTCCCTTCTTGGCCTCTGTAACACTAAATTATCCTGCTCCTCTTCCTCCTCTTTGACAACATCTCCTCTTTCCCTTTTGCTGGAGAGTAGTGGAAAGAGTGAGAGAGTGGAAAGAGAATAAGACTTGAAAATAACTAAGGCCTGGGTTTGAATCCTCCTCCCAACTTGAACTTTTTGTGTGACAATGTGCACGTAACAACCTCTACAAACTGCTAATAATACTTGTTATATTGACCTCATTGGGTTACTATGATCAAATATCACATACACACTTATTTGTTGACCTAAAACTGTTTTATAAATGCAATACCATCATTCTCATTCTTAAAACATAGGCATTGTTCAAAGTCCAGCCTTTGCCCTATAGTTACTCTCTCTAAATATAGTCTTAATCTGGGAGACTTTATCCACCACCATAACCTCAACTATCACTCCTATTATGTGGAAATTTTGTAGATCCACAACCTTTTTCTTGAACTTCAGATTTGTCTTGAACTTCAACTAACTTGTCTGATATGATTTTATTTCAAATGCAATATGCCAAAACCAGAAGTCACCTTCCCCAAATAGGTTAATGAATGTTAGTAATATCACTCTTCCATTTGTTTAGGCTTGAAACTGCTATCACCAGTATTGTTTTTATCAATTCAGTGTTGTTTCCTCCTGATATCACTCTAATTTAGACTTTTGTCAGTGTCCTACTACATCAGCCTCTAACTATTTTTTTTTTTGGAGGCATTTGGGTTAAGTGACTTCCCCAGGGTTACATGCCTATTAAGTGTCTGAGGCCATATTTGACCTCAGGTCTTCCTGACTGCAGGGCTGTCCACCTAGCTGCCCCTCTCTAACCGTTCTCTTCAAATCAGTAGAAGCTAGATTAGCCTTCCTTAAACATGGTATACAAGATGTCACTCTTCCATGAAATCACTCCCATATCCCTGTCTTTTCAGGTAAATCCATTAAGAACTTATTATGTGCCAGGCACTATACTAGTAGCTATCTAAAAGCTGTCTAAAAGACCAATCTCAAACATCTAAGCCCAGCATGAGAAGTCTTCTAGAATAGTGGTTTCCAAAGTAGGCTTTGTGATCCACCACTAAGAAAGACGGGGCTCATCCTATTCTCTCAGTGATATCCAAACCATGGGGCTTATCTCTTTCTCTCTTAAACTGAAATTTCATTTTTAAAAATGGTTAAGCATTAATTTCTTTCCTTCCCTCCTTTCCACCTCTCCACTCTCCACCTCTCCAAGCAAAACAAATTCCCACATTGACCATTTCCAGTAATGTATGTTTCATCTGCATACTGAGTATAGCACCTCTCTGTCAGAAGAACATTCTGCATCATCAATACCAGAAGCAACCAGGTGATGATGAGTCAGGATGAAATGTTTAAAGAGGTCCTCAGACACTTACTAGCTGCGTGATCCTGGGCAAGTCATTTACCCTTTGTCTGCCTCCATTTCCTCATCTGTAAAGTGGTCCTCTTACTGAGCACCTACCTCCCAGGATAGTTGTGAAGGTCAAAGTACTGCAAGTCTCAAAATGCTATATAAATGTTAGTTATGATTATTGCTGTTTTATTGCTGCCGCTACTACAATGCTGTTATTTTATAGCTTGTTCTCCTGGTTCTGCTCACGTCACTTCCAATCAGTTATACGTCTTCCCAGTTGTGGGGCTCATCTCTAATATGCTCTACATCTCTACATTCTCCATATCTCTAATAACTGCACCTCACCCAATGCTCTCCTCAATCTATCCCCTCCCTCCGCTTGTGCAGCTCCCCATCAGGAGAGTTACAAGACCATTATCCAGATACCCAGAGAAGTTTCTTTACAGGTGCCGCTGGAAAAACCACTTCTCACCAGCACAGCTATGCTCTGTCCCCCATATCACCCAGTGGCTGCCCTTCAGCAGCAAGTGTCCAGGGAACTGCCCAGGGGATAAGAGCCCCTCTCCCCATCCTTACTTTTCATTTTAGAGAGAACTGGGTGGGCAGAATGAGAAACCACAGATAGGTAGTGACAAGATCTCACTTCATCATCTTTCCCCCAAACCCTTCTTTCTTCTGAACTTCTCTGTGTCTGCTGAAGATACCACTATCCCTCTAGTCATCAATTTCACAACCTCAGTGTCACATCTGGCTATTCACTCTCATACCAAATAAATAGTCAGTTGCCAAGTGTTAGCATTTCTACAACCACAACATCTCTTACATCCCCTTCTCACCACTCACACAGTCATCATCTTAGTCTGGGCCCTCATCATAACTCATGTGTACTGTTGCAAATCACTTCCTAATTTATCTCCCTGCTTCAAGTGTCTCCCTCCCCAATCCATCCTCCAAACAGATATCATGATGCAGGTCCACGTCACCTTCCTACCCAACAGTATGCAGTGGTTCCCTATTGACTCTAGGATCAAAAACTTCATTTTACCTCATCCCTTTAAAAAAAGGCTTTTTTTTGGCATAAATTTTACAACCTAATTATTTATAAAGTATAGCATGCGTATAATTTGTAAATAAGTAACTATATAAATCTTGGGGTGGGTGCTATATATATTTTTTAATGACAGACATGCACATTTTTAAAAGTTTGGAGATCACAGCCCTGGAATCTTGTTTTGGATTCCCAGTAGTTAACACAGTTCCTGGTACTGAGTAAATACTTAATAAATACTTGTGTACTGACTATTAAACTGTCTTCTGAAGTAGAAAAGTATAAGTACTTGATCAAAATAGTGGTTTTTGAAGTGAATATTCTAGAATGTAATAAATCCAGTGATGAAGGGAAGTGAATAGTATTCACATAAAAGTTCTGAAAGAATTCACGACCCAAAATACAGAACACACAGTCACTATACCTAAGGCTACTAGTAAAGTGTTCAGTTTCACGTAGTATAAGCTGGTAGAATCTATATTAAAGGGTAGAATAACTGAATATTTATATAACCTTTTGGGAAAATGCCATATGGCTTCTATATGGACAAATCATACTTTAAAGAATTCAAAGAATTCTTTGAAAAAAGTATAAACTGCTTGGGTATGCATTACTGATAGTATACAATTTATCACGTATAGTATTTTGTAATCATTTCATTTCTTAAAACATTTGTCTCCCCAAGAAGATTGCAAACTCTTTGAGAACAGGAATAACATACTGTCGTTCTTGTGTACCCCTCTCAGAGGGACTGTCACAGAGTAGCTGTTCAGTATATGCTTTTTGCCTCACTGACATGGATAAAAAGGAATACAGATACAAAGGAATATATGTGTGTATGTACATGTATAAAATAACAGGTCAGCTCAGTGGCACAGTAGATAGAGTGCCAGGCCTAGAGTCAGGAAAACTACTCTGAGTTCAAATCTAGCCTTAGACATGGACTAGCTGTGTGAACCCAGGCAAGTCACTTAATCTTTTTGTCGCAGCTTCCTCATCTGTAAAATGAACTGATGAAGGAAATGGACATCACTTCAGTATCTTTGCCAAGAAAACTCCAAAATGGGGCCACTTATAGTTAGACACGACCGAATATCAACAATAAATTGCATATGACATACACAATTTAATAGGTAATCTAGAAGGGTGAATACACAATGAACTCTCTAAGGTTTTAAATAATACTATGTTCTTTCAGTTATTGAAATGCCAAGATTGTCTAAGGTTAGGTGACTTGCTAGAAAAACCGCAGATAAGCCTCAAGGGGGTTAAGATAAGTGAAAAGTAGCCCAAATTATATATCTATTTGAGAGTCGCTGCAGATCATGACTGAAAGTGATGGCCATAACTATTCTTAAGGTTAGAAAAGTCAACCAAATGCAGGGCAACATCAGGTAAAAAGCAATCTAGAGTATAAAAAGGCAACCATATTCATCAAGAAGACAGGGGAATACTACATGAGGGTAAACTGAAAACATGAAGATTCTAGTACAGAAAGATCATGGTTTAGAGAGGTTCTGACCAAAATGTATCAAATGGGGAATCAAACATCCATCAAATCCTAGAATATTAGACTGAAGGGATAAATATTTCTTCTAAACCTAACCATTAGCTGCTTTATCCTTTCCTTATTCCCTCCCTCCAACCTTTACCAAAAATACTTAATAAAACATGTTAACTTTGGGGAGAAAGCAGGAGATAAAAAGATGGAAGATGTGAGGGAAATAAAAGAGAAAAATTAAAGGTGGCAGGAGGGTCTCAGTTTCTTCATCTTTAAAATACTGGATTAGACTAGCTAGCTCTACCTAACTAGCTCTAACATTCAATGATTCTGTAGGTATTCTAGAATGTACATGAAAACAAAATCTGCAATTTCAAATAGCACTATGTTTTTACATAAGAAGAAAGTGGAATTAAGGCCACAAATCAGTACGACTCTATGATTTTCGTCCATCTCAAATACTGTTTACAGCAAAATTACAAGGTAAAAGATTAAAAATAATATCCTGGATGATACTAGAAGCAGACTCACAGTAGAAAAATACTCCAAGTATAAGAGGATACTAATTGAAAAGTAAATAAAAAGTCATCAACAAAATTTTCACTGTATGTGTTAAAATACTTTGGTCATCAACATCTTCTCTTTTAGGGTTAATTATATATTAAGTCTTAAGGATATGGAAACTTCTCCTCTCCCCTGTATGACCTAACAAATCTAGGTATATCATTGATATTCAATAAATATGGACTATTTTTAGATATCAGATTCTTCAAATGTATCCAGCTTCTATATGTAGTTACAAATGCCAAGCACAACACACTTTTTACTGTGTCAGTGTGTGTGTGCACATCCGCTTCTGTTAGCCCTATAGGCATCCAATGCTAATGTCTCATGGTTCAAATCAAACCTTTCTTGCCCCTTCAGGATATCTGGAAAGAACACTGGAGTTCAAACAGCCCAATCTCTTCATTTGCCAGATGAGAATATTGAAGCTTATAAAGGTCAAATGACTTGGCAAAATAATAAAGCTGATTAGAATACAGCTGAGAGGTTCTATTGGCAAAAATGCCTTTTTAATTGCTGAGACAAAATTTCTGAGTTAAAATGCTGAGCCAGCCCTAGGGATTATTCATTCATTCAAATACAAGGTGTCCCAAAAGTCTGAATGCAGTTTAAAGCTAACAATGCTTAAAACTACACTAAGTCTTTTCGGACACCTCAATCTACTAAGAACCTGCTGTCTGCAGAGCACTGAACTAGTTACTAGGGAGAGATGAAATTTGCATTAGTCTCTGCCCTCAACTGAGTTTAAACTCTTGTAGGTTTTGGGGTATTTTGGGTAAAAATAAATATCTGTTTTATGACAGACCATTTCTTTAAGACATACCATTTTTTTGGTACTTTGGGCTACCACCCAGTTTGCTACAACTTTGGCTTTAGAGGCTCTCACACTAAACTAGTCTTTCATTTGCCTGGTTCCCTTTGAGCCCAAAGATACTCATTTGAAAGCATTTTGGTGAAGGATCAGGTCCACCTGTAACACACTAATGGCTAACATTTACATGGTGCTTTAAGGTCTGCAAAGCATCTTACACATGTTGTCTCATTTGATCCTTACAGCTGCCTTGGAAAGAAAGTGCTATGATCACCCCCATTTTAGATATGAGTAAACATAGGATGGGAGAGGTTAAACTGAATAGCCTCGTGTCTGTCCCAAGCAGCCAAGGTAGGACTTGAACTCTGCTTATCCTAAACCCAAATAAATCCAACACTTTAATGAATCACAGAATGAAGGGAACTGTAGGAATAAGAGCAACACATTTAACTTAAGAGATTGGGCAAGGTCCTATCCCACGTGCATTGTTGAAGCTCTAGAAGCCATGGCAGTGAACTTTGTTCCTAGTTTCTCACTGAGTGTCATTATTATCAAATGGACGTTTGCAGACTGTCTAATTCTCTTTCTTTAGCAACTCAATTATGTGCATACAGATTCTTTCTATTTTTAGAGTTTTAATGCAAGCAAATAAAAAAGTTTGAGCAGATAAGATGCATACAGAAGGAATTCAAAAAACTCCAGGCAAATCATAAAAAAGGAAAATCCATGAAAATAATATAACTATTAATTAAAAGCTTGTGAATGATGTTAAAAGTAGTGGAACTCATTCCGTGTTTATTATCATTTATTTCAGCTTCTTTACAGTATTTAAAAGTCTCTACTAAATTTCATCAGCTTTACCCACACCTATGAACCCTATTCTCTTTGCTTCCACTATTCACTATCTTCTTTTACAATTCCTCCAATTATTGATTCTTAAAAACTTGCCTGGACTGAATACAATGGGCATTACTTGGACTTCATTTCCCACAATGCCTGGGGACAAGTGCACACTGCTTACTGGGAGAAATTATATGGACTGCATCTTTCTAAAGCTTTATGTTCAGCTACAGTGTTGTAAGTGTCAACAGGTAGGGGATGTGATACTTTATAAGGCAAGAGGTTTAAAAAGCAGGGCTTCTAGAGAGGTAGGGGCACTTTGAGTTCTAAAGGCAAGCATTAAGCCAGAGAGCTAAGAGAAGAACGGATGGGGAATGTGGGAGGAGTTGCATCTGCATCCTATATAACTTCAGGGCAAAGCAAGAAGTTTTACTGGTTTTCATCTGGCCCTAGAGACTTCTTGAGGGGGTAAACCCAACAGATCAACAAACCCAAAACTTCAGAGGCAAAAGGTACTGCACCCTAAGTTTATTACTGCATGGAAAGTTCCGAAGCAACTGTATCTTTCTAAGCTATGCTGGAAACTCACCGGAGAAAATGGACAAGTAATTCCCCTGGAGCTGTATCAAATGGCATCCATTTGTACATGAACACAGAGAGTGACTTACCACTTGACTATCTTTCCTCGCTGCTTTACGTCTTAACTAAATGGTTTTGCTGTTGGATTTATGTGTCTCTTGTGTGCAATAAGGAATGGGTTAAAAAGGCACTTGGGCCATGAATCTCTGCGTCAGCCAGGTGGCACAATGGAGTCAGGAAGGAATAAATTTAAATCCAGTCCCAGATACTTTCTAGTGACTTGACCCTGAGCAATCCACTTAACCTTCACGATCTCAGTTTCTTCATGTGTGAAATGAGGATAATAACATCTACCTATCTACGGGTGAAGATCAAATGGGATATTGATAAAGCTCTTTGGAAAGCTTAAAACACTGTATAAATGGTTTTATTGTATTCCAAAGGAGCCAACTACACTTAAGTGAGTAAATGAGGCATGCTACACAAATATATTTAAGGGTATCGTATAAAAATATAGGGTCTCAAAAATGGCATGTGAAGATATAGGTGAACATAAAGAGTTGTTATTGTAATTCTATTTTAGAGATCATACTAGTTATTGTCAGAGGAAAGGCAAAAAGTTACCTTTTTTTAAAAAAATGAATTCTACAATGCAGTTTTGAATATATATACACACACACACACATATACATATATATATATGTTAAAAGTATGGCTACAAAATATTTAATTGCAAAACTACTGATGTAATTATGTCCATATCACAAATATAAGTCAGTATATCCAACAGATGCATCCCCTAGATGAGATGAGGTATGGGGACACAATTTAGATCACTTCGTCATTATTAATGATTATTTATTAAATTCCTACAATAATTTTTTTGATGATTGGTGCCCATTCTCAGATTTGATGCTTCTTTACAAAAAATTGTTTCTGAGATAATGATCGTTTTTGGAATAAAATTCCACAAACTAAGAGCAGATAATTCCTAGAAGTTAGGACTACCAGGACAGGACACGGTTCCTTTCAAACAATAATTCTGATCTATATGGAAAGTGAACCAGTCATTTTTCCATGTCTGTCTTTTCAGTAGCCTATTGAATCACCTCTCCCTCAAACACCATCTCCTCACAAAATTTCTAAAATACCAGGTTAGTTAAGGAAAATGCATATCCAAACTAGAACACAGTGAAAGCTGTTTTCTGGATTAAGGCCTTAATCATCCCTTCAGTAAATTCAAGAGTGAGGTGAGGAATCCTTTATTTCACAGTACGGCCCATGATGGGAGCAGCAGTGGAAGTAGAACTCTTGATCTTCCAAACCAAACATTTCTGAAAGGGGTTCTCACTGCTTAACATTTTATTCTCTGTATTTCTTATTTTTTATGATTTCCATTCCAGTCAACTCCACGAATTCCTGTTCATGACAACTCTGGTCCTCACCTGTTTCTTTCCCTCTCTAACCCCCATAAGCCAGAATTTTGGACAAAGCTAAAAGAACAAATGTACTCCTTCCATTGGCTCAAAATATTTCTCTTCACTTGCTAACTCAACTCTAACTCTCCGATGGAAGGATATTTCCCTAAATTTAATCTAACTTTTTATGTTTTGTGCATGTTCAGCTCTCACCTAATCATATAATCCAGTTTATGGATTATCCAGCCAAATGGAACCATTTCTTTCTCCACCTTGTGTTTTGGGTATTTAGCTTTCCATTATTACGAGAGCATACAGGGGAAAGAGAGAATTTGAAACGTAAGTTGATCTTGCTTTTTGTTACTGACTCTGATGAAAAGTTTGGTTGAGAAGGAGCTATTAATATTTTGTACAAGGATTATTTGCTATATCATATATACCTTTTCCCAATCAGTAAAGATGACTGGGAAAGTTGGCTAAATCTGGAAACTGTTATCTTTTCCTAAGCTTTCCTTACTGACTACTCCTAGTTATGATTTACAAAATATCTTTAACTTGGAAATATACTACTTATAATTATCTTTCACTTGGTGTTATTCTTAGCATAGGAATGCTGGCATTAATTTCGAAGCCAAAGTTAAAAGAAAATATTGTTGTGCTAACTTATTAAATAGTATTTAATTCAAGTGTACATGACAGAAGATTCTACAACATTGTATATGTATCCTTTTATCCTTTCTTAGAGAAAATAAACCACAAAGCTTGCATAGGTAACCTAAAAATTATACAAACTTTGTTTTAAAATTGAGCTGAGCTCATGAAGAGAACATAGATCATTTAGCGTGGCTCCTCACTTCCCACTCAATCCTCATTTCCTCAAATGTTGCCTGACACTTCAAGCTGGCTGAATTATTTTCCCCTTACCTGAGGAGTTTCTATTGTCTTCAAAGAGATACAGCCACTAAGGAGAGAAAGAGAATTTTGCTTACTGCTATCTAATCTATCTAATAATAAATAACAGCATTTATACTTCTTCAGAAGTATAAATTTATACTTCATCAGCGCCAGGACAGTTTTGCTATTGTGCAGTCGTCAGTCACGTCTGACTTTTTGTGACCCTGCATGGAGTTTTCTTGGCAAAGATACTGGAGGGGTTTGTCATTTCCTTCTCCAGTAGGGTAAGGCAAACAGAGGTTAAGTGAATTACTCAGGGTCACACAGCTAGTGATTGGGGTTAGATTTGAATTTAGGTCTTTCTGACTCCAGGCCCAGCAATGTGCCACCTAGCTGCTGTCAGAAAAAAAAAACTGTGTTTCCAGGTTTTCTTGGGAAAGATTACTGGAGGGGTTTGTCATTTCCTTCTCCGACTCATTTTATAGATGAGGAACTGGGGCAAATAAGAGTTATGTGACTTGCCCAGGGTTACATGGCTAGTAAGTGTCTGAGGCCAGATTTAAACTCAGAAATAACTCTGAAGGGCTTATGATGAAAAATGCTACCTACCCCCTTCCCCAGAGAAAGAACTGAAGGGTATCTGAATACAGATGGAAGCATACTTTTTAATTTTATTTTTCTTGAGGTTTTTTTTTGTCTATGTTTTCTTTCACAACATGACTATTATGGAAATGTTTTGCATGACTACACATGTATAACCTAAATAAATAAATAAAATGAAAAAAATACCTTTAAAATGTTAAAAAAAAAAAAAAAAAGAAAAAAAGATGAGTCTTCTTGACTCCACCCTGGCACTCTATCCACTGAATCACCTAGCTGCTGTGGAGACAGCATTGTGTTTCTATATCTAATTTTTCCCCCATTATTTACTCAAGGAACAAGTTTATAAAAGTGGGATTCTATGGGCATCATCATAGGCTTTATAATACAGACAGTATGAACCAGTCACAAAGAACTCCACTCTGAAACAATCATTGTTATTGAATTATTTTTTATGAAAAATAATTTAATAAGAACTGGAAGGGACTTCAGAAGCCATATAGTCCAACTCTCTCATTTACAAATGAAACTGAGCTAGAAAGAAATTAGATGATGTCCACAGTCACACAGGATTAGAATCCAGGTCCTCTGAGTTAATCCAGGTCCTCTGAGTGCCGAGGCAATACTCTTTCCTCTATGCCACACTGTTTCTCATCATTGTGGCCTGGTATGATTACTAATAGTTAATTTGTAGCACTTTACAGCAGTTAGAGGTTGCAGTAAATAGAGAGCTGGGCCTACAGTCAGCCCCCAAATTCTGATTCCTGGATCAGATACTTAATAACTGTGTGACTATGGGTAAGCCACTTATACTACTCACAACTTTGGTTTCCTTGTCCATCATATGGAAATAATAACATATTCCTTACAGAGCTCTTGCAAGAATCAAATGAGATCATATACATGAAGTGCTTTGCAAATCTTGAAGTGTTACCTAATTATTAGTTATTATTAATGGAAGGGCAGCTAGGTGGTAGAGTGTATAGAGTCAGGCCTGGAGTCCAGAAGACTCATGTTTCTGAGTTCAAATCTAGCCTCAGATATTTAACTAATTGTATGACAATGTGCCAATCACTTAACCTAGTTTGCCAACATTTTCTCATCTGTAAAATGAGCTGGAGAGGGAAATGGCAAGGCTTTTTAGTATCTTTGCCAAGAAAACTCCAAATGGAGTCACAAAGAGTTGGACATGCCTGAAAA
The DNA here is from genome assembly GCA_028658325.1 of Potorous gilbertii. NCBI lineage: Eukaryota > Metazoa > Chordata > Mammalia > Diprotodontia > Potoroidae > Potorous > Potorous gilbertii. Next base: position 183,175,831 of record CM053771.1, on the reverse strand, counting down.
ACAGTTATTAATGGAAACTTGGTAGGGGGGTCAGGGTAGGGAGGAGGGGAAGATTGTGGTTTGCAACGAATGCTTTATTAGGGGAAAATCCAGATTGAGAATACCAAGGGGTTCTTTCATCTTAAATTTTCTCTTATATAAATAAGCTATAGATGTGTGCAGAAACTTTAAAGCTTCAAATTGGGTTTCTTCAAGGTAATTAGTATTTGTCACTAATCTGATAAAATCATTTTCAAATTAACACTTCTGGATATAATTTACTTAGTTCACAGAAATGCAAGACAACTGTATTCATGGTTCAAATTCAGCAATAATTGAATATATGGAGGAATTAAGTTTTAAAAATTATGAACTTCTGTGATTTATTAAAACTTGAATCTGGGGGGCATCTTTAAATGTCAGTATCTCTGATGTACAAGGCCTTGATCAGAGAATTAATGAAAGAACTCAGTATTCAGTTACATAAAATGACATTTATCCCTTAATTCTTTCCTTCTATTTATGCTCCACTTGTACAGTTTACAGTACTAAGTAATAAGAGCCTTATGAACTCATAGAAATAAACTGATTTTTTCTAATAAGTCACGATTAGTCATAGCTTTCTGTTGCCTCTCCAAATTCTCCCATTGGCTCTACCAAGAGAAAAATGGAGTCTAGACAAAAACTTAAGAACAGCACATTTACATTCACTTCATTTAGAAGGGCAGCAGCCCAGAATTCATGTCTCATGATGATACTGGTGCTTATCCCTTTATTCTTTATTTTGGACCACCTTCAATCCATTCAATCCATATATATATCCTCTGGCCAAACCTAAGGAAAGTTTCTCCCCAAATTAGTCTAAGAAGTTCTTTCAAACTGGATGGGGAGAATCACGAATATAGTATCTCCATTCTCTCAAAAAAAAGTTTTCCATTGGTTCCACTAAGAGCAAAACTTGAATATGGGATAATACTGTAATTGTAATTAGCAACTAATTAAAAACAAAACTTTTAAAAAACTGTGATTTTGTAAATAGTACCTTAATATGGGGGACTTGAAAATATAAAAAAGGAGTATTTAAGCTTGGGTTTTCTAACTAATTTACCTCAGTTAAAAAAAAACATAATTAAAAATAAAAAAGTCCAGGCAGGTGTAGGGGAAAGAAGCTAGGGCTTTTTTTGTTAATCACCTAATAACCATTTGCAGCATGCAAACATTTTGCCGTCTATTATTTCATCACATCGTTCTTATCTTGACTCCATCTTTACCTTCTCTGATGTACCTCCTAATACAAAAACCTGGATAAATGACAGTGAGGAGAGAGTTGGGGGATGTAAAATGTCAGCCTTAACAGTAATAATTCAATTTGAAAGCTTCAGGAAAATAGAACACACAAATAAGATGAAAATGCATGCATAGACCTTCTACTCAACATTCTTAGTGAAGAATTGTGGAAAATACTTATTACACAGCTGTACTTGACTTTCAGCTTTTGCTGAAGTAATTTGGAGACTGAAGTAAATTCCAAATCACAGCATAAAGGTTTCTTTTGTTGTTCCTGTTTCTTTTTATAAGTGAACCATTCTAGAAGACCGTCAAACTTGCTTTCTCTCTTTAGATATCTCTCTTAGCACATATACCTAGAATTTCATACGAAGGCAGGGAAGACTACCTTTGAACGTTTTTCTCTTGGGATTCCTGATTTCACTTTGTCATGGAGCTGATCAAAAGTTACATTAAGAGGTATGTCATTTTTCCTTTTTTCACTCTCTTCCAGCATAGGAACATAGCCATGGACATTATCTGAAAAACAAAAATAGCCTCTAAGATGTTAGCATAAAACTGCATGAAAGGCTGAGATCCAGAAGCCAAAAGATCAAAATAATTCTGACTAGATAATTAATTCACACTTTAAAATTGTAAGAAATTTATAATATATTAAATAAATTACACATTAAGCATCCTTATTTTTATAGAAGTTGATAAAAATAAAGTAACCACTCATAGATCCAGGTATGTAAGTAATTTAATCTTTCAAAGACCCAAGATTGCACAAAGTCAACTCAATCCAACAAGTATTTGTTTAGCAACTTATGGACTTCTATATGTAAAACCTTGTGGCTAGGTGCTGGGGATATGAAAACAAATAAAATCCAGTCTTTGCCCTCAGGAAACTTACGCTGGAGAGAAGGTGCAGATAATAGAGTGGTACAACATGTACATACAAAAGTAAAGGCAAGATAATTTGCTGAGAGAGAATACTGACTGATGATTCACCAAAGAAGCCTGGGAAAAGCAGTTAGACAGGTAAGAGGAAATCAGTGTTTCAAAACATGAAGGAGAGAATATAATATATACGTACACCAGATTTAAATATATATGTACGCGCGCGCGCGCGCGCGCACACACACACACACAGAGTCCTAAGAGTGCAAGGGAATTTTAGAGAATTCATGCCATCTATTAGGGGCTTCAAATGTTCTTTCCTCAAATGTCAGTAATAAAAATGTGAAGATTTTGTACCACAGTCATCAAAATATTAAAACTTTGTAGCAAACTGGGAGAAAGAATCACAACTTGCACCTTTCTTTCCTCCAAGGAGCTCAAGAAAGATAAAAACAATTAGTACTGACATACCTCTGCTGGAATTCACAAGAAGTAACTGGGATTTTAGCTTGTCAATAATACTTTGTTGAAGTGACAGCTGTTCCTGTTGTTCACGTATTCTCTGTTCATAGTTTTCAGTCTGCTGACATAAAAAAAAAGTTAGCCTGATATTTACTGACAGCTAAATAAAACATATATAATGGTCCAGCTACACTCAAATAATTTTAATTGGATATGGTCTGACAATTTGAATTTTTAATTTCCCAGAATTTTATTTAGTATATCTAGCTGGCACTTGGCTTCTGAGGTCTGTCTCCAAAATCATCACCCCTAACTCTGACTAAATTATTGCAAGCTACCCACATTTAAAGAAATGAGAATATTTCAAACACAAGTTTAGCTATGATAAACTTCCTTGTTTCTTTAAAGTTGGTATTGAACAGCTGGAAATACCTAGGTTCATTCCTTAGTAATAACAAATCCTTCATTTACTTCAAGAACCCTTGTTTTCACTGGTGTGGGAATACTCTTCACTAAATCGGTCCCGTCCTTAGCAGTTCTTTTTGTGAGCTGCAGTGGCCAAGCCCCTGCAGCCTCTCCCCCCTAAAATAACCACAAAACCCCTAAAACTTTATGGAATCAGAATCCTTGATTTAGAGCTATAAGTTCTTTCCTTCCTTCCTTCCTTCATTCACTCATCAAGCACTTATCAAGCACCTATTTCTTGCCAGGTACTGTGCTAGGCACTGTGGCTATGAAGCAAAAACGAAGAAGTCTTTGTTTTTACAGAGCTTCTGTTATTTTGTGGGGAAATCATATGTATGTAGAAAATTAAATATACACTAAATACAAAGTAATCTGGAAAAGAGGAGAGGATTACATTAGGCTTATTGCTATGCAAGCCCAAGGGAGCAGCAGAAATGAGAAAAGCTGGTGGATCAACTGCCACTGCAGATGGTTCCTGAGAAGGGGTGTGGCATGAGAGAAGGAGCAGAGGGCGGGGTGGGCAATCAGAGGATCTGCATTCACACAGGCTTGGCTATTTGTGGGACTCTGGACAAGTCATTTGTTTCTCTGGGGCTTAATCTGTAAAATAAGAGGTTTGGACTGGATAACCCCAATGTCCCATCTAGCTCTAAATCTATTTTCCTCAGTTTACATCACAAAGAACCACTGTGAGGTCATCTAGTCCAAACCCTGAATTTTGTAGATGAGGAATAGAGTCCAGAGAAGTCATGTTTCTCTAAGATTACAGAGGTGGCAAATTCCAGGACTGGAATTTACTGCAAATCCAACATGCCTTCTAGTAACTATATGCATTTATATCCTCCTGATTAGTCTTCTATTGATAAGTCTCCTTCTATATAACACATGAACCACATATGAAATAGAAATAATTTCTAAAAAATTATCTAATGATATCCTTTAATACAAACTATTTTAACAAACGCTCTCATGACCTTGTCTATTTACTTTTGCACAAAATGAATAAAAATATAGAGCAAAGTTTCAAAATAGAAGAATCACAACTGAGGAGTTGTGAAAAAGAAATTTAACAAAGAAAAAATTGATTTAAAAAGACTTGTTTTTCTAAAGGAATTGAAGTTTCAAGGAAAAATCATAAAAGTCACTGCTAGTCTCTGCTGTTCTATTTACTTTATTACTCATATGGCGTTTCCATAACGTTCCCCTTATTTTTACTTTAATTACTCCTATTGCCCTTTAATGGCAATGGAAAATTGAACATGCATTATGGTCGGGTAGATACCGGAAGCCTACCCCAATATTTGAAAATATTGCATCAGAGCCATCAATTTTGAGCAATGCCCTTAGGTTTAATAGGGGAAGTAATACTGGCAAACCTAAGCTTTACAATGTTGATTGGTGGTAAGAAAACACATTATTAGGTAAAAATAATATAATTCTAGAAGAAAAACATCTTTATCTATGAACAAAAATAGTAAGATGGTGAAAGTGAACAAATCAATAGTGGTAAGAACCAGCCACACAGGATTCAAGTGGTCACTTCGATTGTCAATGACCTCCTGGCTTGCATCTTGGGGGCTGGCTAAATGATGGGCTATTGTAGTCCTTTCTGGGACACCATGATGAAATTTACTTCAAGAGGATTATCATCAGCATTGTGAATATGTACTTTTGACTATTGCCCATTTTATTTTTGGAGAGATAGTAAAAGTAACTTCTAAACTGAATGAAGCTTAAATATTCTCAGAGACCCACTAGCCTGAGATTATGTTAAATTTACATATATATGTTAGAATTGATAGTTTTTTACATTGGTGGCATATCACTTTAGGAATCTAATCCTAGATTGTGTCATACATCTTTATTTTCTTCAAAGTGCCTAGCACAGTGCCTTACACATAAAAGGCAATGAGTAACTATTTGCTAAATGCATGAAAGGGCACAAAAACATTCGAGTAGTTTTCATTCTGATGAACACTGGAATGAAATTCATGAGACCATTTGGTTTGTCCAACAGCTTATATTCTCCAAGTCTAAATCTAAGAAATGATCTAGTCAAACTCAAGGTCCAACTATCTAATGATACCTGGACTCACATCACAGTGTATTTCAGAGCACGTGTGAGTTCTGAGAGTGTGCACTAGAGGAAGAAACCTGATGGTAATAATTTTTGTGAGAGCACTGAGGATATGTGGGGATACTGCCATCGGGGAAATCTGTAGCTTGTATCCTCAACATCTATTCCTGCTTAAGGAACAGCAGGTTCCACATAGAATGAACCTTTTTAAAGGAGTCTGAAACTCTAAGCAGTTATCCTTTAAAAGATATGATAATATGCACAATGACCAGAAAGTTTTCAGTAAGGTTTCAATTAAAGTGTAAAGGTTTAATATAAAGAAAGAAGACCTGGATTTAAAATCCTGGATCTACTATTCATTACCATCAAGGTCTCAATTTCTTTTGTAAGATAAGGGATGATTCCTAGGGGGCAATACAAGTCTTATCCTTTTTTCTACCTTTTGAGAGTAGGGATTGCTTCATTCTTTTTATCTGTTATTGTATTAGTGCCTTATTGTAATTTCTGACACATAGTATCCACTTTAATAAATGCTTGTTTATTGAATAATTCCTAACGTTTACAGTGGTTGAGTAATTTGCTAAAGTCATTCAGTTCAGTAAGTAATAATGGCCAAGACAAGAGTCAACATTTTTCAAATCTTGGCCAATGCTAAATCCAGTGATGCCTTGTTAAAACTTCTCTAATGCCAACATCAGTCTATCAAAATAAGAGAAAGATCAACTTTAATGTTAATTTTCCTTCATTAATCAAGCAGAAAACTAAGCCTTTGTCAAATAATTTTAGTCTTCTGCCCTTTGACACAAAATAGTCTCCAGGAATATAAATGAATGATGTGTTAATAGGGGATCTTAAAGGGGTCAGTGAGTGTTACAAGTTGAAGAATTTTAATACTTTGTTCCAGTAACCTTAATGATCATATATAAAATTTGGAGTAACATCCTTCTTGTTACATTTTTTAGATGTAAAGGCACTGGATCCATAACAGATAAATGGTGGCAGAAAATGGCAACAAAACAGATTTTCAAAAGTAATTTGATGAAAAAGTAAAGTCCATTTACCAAGAGGAAGCAGAAAAAAAAGCTCTCAAGGTGATAAGTGAATGAAGATTAAGTTTGAGGAAATAAGGACTGAAGTATAATCACATTAAGTATTCCGAAGAAGAAGGCAAGATGCTTATACTGTCTTCGAAAACAACAGACTCAAGAGTAAGGAGAAAGATTCAGAAAAAAAAAGCAAGATGACTGATGACATGAACTGAGAAGGAGGAGAGGCCACCACAACTATATTATACTTAAATGAAAACTGTTAGTAGAATTGAGCTCTTCTGCTACATTTGGAAACAATGAAACAGAAATGATTTGTAGGGAAACAACAAAAGTTGTCATTAAATGAGAATGTCTAGTATATGGATTAAAAAAAACAACAAAACCTGAAAATGTTACTCAGGTCAAATAATTGTTGCACTGTCAGTACATATTTTTAAAAATGCAATCCCAGAGTAAGTATACTCCAGCAACTATCAAAGACCCCATGAAGCAGAAAAATCACTAAACCAAATTGAAAATGTACAACAGCAATGTCTTGTCAACACTTCTGTACAGAGCACAGACATGACAGCTAAAACAGACAGAAGAGAAGATGCTTTTGACAGCCAGGGTGTGTGAATGATTCTTTGAGTCAGATGGCAGCAACAAGTTACCAACTAGAAGATCTGCATGACAACTAACCATCCATCTGTATCAAACACCATCTGGCCAAGATGACTCCGGCTTCTGTGTGTTTGACACGCCTCCCAACGCTGAAGACTAGCTAAACAAGTGGTCCACCCGCAGCTGAAGAAGTAAACAGGTATTACATAGTCCTGGTAGAAAAGGGATTTGGGTGACTGAACACACTGCAGCACAGCAGTGTGATGGAATATTACTGCACCATTCAAAATGACAAGCTTCAGGAATATAAAGAAATATGGAAAGACATATGAAATTATGCAAAAAGGAAGAAAACAGAACTAGAAGAATAGCATATACATTTACTATGATTATAAAAAGGAGTAGCATAAAAAACCTTATAAGCAAACAGATGTAGGAGAGATCTGAATCAATAAGTTGCTGCTATTAGTTGATTAAGTAGTTTAAAAAGCAAATAACTCTCATGTGGTTGAGTTCCCCTCTTACTTTGTTTCTGTTTAGATTCTTTTAAAATTGTCAATTAAAAAATAGTTTTTTGAAAGAGAGAGAATGTATTTACATGCTAAAGCAATGATGAATCCTGCAATGGATACAAAGCAGGGATAACAGCTCTCAGTGACCAGGGACAGTGGACATGTCTCAGATTCCACAATGACATTCTACATATACTAAGCTTTCCTAAATGGAACAAAAAGTTTATCTTAATTGCAGCTTCCAATTCACATCATTAATCTCCAAGATTTTAGGATAGCACTCTCTAAACTGCCACATAATTTTGGACACACAGCTGTACAAGCATTGTTGAATACAAATAAAATTAAAATGATGGCATGTTCTACAAGTGGAAATTTTCCCTTATCAGGGATACTCAACCAGCTTTCATTTTTTACATGCTCTAAAATGAAAACCTTAAAATTTACATTAAGATACAAGCTCTTCATTATTACAAATGAAATCATATCACTGAGGGTGCAAGTAAACAATTTCTCTCCTCATCATTTCTCCCTCTCCCCAAACTGATTTTAAATTTCAGAATCTTTTAAATTATTAGGAAATTGGCTAGCCATTAACAAAGGGAGTTGAATCTTCATTAAAGACTTGCTTAGCTACTATAGAGACCCACAATATGAAGCTCCATGGCTCATGAAGGAACATAATTAAATAGTAATTATCTTATTGCATAGCACGTTAGACATATCAACTAATTAACTAACTGTCTCACCCTGACACTTCAGTGAGCTAAGCATCATGTTCAATTTTACAGATGAGCAAATTGAAGAGAAGAAAAATGGTAAAAGATCATCCACACCGAGATTACTACTCTATTGCTTCTGGCTATGCAGTTCTACAGTAGACAATTATTTTCAGCTTCTTATCAGGCTCCCATCGTATTAATCAATACATCAATACCACTTACTGTTCAGTCATTTTTCAGTCATGTCCAACTCTTCATGTCGCCATTAAGGGCTTTCTTGGCAAAGATAATGAAGTGGTTCCCATGTTATTTTTCAGATCATTTTACAGATGAGGAAACTGAGGCAAAGTAACTTGATCAGCTAGTTAGTGTCTGAAGTCAGATTTGAACTGAGGAAGATGAGTCTTCTTGACTCCAGGGTCTTTATCCACTGCACAGGCAGGATGCCTCCAATAAATTGATAAGCATTTATTTAAGTGCCTTCTACGGGATGGATGTGAGGCAGTGTTATATAAGGGATAATGATCTGGGCTCAGAATTAGGAAAACCTACTTTCAATTACTGCCTCTGATAGTTACTGTGTGACCCTGGGCAACTCACCTAACTTCTCTCTCTCTCCCAGGTAGCTACTTCTCTAAAGCTAAGTTGCATAGCAGATGCTGATTTTCATTGGTGGAGGGAATTTCCTCAGTGGGAGTTCCCTATATCAGTACAATAACAAATCTGATCTTTAAAGAAGTGCCAGGTGCTGTGGATAAAAGACTAAAAATAAAAATGAAATAGTCCCTGCTGTCAAAAAATTTATCAAGGGAGAGAATATTTATGTTCATATACACACAATAAGCATAAGGTAATCTTTTTGGAAGTGAGGCACTAGCAGCTGGGACAATCAAGAAAGGCTTCATATAGAAAATAGCTCTTGAGCTGAACTCTGAGGTAAAGTAGGAAATTCTGAGAGGCAAAGGTAAGGAAAGAAAGCACTCTAGACATGGGGGGCAAGGCAGCTATGCAAAGCAAGGGGATGGAAGATAGCATGGAAGGCAGCAGCAACAGTAAGAAAGCTATTTTGGCTGGTCTACAGAGAGTGTGAAGGACAGTATAAGGTTGGAAAGGAAGGCTAAAAGATTGGAAAGAAAGGATTTAAATGTCAGATAGAGGAGCCCATATTTGATTCTAGCAGTAACCAGGAGCCACCGATGTTTTCTGAGCAAGGGAGTAACAAGATTAGCTCTGCTTTAGAACACTCACTGTGGAAGCTGTATAGAAGGCAGTTTGGGGAATTACATGAGAAAATACATGAAATGAGATCACAAACTACCTATACAATATTAGAGTGATCATACTTTCTCCACATGCTAAATAGCTTTTCTGAGAAACTAATTTTATCTTTAAAATAATTTGCTTATTTTTTCTTACTATTTACTGTTTGTACGGCATCAATTAACGTCTACTCTACGTAGCAAATGCTATAAGTGTTCAACAAAAGCTGATGACTGTCACTGAACATAGTCTCTAGTCTTTCCTTTTCTGAATGTCCTCACTTTATACCCATGTCTTTTCTTAGTCATCTCTCTCTAGTTTAGTGAAATTGAAATCCAGAAATCTTAGTTTAAAGAGTCAATGTGATACCTTCACTTAACCAAGGGTGTTCCACCGAAGAAATATGGATGTTCAAAGCTTGGAGAGGGAGCCAAATAGAACTGAGGACTGAATATGTAGCAAAATATGGCTGAGTAAAGTTACAGTAGGAAATTGGATGAAGAAAGCTAGTTCTTTGATTTCATCTTCAGTGTAAAGAAGGTCATTGGGCAAGTGTGTGTGTGTGTGTGTGTGTGTGTATGACTAGAAGCTACGAATATCTCTCCTTAAACTGTCAAACTGTTCTATTTTTTTAAAATAAAGTCTTTTTGCTTTACCAAACAACCTATGTTTCTGCTGAATGTGAACCTCTAAAATGCTAATTGTATCCCTTGGAAACATGTACCCTTATTCGACAATCTGATTATATTTTTTTCCCTTTGGATCTCTGATTGCACTGCCAAAAAGACATGATGAAAAGGTAGTAGGATTTATCTGAATTGTTTTCTCCCAAATTAATGAGCAGGATGATGTAAGGGGGAAAAACAATCCATACTTCTTGCTATGTTCTATATTATTGAGCCCTCTGCTTACTTCCCCCACTATCTCCTCTTTTACCCCTCTCTCACAGGAATAAGCGATCCTTCTTGGCAGCGCAAAGCAGTCTACACACAGTCACATTCTATCCTGTCTACTCTGGTCAATTCCCCTATCAAACCTATTTTCTTACCAATCTTAAATTTCTCCCTAACAGCTACTTCCTATTGCCAACAGATATGTTCACATCTTCCCATCATTAAAAAACATCACTTCATCTATCCACATTATCATTTCTCCTCCCCTTCTCTGATAAACTCCTTGAGAAAGTCATTTACACTTACTGACTCTACTTTCTCTCCTCCTGTTTGATCGTAAGCCTTCTATACTCTGGCTTCTGTCCTCATCACTCAACTGAAACTGCTCTCTCCAAGGTTACCAATAATCTTTTTTAATGTCAAATCTGACGGCTTATTCTCAATTCTTGTCCTAGAACTCTCTACAGTCTCTGACACTATCAATCACCCTCTTCTGCATGCTCTTTCCTCTCTAGTGTTTTGTAGTACTTCTGTCTCCTGATTCTCCTCCTGCCTTTCTGAAACCCATCATTCTTCCTCAGTCTCCTTTGCCATCTCTTCCTCCTGCTCACAATAACTGTAGGTATCCCAAGGCTCTATGCTTTGCTCTCTTCTCCCTCTGTACCCTCTCACTTGATAATCTTATCAGATCACTGTTTCAATGCAAATGACTCTAGCCCTAACTTTTTTTCCAGAGCTATAGGCTTGCATTTCCAAATGCTTTTTGGACTTCTCAAACTGGATGTCCCATAGATATTTTAAATTAAAAATGTCCAAAACTGAATTCAACTTTCCACCCAAATCATTTCTTCTATCTTCTCTATTACTGTTGTCCATATCATCATCCTTTCAGTCACCCAAGCTATTAAGAGAAGTTGAAATGTGCCTGTCCTACAAGGTTGCCATAAATCAGGGCAAACATACCCTCCTATAAATGTGGACTAGTCAATAGTACAACAAAGTAGACTTGGGACTGGGTAAGTAGTGTGTCCATAAGAATAATCATTAATGCTTAAATGTCAACTCAGAAGATCTTTAGGAGGGCTCCCCTGGGATTTGCCCTTGACACTGTGTTAATTTAACATTTTTATCTGGGGCTAGGATAAAGATATAGCTGGTATCCTTCCACATGACTCTAAGCATAAATGAATATACAGCATAACAGAATCTGGACCAAAAATGATCTTAACAGACTAGAATTTAATAAGATATAATTGAATAAGGATAAGCATATAGCCTTACACTTAAGTTGAAGGAATTTATTTTCATAAGTATAACATTGATTGATTGAAGATGATTGAAGATATAGCTGGAGAGCAGTGCATCTATAAAAGAACTGGGAATTTCAATGAACTTCAAGTTCACTACAAGTCACAGGATCATATTTCTGGGGTTAGAAAAAACCCTTAGAGAGTCTGCCTGCCAAAACAAACCCAGGGACTATATGAACACAACTACAAAACACTTTTTTGCACAAATGAAGTCAGATCTAAGTAAGCGGAAAAACATCAGTTGCTCATGGATAGGCCAAGCCAATATAATAAAAATGACAATTCTACCTAAATTAATTTACTTATTCAGTACCATACCAATCAAACTACCAGATAATTATTTTCTAGAGCTAGAAAAAATAATATCAAAATTCATCTGGAAGAACAAAAGGTCCAGAATATCAAAAGAACTAATGAAAAGAAGTGCTAGGGAAGGTGGCCTTAGCCAGCCCTACCAGATCTCAAACTGTATTATAAAGCACCAATCATCAAAACAACTTGGTATAAGAAACAGAGAGGTACACCAGTGGATTAGGTTAGATACTCAAGACACAGTAATTAATGAATATAGCAATCTACTGTTTGATAAAATCAAGGACTCCAGCTTCTGGGAAAAAGAATTCACTGTTTGACAAAAATTGCTGGGGAAACTGGATAACAGTGTGGCAGAAACTGGGCATAGACCAATGCCTGACATCGTACATAAGAAGAAAGTCCAAATGTATACATGATCTAAATATAAAGACTGATACTATAAATAAATTAGGGAAGCAAGGAATAGTGGATTTGTCAGATTTATGGAGAATGGAGAAATTTTTGACCAAACAGGAGATAGAAAACATTATGAAATGCAAAATGGATAATTTTGATTACATTAAATTGAAAAGTTTTTGCACAAACAAACCCAGTGCAACCAAGTTTAGGAGGGAAACAGAAAACTGGGAAAGAATTTTTGCAACTAATGTCTGCGATAAAGGCCTCATTTATAAAACATTTAGAGAAGTGGGTCAAATGTACAAGAATACAAGTCATTTCCCAATTGATAAATAGTCAAAGGATATGAACAGGCAGTTTGCGGAGGAAGAAATTAAAGCTATCTATTATCATATGAAAAAATGCTCTAAATGACTACTAATTAGAGAGATGCAAATCAAAACAACTCTGAGGTACCACATCACACGTTTCAGATTGGCTAACATGACACAATAGGAAGATGATAAATGTTGGTGAAGATGTGAGGGAGTTGGAACACTAATTCATTGTTGATGGAGCTGTGAGCTGATCCAACCATTCTGCAGAGCAACGTGGAACTGTGCCCAAAGGGCTACAAAAATGTGCATACCCTTTGACCCAGCAATAGCACTTCTGGAACTCCATACCAAAGAGAAGATAAAAATAGGAAAGGGTCCCACATATACAAAAATATTTATAGCAGCTCTCTGTGTGGTGGCCAAAGACTGGAAATCAAGAGGATATTGATCAATTGGGGAATGGCTGAACAAGCACATGAATGTAATGGAACACTATTGTGCTATAAAAACGTAATGAAAAAGAAGACTTCAGAGAGGCCTAGAAAGACTTATATGAACTGATGCTGAGTGAAAGTAACAGAACCAGGAGATCTTCGTACACAGCAACAACCGCAGTGTGCGAGGAATTTTACTGGTAGACTTAGTCCTTCATAGCAAAGCAAGGTCCTAAAAAATTCCCAATGGACTTCTGAGGCAAAATGCCTTCCATACTATGGAATTGGATTGCAGAATGAAGTTGACCATTTAGTTTTCTATTACATTTTGTTTTATGATTTCTCCCATTCATTTTAATTCTTCTATTCATCACGACTAAGATGAAAATGTATTTAAAGTAATGTATGTGTAGAACCTAGATAAGATGGCACGTAGTCTTGGAGAGGGAGTGGGGAGGAAGAGGGGATAAGATCTAAGCTATATGGAAATGATTGTAGAATGCTGAAAACAAATAAAATAATTAAAAAAAAGAAAAGACCCTTAGAGACCAACTATTCCCACTTCCATTTTTACTGATGAGGAAACTGAGACCCAGTGAGCATAAGTGACTTAAATAAGATCACAGAGTTGGCAAGTATCAGAGATGAGATTTGAAACCAGGTCTGCCAAGTCAAGACAGCTGGTGTGCCAAGGCACTGTGCTAGGACTAGGGACACAGAGAAAGAGAAGAAATAAAGCAGGCCCTGCTCTCAAGGAGCTCACAGTCTGATATGAGGGAAAAGAGACAATATGTGAACAAGACACAAACAGGATAAGTTGGAGGGTAATCTCAGAGGGAAAGCACAAAGATTGAGGATTGAAAGGATTTTATATTTGATTCTGGAGGTAATGAGGAGTTTACTGACTAAGGACGTGACATGATCAGACCTGTACTTTAGGAAGATGAGCTTGACAGCTGAGTGGAAGATGAATTAGAGTGGAAGAACTAGGGGTGGGGGTGGGATGGGGAGGGAGAGACAGGGACCAAATACTGCAACATTCCATGCAAGAGGTAAAAAGAACTTGGGTTTGCACTAGGGTGGTAGTAGTCAGAAGCAGTCAAAAGAAAGAAGAATATATGAGATATGTTATGAAGGTAGAAATGACAGGACTGAGTTAAAATGGAACAATAAGTAAGTCACTTTCCTCCTTCCTTACTGACCTCTGAAAGCCCAGAAAATATTGCCCCAGGAAAAATTCTGGAACAGCTAAGCCAGCAGAAAGACAGAGTGTACCGTTCTGTAGCCCAGGAAAGTTGGAGGATTAATGGGAAAAGCCCCTCTCACTTTGGGGAAAGGGGGGCAGTACAGTACAGGACAGGAGGCTTCCCAGCAAGCCAGCAGCAAGCCCCACATCAGCAACCAGGGGGAGAGCCTGAGCCCCAGGGTGGTGGAGCACCCAAGTACCAACACCAGGACCCTCAAGTGCTTCAGCACAGGCAGGGGAACCAGTAGAAATCAGTTTGGAATACCACCACCTGTGGTGGCATTCTCCAGCAGCCAAATCTCTGATAGTTCAATACAACTCCAGAAAGTATAACTGCAGGAGGCACAGCTCTAGGCTGGTAGACATCCTTCAGCAGTCAAACATTCCAGTGCAATATCCAGGGGAGGAGGTGTCCCCTAAGGGCCTGAATCCCTATCCCTCCCCTAAGAGCTCCAGTATTGCTGATTCCAGCTCAGCACCAGGTAAGGTGCCAGTCTATATTCTCCAGCTGCCAGTACCTGAGGCCCCAGCACACAAAGTCAATGACTAGGTCCCAGGCTCCTAGCACAAGAAGCTTGGGTTGGTACTCCCGTGCTCCAGCAGGAGAGCTCAACTATAAAAGCTAGGAATTAGGCAAACACTATGAGAAAACAGCAGAAATGGACGATGACTATAGATTCTTATTATGGGGACAGAGAAGCTCAAGGCACAAATTCGGAAGAGGACAACACTGTCAATATACCCACGTCCTAGACCTCAAAGGCAAAGGTGAACTGGTCTCAAGTCCAAAAAGCTTTCTTGGGAGAGTTCAAGGATTTTAAAAGCCAAATAACAGAGGTAGAAAGAAAAGTGAGAAAAAAATGAGAGATATATATGAGAGAGTCAATAGCTTGAAAAAGAAAGGACAAAATTGACTGTAGAAAACAAGTCCTTAATAAGTAGAATTGGCCAAATGGAAATAGAGGTACAAAATCTAATAAAAGAAAACAATTTGTTAAAAATTAGAATTGGGCAAGTGAAAGTTAATGGCTTTATGAGATATCAAGAATCAGTCAAACAGAAACAAAAGAATGAAAAATAGAAGAAAATGTAAAATACCTCATTGGGAAAACAACTGACCTGAAAAAAGATCCAGGAGAGAGAGTTTAAAAATTATTGGTCTACCTGAAAATCATGATGAAAAAAAGAGCCTGGACAGCACCTTTCAGGAAATCATCAAGGAAAACTAACCTGAGGTCCTAGAACCAGAAGGTAGAAACAGTCATTAAAAGAATCCATTGATCACCTTCTGAAAGAGATCCTAAATTGAAAACACCAAGGAATACTGTAGTCATATTCCAAGGTCAAAGAGAAAATACTTCAAGTAACCAGAAACAATTTAAATATCATGGAACCACAGTCAGGATTACATAGGACCTTGCAGCTTCCACATGAAAAGATATGAGGTCATGGAGTACAATATTCTATAAGGCAAAGGAGCTTAGATTACAACTAAGGATCAACTACCCAGTGAAACTGAGCATAATCTTTCAGGGGAGGTAATGGATATTCAGTGAAATAGGGGACTTCTAAACCTTTCTGATGAAAAGAGCAGAGCTCAATGGAAAATTTGATCTTCAAATACAAGACTCAAGGAGGCATAAAAAGGCAAACCGGAAAAAAAACCATGTTATTAAGGGCAAACTGTTTACATCCCTACATGGGAAGATGGCAGTTGTAACTCTTGAGAACTGTATGGTCACTATGCCATTTAAAAGGGGTATATGTAGACTGAAGGTACAGGTTATAAGTTGATCTTGATGTGATGATAAAAAAACCTAATTAAGTCATAAAAAGGGATTGCACTGGGAGAAGAGGAAAGGAAGAAGCAGACAAGGGTAAATCATATCACATGAAAAGTCACAAAAACATATTGCAGTAGAGAGAAAGAAGGGAGAGAGATGAGCATTATTTGAACCTTACTCTCATCAGATTTGGCTCAAAGAGGGAATAATATGATCAGTTAGGTGCAGAAATCTAACTTACCGTATAGGAAATAGGAGGGAAAAGGGGAAAGGAAAGGGAAGGGGTAGACAGAAAGGAAGGCAGACTGAAGGAGGCAGTACTTGAAAGCAAATTCTAGTGAGGAGAGAAAAAGGAGAAAGGAGAGAGAAAAGCATAAACTTGGGGGGGATGAGGAGAAATAGGATTGAGAGAAAGACACAGATAGTAATCATAACTATGAATGTGAATGGGACGAACTCTTCCATAAAATGGAAATGGATAGTAGAGTGGATTAAGAACCATAATCTTACAATATGTTGTTTACAAGAAACACATTTGAAGCAGAGAGATACACACAGAGTAAAGATAAAAGGCTGGAGCAGAATATATTATGCTTCAGCTTTAGTAAAAAAGTAGGGGTAGCAATCTTGACATTAAATTGAAAAGTTTTTGCACAAAATCAATGCAATCAAGATTAAAAGGGAAGCAGAAAGCTAGGAAACAATTTTTACAACCAGTGTCTCTGATAATAGTCTTATTTCTAAAATATGTAGAGAAATGAGTCAAATTTACAAGAATACAAGTCATTCCCCAATTGATAAATGGTCAAAGGATATGAATAAGCAGTTTTCAGAGGAAGAAATTAAAGCTATTTACAGTTATATGAAAAAATGTTCTAAGTCACTATTGATTAGAGAAATAAAAATCAAAATGACTCTGAGGTACCACATCACACCTATCAGATTGGCTAACATGACACAATGGGAAAATGATAACTGCTGGAGAGGATGTGGGAAAATTGGAATTATTAATACATTGTTGGTGAAGTTATGAACTGATCCAACCATTCTGGAGAGCAATTTGGAACTATGCCCAAAGGTCACTGGCCCAACAATACCACTTCTAGGGTCTGTATCCCAAAGAGATCATAAAAATGGGAAAAGGACCCACATGTAAAAAATATTTATAGCAGCTCTTTTTGTGGTGGCCAAGAATTGGAAATTGAGGGATGTCTATCAATTGGGGAATGACTGAACAAGTTGTGGTATATAAATGTAATGGAATACTATTGTGCTATAAAAAATGATAAGCAGATGAACTTCAGAAAAACCTGGGAAAATGTATATGAACAGATGTTGAGTGAAATGAGCAGAAACAGAACACTGTACACATTAATAGCCACGCTCTGCGAGGACTGACCTTGATAGACTTAACTCTTTTCAGCAATGCAAGGATCTAAGATAGCTGCCAAAGACTCATGATGGAAAATGGTATCCACATCCAGAGAAAATAACTAGGGAGTCTGAATGCAGATGGAAGCATACTATTTGCTCTCCTTTTCTTTTGTTATTTTGTTTCTTCTTTATTGTGGTTCCTCCCATTAGTTCTAATTCTTCTTTATATCATGACTATGAAAATATGTTTAATAGCAATGTACAAGTAGCATCTATATCAGATTGCATGCCATCTTGGGGAGGGGAGAAGAGAGGGTGGGAGAGAAAATTCAAAACTCAAAATCTTATGGAAGTGAATGCTGAATACTAAAAAATAAATGAATTAATTATATGTTAAAAAAAAAAAGAAATGGCAGGCCCTGGCAACTTATTGGATATGGTGAAGGGTGACAGAAATGAGAAATCAAGGATGATACCAAGGTTGTGAGCCTGGGTGACTAAGGAAGATAAGAGGTACTCTCAAGAGTAATAGGGAAGATAGGAAGAACAAAAGGTTTGGGTGAAATATAATCAATTTAGTTTGGGATTCCAAATCCTATTCTCCATCTAATAAATCACACCACAGAATAATGATGCAGCCAAAAAAAACTAGTGAAATCTCAGGCTGCATTTTGGGAGATATAGTGTCCAGAAAGAGGGAAGCATTAGTTACACTGTACGTTGCTCCGATCAGACCACATCTGGGGTATTATGCCCAATTTTAGGCAATACATTTTAGGAAGGACATTGACAACGTCTGGAGACTATCCAGAGGAGAGTAACTAGGGTTTTGAAGGGTCTTACAATCATGTCACAAGGTTGACTAAAGGAACAAGGGCTGTTTATCCTGAAGAGATTTAGGAGGGGATACATGGTCATAGGATCATAGATTTAGAACTGAAGGGGACCTCAGAGGCCATATAGTTCAATTCTCTTATTTTACAAATAAGAAGACCAGAGAGGTGAAGTGATTTGTCTGCTGAACTGAATTCCTTTTTTATTCATGGTATCATGAAATGGAGCTCAGAGTCAGCCCTTCTAGCAATACTTCAGACACTCTGAAGCTGGTTCAATGGGGAGGAGTACACTGGTGAATATGTACCCCTACTTTTCTTGATTCATGCTTACTAGAGTCAAAAAACAAAGACCAGAGATCACACTATTATAGATTTGGAGCTTGAAGGGACTGCCTTATTATTTATTATGTTTCTTAATAGACTCTACCCCATCAAACTGGTCTTCCTGCTGTTCTTTACACAGGACACTCCATCTTCTTCTGTCTTTGTGACTTGGTATAAGCTGTCCCTCTAAAAATGCACCTTACTGCCTCTTAGAATTCCTTGTTTCCTTCAAATTTCAATTTACATGGCCTAATCCACTCCCTATGTGAGGCCTTTCCTGATCCCCTCAGCTGCTAGTCTGTCCCCTCCAAGACTGCCTTGTATGTACTTTGTATATGTTTTTCTATACTCATACGTATAAAGTTGTCCACGCACGACAGAATATAAATTCTTTGAGGGTAGAAATTACTTCATTTTGCATTTGTATCCTCAGTTCCTGGCATAGTGTTGGTCACACAGTAGGTGCTTTAATAAACACTTGTTAATTGATTTAGTCTAAGCCTTTTATTTGGCAAAATGAAGAAAATGAGCTTCTTAGGCTTATCCAGTAGATAGGACCACTTGTTAAGAAGACTTTTCAACGAAGTTGCACATATAGTTAGTAATTACTACTAAGTAAGATATCAGTATATGATCATTAACAATTTACATTTATATCATTCTTTACCATTTGTAAACTGCTTTCCCTACCAGAACCAGGTATGATAGGTAGTGTGACAGATAAGGAAATTGAAACTCAGGTTCTGGGGTTATTGTTGTTAAATTTTTGGAGGTCAGATTTGAACTTGGGTATCTTGATTTAGTTTAGAACGATTTCCACTACACTTGTCTTATTTTCTACAATATATTTCAGCCTCACCTCTGGCACAGGAAGCCAAGCTATGACTGCTATCACTGAGCAGTAACCGAGCAGGAATTAATGAAGATTCTTAACATGCGTTCCATGGACTCCTGGTGGGTCATAAACAGATTTCAGTAGATCTGCGAATGTTTTTTTAAAAAATATTTTGGTAACTGGACTTCAATTTGCTTCTTTTGCAATTCTATAAATTGCATTTGAAGCATTTAAAAATATTTTGAAAAGTGGTCAAAGTTTTCAGTTAATTGCAGAAAGGATGCAGTCAGAAAAAAAGGCTAAGAATCAGTAGACTAGAAAAACTTGCTTATACTTCTATTTTCTTTGCTACTCAAACCTTAAGTAAAAGAAGCTCTTGACAAATAATATATTATTATAAAACTTTTAAAAATTCAGTCTCAGAGACAGTAATATTTTTATAAAGTAATAGTTCAAGCAAGAAGAAAACCAAGGAAAACATTTTTTTACTAGATTGGAGAAAAGAGCATAATGACCTCTGCATTATTTTTTTTAACAGTTTATAGAAGTTTTTTTTAAGGAACTACTTTTTCGAAATAAGTATATCTCAGAGTGGAATAAAAAGAACATCTGGTTCTACCATGATTAGAGTCTCTTATCTCTCTCTAAGAAGATATCAAGCTCCCCAAAGGCAGAGCCTATGTTATACCTTTTTTTGTGTTGCTCAAAGTAGCTATTATAATACCTTACATACTGTAAAATCATAATAGTCTATATAGAGTGACTGACTACAAAAAGCATACTCTGATGCATGGAACTATCTTTAATATAAAATAACTTTAAACTAGTAATCTTACTTATCACTAAACAGAATTCAGAGATAAAATGAAATGGCAGATTTAAGCACCCTACAAATCTGAGTTGATTATTACACATTCCCCTCTATTGTCTCCCCTTAAAAAAAAGATATTTGTAGTGAAAGAAGTATTGATCTTGCTTTTTCTCAGTCAATGCTTTGTTCCCTAAAGTTTAATGAAAACCTAGCCATTATAATTTGGTAACTTCAATGCTATTATTGCAACAACAGATGGGTATTGATTAAAATCAGAACCTAAGAAAATACAACACAAAAAAATTCCTTAAGAAGTCTTTTCCTTTAACAACAGAACAACAAAAAACTCCATGAAAATACCTAAACACTGTGTATGTATACAAGAACATAATACATGAAAATTAATGATGGAAGTTTTACTTGGAAAAATGAATGAAAATTAATGTGGGCAGTGTGTAGAATGGAAATAATGATACCTTCATCTAACTGTGTTAGTAGGTATTTTTAATGCTAAGGCTACAAGGTGATAAAAATAACAAATATTATATTTACTTATATTTTTCTTTATTTTATATTTGAGACCACTCCAGCTTTGAGGAAAATCAGGAAAAAAATGTTTTCCACTTATTTTATCTTCTTCCTTCCTCTTCCAAAAATGAGGGCAGCTCATTTTTATACTTTAAATTTTATGAAATTTATGAAACACAAATTGCTTATATAAAATAGAAAACATTTCTATTTCACATATGAGGAAAATAACACTCAAAGAGTTTAAATGAGTTATTAGTGGTCACTTAAGTTGTAAGTGCCATAGCCTCTTGACTTTAGTCTCCAGAACTTTTGAACACTAAAAGCTACAGCTGATGTTATCAGGGGCTTGTTTCAGGGCAGATAAGGGAAAAAATTAAAGGAGTAAATAGTTGCTTACCACTGTCTCTAGCAGGGGAGGAAAGTCCAGAAAGGTAACTCCTATGTCCTGATCCAACTTTACCTTCCTTTCTCATCCTTTCTTACTCTCACCTGATCTGGATCAAGGCCAGGGAGTCAAATTTCTTAATGAACATATAACTACACAAAGTAAAAACAGGAAGGAGGTAGGTTGTGTGTGGGGGTGTGACAATGGTTGTCAGGATTTTCTTTCCCAGGACCAAAAGTGATTAAGACCCAAATTTAAAATATAAATTTAAGCTTAAACATCATCTTTCAATCATTTTACAAATAATCTTTTTTTCTCTTTCTCTTGGAGACCACACTTTCCTTTCTATATGACACCCACGACTAAGGGAAATTGCTGAGAGACTTGAGAAATGTTAGGAGATGTCGATTCCAATGAATTCTGTCACTGACTTCTTTTGTAAATAGGAATAAGTCTTTCAAATATTGTTAATGAGTGATGGGCAGCAGACTAGGATACTTGAATAACTCTGTTTTAGAAGGGAAATATCAGAAAAAAGGAGGATTCACCAGAGCTGGAAAGAACAATCTTCATCGAGTCCAATCCTTCATTTAACAGACAAGAAAACTGAGGTCCAGAGAGGTAAGTTGGCCTTCACTCCTCCCAAAAAAGTTTGTTAGAAGAGCTTAGGCTAGAACCAAAGTCTTCTGACTCTAATAGTTTAGAGCTCTTTTTTGGTAAATGTGTATAAGAATATGATTTTCCAGACTTATCAGAATACCTAAGAGAAGTTAAAATAACTAAACTTTCATTAATTATTGAAGTGTCCCCTTAAGCTGTTTACCCTTATTATACTGTCACTGGGATAAAATTTATTGGATACTGGTTGTATATCTTTCAATAAACAGAAATTCACAATAAATTAAGCTACATGCTATTTTAAGGTTTGTATGGTCTTTCTGCCAAGCAAACAGCAATGTAAACAAATAAAAAGTCAGTTAAGGCACTGATACTTCTTGACTTTCTCTTTAAAAAAAATGTTCTTGTTTTACATTTCATCTATGTTGCATATACAATGGAAACACTAACATTTCCATTTCGAGATTTAAGATGGACCATATTTTAGACATTCATAAACATGTAACCTTTAATTAACCCACAAACATTCCACATGATTCCTTTTTTTTTTTTAACACACCATGCAAAAATGTCAAATTTCATGCCTTGGTTAACGTGCCTCTGTTATTTCAAATTCTGTTCTTCCAAGTGATTTCCACTTGTACCAACAGTTCAGCAGAAAACAGTATACCATGATTTTCAAGAAGTGAGTTTCCAAACCAGCATCACATACCTTTTGTTGTAGTTCTTTTACAGCAGAATCCCTGTCCATGCATGCCTGACGGAAGGCTTCATAAGCTTTATTGAGCTGTTCTCCCATGTTTTTATCCATTCCTCTCTGTCCTGTAGCATCACTGAAAAGGATAGTGTCAGTGACAAAGATCTAGAGGGGGAAATTAAGAGAGAATTGCACGATTATTAGAATAAACACAATTTTATTGTGCACTTTATAGATCTCTCTAGTAAAGCTTACTGAGTATTCTGTAGCGTGTAGTAGCTATGATCTAGAAATCTGGCCAGCAGTATTTAAGAAACAATGCATTTCCATGATTTCATAACATTCTTCATGAATGGCCAAGAAACAAGGGTATCTGAATTCACAAAGCTATCACTTTGACCAGGCCACCTGAACCTAGAGAAATGTGTTGGGCCATTTTATTCACATTACTCTACATGGTGCTTTTCAATAGAAGAAAAAAAAAGCACAATAGTGGGAGCAATGTGGGAAGGGATATCTTTAACTAAACGGACAGTTACTTCCACTTACAAGGTGAATTCTTGCTACATTGAAATTGGAGCAAAATTAAATAGATAATAAATGTTTGTAGATGGAGTTCATACTGTTGTTATCTCAGAGCAATTAAAATGTGTGAAAATGCTCTTATTTTAGCACAAAACCTAGGGAGGGCTGTTGTCAGATAGTACATTAAAAAAAAAACAACATCCCTTCAGTCCTCTTCCCACACTAGCTCTCCAACCTCCCTGTTGCTTCTGAACTACAGGTTACATGGCTGGTAGAGGTAATTTGAGAATATCCTTGTTTTGTATTATCAGTCTGTATAACAGTTGCAGCTGCCTGCCCTCCTTCATAGAGGCCCACCTAATGGGTCTGATTCTCCTTCCCAGTTGGGAAGGGCACAATGAGGGGGAAAGAGTCCTGTCACTGTCAAAGTCAAATTTTTTACCTCCTTAGAAAACCTCCATTATCTCAGGTTCTGATAGGGCACAAGATTTTCTATTTTATCCTAACATCTGTCCTTTATAAATATTTCCCTACATGGAATGTTCCAGTCCTAGGGGAAAAAAATCATCTCACTTCAGAAAATCAAGTGTCAAATAGTTAAGTGACCAATCAGCTATTCCATAACAGTAAGATTATTTTTATTTATTTATATTATATTTATATTATTTATTATTATGACCACTCCCATCCAACTATTAGAAGACCCCTTAATATCAACTCATTTATCCTGTTTATCTAATGATTCACAGAAGGCAGCTCTTTTTAATAAACCCAAATACTTCAAGAATCACTATCTTTAGCTGTGTCAAACTGGTAGAAAGTGACTTTGAAAACCTTAAAACATCTATAGATAGTTTGGTAGCACAGTGTTAATCCCACTCACTGTGTGATCTTGGGCAAATCACTTAACTTCTCTCTGCCTCAGCTGCCTCATCTGTAAAAAAAATACTCAGGATTGTTCTGAGGTTAAAGTAAGATAATATTTGTAAAATATTTCTGCAGACTTTAAAGTGCTGTAGAATGCAATTTTTATCTATATAAATGTGAATCCTTAGGTTGCTAGAGCAAAACTGGTGATGATTCTCTAAAGAGCTCCTAACAACATGTCCCCAAAAGTGGCATGTAAAAAAACAAACATCCACTGCTTAGTCTGTTACTGCAGATGTGATGATATTGATGGAAATGTTTCAAAGTTATTCATCAGACAAAAATGCAGTCATTCCTTTAGTAAAGCTCACATCCACTATAGAATTCAAAGCACAGATTAAAAACTGACACCATCCATAAGGATGTTGCAGGGAGCCTTGGGATAGGTAGTCTTTCAACTGGATCATACAAAGGCCACTTCAAGAAGGAAGCCATGGAACGACTTCCTCATGGATGCATTCCATTTCCCCAAATGGGAAAAAAATGCGGTAGAAACAGACGAGGTTAATGCGACTAAACAAGTTATATATTTCTTATCTCACTCCAGAGAAAAGAATTGAGTGTTATGTCAGTGACACTGACCATAAAAAAAGAGGAAACCGTCTCCAGGATGGCGCTAATTAAACTGGACAGATTTCACACACTAACAGCCTGAACTCGGATGCCAGCGGTCCTTCCAGTTTTTTGTTTTACATGTACTAAGTGTAACATTAATTTTACAACCGAAAGCACATTCCCACGATTCTGAAGGCTCCGCGGCCTGACGGAGGAGGACGCTCCGCGAGCCTGAGCCACGGGCCGAGCCTGAGCCACGGGCCGAGCCTGAGCCACGGGCCGAGCCTGAGCCACGGGCCGAGCGCGGCTTCCTCCCGGAGTCACCCAGCTGGGGAGTTTAGAGCTCCTGGCTGTTCACATTCACACCTTCGCGGTCTGCAGGTTCTCTCTCTTCCCCCCAACAAGGGTCCTCGGAGGCTTTAATTTTTACAGGGAACCAGCCAACGTCGGACCGCGGCCCCGGCACCAGGACAACGAAAGCGACGTCGGCTGGGGCCCGGCCCGGCGGACACACGGACCCCGTCCCACCCCGGCCAGGGGATGGCCGCCGACCCTCCAGGGTCTTCGGCCGTGGCTGCTCCCCTTCCTCGAGGGGGGCGGAAGAGAAAGCCAGGAGGGCGGCGGCCCCAAGCTCCGGCCCGGGGAGGGCGCGGCGGGGGCTGCTCGTCTTCCCGCTCCTGCAGGGGAGGCGAGGGGGAAGCGCCAGGAAAATACCGTCCCCGGTCACCCGCGACCTTCCTCTTCCCCTACCCCGGCTGTACGAAGTGGAAGGGGAGGGTGGCGGAGGGGACGTGGGGAGTCATGGGGAGGGGGGTCACTGTGTTCCGAGCACTAGTGGTCCAGGCATGGCCCTCTCGGCGGGGAAAGCAGGCCCAGCATCCTATTACCAGAACCGGTCTGGCAATAGTGTGGGCCAGCCTGTCCGACACACGCGCAGACACACACACATACACACGCACATTATGTCTCTCTCCCTTTCTCTGTCTGTCTCTGTGCGTCTCCCTTTCTGAGACTGTGTCTCTGTCTCTCCCTTTCTCTGTGTCTCTGTCTCTCTGTCTGTCTCTCCCTTTCTCTGTGTCTCTGTCTGTCTGACTCTCCCTTTCTCTGTGTCTCTGTCTGTCTGTCTCTCTCTCCCTTTCTCTGTCTCTCTCTCTGTCTGTCTGTCTGCTCTCTCTCTCTCTGTCTCTCTCCCCAGCACCATCACCATCCAGGTTACACCTTGGTGAGGCACTTATCTATACAAAGCTCTCCTGACCCAGAGTGAAGGTACGCCTTCATTTCTAGTTTCATTTTTGATGCACTCATTTCAGTGGTGCAGGTGCTCATTCTTATCATTTATCATTTCAATCTCAAGGTCTTTTATAAGTACACAGACCACCCCTGTGGCTGAGATTTGAGCAAAGATAAGGGCCGGTCTTTCCTCAACTCTAAGACAGGGTGGGTGGGTGGAGATTTGTTTGTGCCACAAAAACACTGGGATGAGATTACAGATTTAGTGCAGAAAGGGACCTCAGTTTATGCTGTCCAATCCCTGCATTTACAGAAGAGGAAAAAAATAAGGCCCTGCGAAAGGAGTGAGTGACTTGCCCCAAGTCACATCCTTGTCAGAGACAGCGTCTGAGCTGGGGTCCTCCAAGTCCAAATCCTGGGTGCCTTTCACTGACTGTACTATTCTGCCTCCCCCAAAAGTGAAAAGTAAAGATCTTTAACTTTAAATACAAAGTGGAATTTTCTGCCATTTCATCTGGCATGATGCTGGCATTTCATCAATGCAATCAAGTCATATTATTAAAGACAAGCAAGAAGCTGCTTAGAATTAATGGAAAACTTCCCCTTTGCTCCCTTCTCCAGGACCTGGAAAGATGGGGGTAACCTTCAGCTTCAAGGCCAGATGTGGTCTTCTAGGTCCTTGGATGCAGCTTTTTGACTGGGTCCAAGTTTTACAGAACAAATCTTTTTTAAGGGGATTCAGTCAAAGGGCTACACTTGAGGACCTAGAGGGCCACATGTGGCCTTGAGGCCAAAGATTCCTCACCCCTTAAGTCCAACACCCTTTGTGTTTCGTATGAAAAACTGGGGCCCAGAAAGGCAAAATTACACTGCCCAATCTCACACAAACCATTTGAGAGACCAATTCGATTCTAATCCTCTTGATCACCAAGTCCCTACTCTATCACTAGATCTGAAGAAGGAGGCCAGTTTGGGTTAAATTCCACAAGCCATTAAAAGTACATTTTTAATCTAATAGAGACACAAATGTCAGAGAATTTCCTATCGGACACTAACCAGCTCGATGACTCTGAACAGGTCCCTAAACTTCAGCTGCCACCTTTTCATCTATTAAATCAGAATAATAATAGCACCTACCTCACAAGATTGTTATGAAGGTGAGATAATTTTTGTAAGGATCTTTGCTAACCTTAAAATGTTATATAAGAGCTAGCTAATATTGTTAGTATATCAGGTCCTACTATGCATAGCCGCTACTGGCACCTTAAATACCCTTAGAATTTTATTACAGGAAAGGGCATTAAAGATAATCTAGTACTAGGAGGATTTTTTTTTTTAACAGAAGACGACTCAGTTCAGAGAAGTGAAGTAACTTGTTGAACTTCACCCATCTAATCAGTGGCAGAGTTGGGAACCCAGATTTCCTAATTCCAAGAATGACAGTAGTCTTTCTACTACACCATTCTCGTCAAAACTGTCTATTTTGAACACAATGAATTTCAAGTGTCTGATTTTTACATGGAGGGTTAAGTAGAAAAGACCTAAAGAATGAGTGCAATTTCCTATAAGATAGTAAACATTTATTATATTCTGAATAAATTTAAGAATATACTATAGGAAAAAAAATGGTATCAGGTCATTCAAAAGTTTTCCCCCCAAGGTGTGGTCTTACGCATGGACAACATATAATATTGATATATGCTATCCTTTTTGTTCATGACTAACAATGTGAAAGCTGAAGTACAACAATTAGGGCTGCTATAGAAATGATTAGGTAATAATACCGGTGGCTATGTCTAAAAAATGACAAAAAAAAAATCTAACATGGGATTTCCAAACAAATACACAGTGCATTATTGTTTCACAGATGTGAAAATGCAGCATTCCCCATAACAATCACAGGAATATCAAAAACTTATTTTCATTTCCTTTTGGTTTGTTTTAGTTTCATATTTGAAATTTGTCTTTTCTTTTCCCAGCTGAAAGGGAATACGAGAACAGGATCAAAGAAGACACTGGGGGGAGATTAGGAAGAAGGAGAAGAGGGTGCAGGAAGGGTCCTGAAGGATTTGCTTAGAAATGTGAGCATAGATTTAAATCTGAAAATCACTTTTGAGATCATCTAGTTCACTCTCCCCTTTTAGGAATGAGGAAACTGCGATCCCAACAGGTAAAGTGACTGCCCTAAAGTCTAGAAGTGTCAAGTGGAAAAGCCAATTGTGTGAAATCCAGATGCTCTGACTCTTGTCTAGTGCTTTGGCCCACAATCCACAACACTCCTGGGTATGGCTAAAACCAAATTAAAATGTAATTAGGAAACATTTAATAAAATGAAATGAAATAAAATAAAATGCAGTAAAATGAAAGCTATGTCAATAAGTGGCCCACAAGGATCCTCGTGTACATATTAGTGGCCTCCATTTCTATTTGAGTTGAACACTACGGCTCAGTATCATACTGCTGCTTCTTCCCACAAAGTCCTAACAATGAATGGGTCAAATGCCACTATGTGCATTCCAGTCTTGTCTATCCACTTTTGGACACTGCGGATTTATGGTTTCTATAGTGGATTTAGGATTTCATTTCAAGCAGATAATTTATGGGCACAAAAACTAATTAGTGATAGGTATTTATAAGAAGCTGATCCAGGTCTGTGGTCAGCCAGGGATTAGAGAGTCTGATCTAGGATTATTTGTGGGAAATTAGTCCAAGATCTATAGGCAAAACATGGATCACAAGCTGAGATTTTATAACAGTAGTATAAAGAGTTCTTGATTTGGTTTATGTGAGAATCCTGTCTCAAACATTTAAAGCTTGTATGATACTGGACAAGTCCTATTATCTCTGGGTTTCAGTTTCTGTATCTGTAAAATGAAGGGTTTGGAGCAAATCTCTTTCACCTCTACGATCCTCTGACCTGGATTACCACACTTGCACTACTCCACTGAATTCTTTGTTTTAGTCACACAGTGAGGATGACTCTGGTTGGACCCCTAGTTTTCTTTAACCTGGAATCTACAGAATTAAGTGGAGCCATTGGCATTCAGTGCTTTCCTTTTCCCCTACAATTTCTACCACTGGGTTACAGTTGCAGTATTCAGATGTTTCCTGAGCACTTGCTGTAACCAGTGTGCTTTCTTAAATGCTGACATACAAAGAGGCATGGAGCTGAGTCTCTGCTCGCTAGGAGCTTATGGTCTAATGGGGAAGGTGGCAGATAGAGATAAAAAGAAATAACCACAGAAAGGAGTATATGCTGGGTAGCTAGGAGAGCGGTGTATAAAACACTGGGCCTGGAGGAAGTAAGTCTTGAGTTCAAATCCGACCTCAGACACTTATTAGCTGTGTGACCCTGTGCAAGTCACTGTTTGCCTCAGTTTCTTCATCTGTAAAATGGAGATAATGATTAGTACCTAATCCCAGGGTGACTGTGAAGATCAAATTAAATAAAAATTGTAAAGCACTTAGCCCAGCACATACTAGGAACTACATGGATGTTAGCTATTACTATTGTTATTGAGAGCTTATAATAAACGATGGCTACGGGGATGCCCATCAGTTGGGGAATGGTTGAACAAGTTGGGGTATATGATGTAATGGAAAACTATGAGAAAAGACAAACGAACAGATGGACTTCAGAGAGGCCTGGGAGGACTTGTATGAACTGATGCTGAGTGAAGTGAGCAGAACCAGGAGAACACTTCACGCAGTAACAGCCACAGGGTGTGAGGACGAGTGTTTCTGACAGATTTAGCCCTTCACAGCAATGCAAGGACCTGAAACATTTCCAAAGGACTCATAATGCAAAATGCCATCCACATTCAAAGAAAGAACTACAGAGTCGGAATGCAGAATGAAGTGATTATTTTCTCCTTTGTTATGTTTTGTTTTTTCTAATGGTTTCTCCCACTCATTTTAATTCTTTTATGCAACATAACTAATACAAAAATGTGTTTAATAGGAATGTATGTGTGGAGCCCATATAAGATTTCATGCTGCCTTGGGAAAGGAGGGGGAGAAAATTTAGAATTTATGGAAGTGATTGTTGAGAACTGAAAACAAATTAATAAATTTCAGGAAAAAAACAATAGCTAACAAAGAAGGAAGTGATAACACTGACTAAGCATCATCAGGAACTTCCCTTCTATTTCTAACACTGAACATGCTCAGGAGGAATATTTAACTCTGGCAAAATCCCCCCAAATCTTTCAGTAATAAATGCTGAACCATAAAAAAGGAAATAACATTAAATAAATGCTCACTATCTCATTCTCCACTGTCACAGGATGTCCCTCCCTTTTATTTTTTCAGATATCATAAACCACACAAACGGCTAGCCTACTTATTGTTTGGAAGACAGAAAAAATGTGGAGCTGGAAATGGTATAGGCATTTATCAGAAAGGGTCTTTATAGCTTTTTTTTTTTTAATGTTGAGCTAAAAAGGTCACAAACCCAGTAGGTAGGAATATGACAATGCTCTGTTCCGTGAAACTTTATTCAGTTCAATAAATGCCTGCAGCCTTACTG
The DNA here is from genome assembly GCA_028658325.1 of Potorous gilbertii. NCBI lineage: Eukaryota > Metazoa > Chordata > Mammalia > Diprotodontia > Potoroidae > Potorous > Potorous gilbertii. Next base: position 183,145,659 of record CM053771.1, on the reverse strand, counting down.
CTTAAAGTACAAGGATAATGAGTGGAAAGGGCATTGTAAACCTTAAAGTACTTACTATGCAAATGTGAGTTATTCTCCCTAACCAATTTCCCAAAGTCAGGAACCAGGTCTTATTTAATTTCTGTAGCTCTGTGAATGTTAGCTGAATTGAATTAAAATGATTAGGAAAATCATACAACCAGGTTACTGGAGGTATAGTTACACTTTTTCTTTCCAGAGACCGAATGCTAAGTTGACTAAGACTATTAAGACTTTTCTCTAGAATAGATGTGTCAGCTACTGTTCTTGGCTTTAAGTACGGTTTGGGAAAGTAATTTCAGCCATCCTACAAGGCCTTCTTTAGCTTTAGTTAAATATGAATGTGTAAATAAACTAGTAAATACATTGTACTGTTACTTTTTATTTCTAGTATGCCACCCCATACAACCAAAAACAAAAAAAAACCCCAACACAATGACAGTTATTAACAAGGTTTACGATCATCAAATTTTCAGATAATAACTGTAAAGCTCTTGGCACAATGCTTGGCACATAATAAATGCTATATAAATTTTGTTAGCTATTATTAGTTCTATAATGTGTTAAGGGTAAAGTACTTCTGAGTATCATCCCACATTTGCAGATGGTACTGTGGAGGAAGAGTAGATAAAACACTGCGTTATGGCATAGTGAAAGAATACTAAATTTTGAGTTAGAAGACCCAGAGTTCAAATCCTGGCTCTGATGCTTGTTACCTTTGTGAAACTTTGCATGAGTCACTTCCTCTTCTCTGGGGTAAAAGACCTTGGTTTCTTCATCAGTAAAATGAGGGGTTGGACTACATGACCTTTAAATTCGCCTCCCAGCTCTTGTAATAATCCTGACAGTGAAATTAAAGTAGCTATCAATTTTGTGCCTCACTTACTAGTTCATTCCTACCCTGGCATTCTTGCATCTTTTTACCCCTCAGAAGCAATACATACTAGAGGAGAAAAAGCTTATTTGTAAAGAGAGGCTAATGAGAGAGGGAGGAAGAAAGAGGGACAGACAGAAGTCTGGGAGATTTCCACGGAACGGCTTTAAGTTACAGTTTTTTCTGAGCAGTCATTTAGCCTTGTGAATCTTTCCAGCTATAAATGGGAACTAGCAAAATCCTGCATAATTATGAAGATGTACTGTGTACTCTGATCCACTGGCACAGGACTGTGAAGTTGTTTCTTATAGCCCTGCTTTTAATTTCCCTGAGGACACCTATAAGTTGTTAGGAAAATGTTTGCAAGTTACAACTCGTTTCATTAAAAGTAATTGTGATGAGTCCAATGAGAGACTAAATGAGGTTTCCAGGACTTCCGCAGCTCCCTCTCCAGCAAAGATGCTTAATGTTGAACTGCCAATACTGTTTCTAACAAAAGTTTAAAAATCAGATAAAATTTTACTACTATGCTCAATGAAATTACTTATACTGTATATAATTATATATTATATACTTATAATATAGTAGACGTTTCTCTCTAGGTGGCCAATGTCAGAGGCCACAATCACTCTCCAATTCATATCCATTATCCTGTCAACAGGCTATGAAAATTCAAGTTGGGCTAGTCAGAGTTCTATTGCTCTTCTAGCAAATAGCAATTATCGTATTTAACACTGGAGACTGGAGAGTTTCTTAAATGCAAGAGATCCATCAAATTTTGCTCACTCAGTCTCTAGAAAAGCAGGAAAACACATTAAAAGGAAATTTGACATTAAGAGTTCCTTTTTGGGGCAGAGTCAAGATAGCAGAGTAGAAAGATGCACATATGCTAGCTCTTCCCCCACAGCGCATAAAATACCTGTAAAGAAAGACTCTCTACAAATTCTAGAGCAGCAGAAATCACAGAACAACAAAGTAGAGGAGATTCCCAGCCCAGGGTGACCTGAAAGGCCAACAAGAAATGTCAGTGGCACTGGTCATGAGAGCGGAGCCCAGCCCAGCCTTGGCCTGCAGCACAGCTCTGGGAGGAGGACACGAGCAGTCCTTGGGGCAGAATCCCCAGTCTCAGTAGCAGTAGTTTCGAAGATCCCTCAATCCACAAGTGCCAAAGGTCAGCGACAGGGTCTTTTCAGCTGGCTGAGAAGGAAGAAGGGCCTTCCCATAGCTCTAGCCTTAGGCAGCGACCACAGAGGCTGTATCTGGTGGGTGGCAGCAGCTTCCACAGCAGCCCCTACATCCATTGTTAGAACGTAAAACCCCTGGGGGCACTGAGCAGCTGATTCTTACCTCAGCCTTGTGTAGAGGCCCTGCCCCCACCTAACATTCCTGAGGGATTTGAGCAGCTTATCTTTATCTCATACTGAATGGCAACCCTGTCCCTGCAGTTTATCTGAATCTCAGCCCCCAGTGCTGACTTGGTGGAACTGGAGGTGAGGTGGTTGTGAAGACAAAACTCTATTACTCAGATTCTGGGCCCAAAAATTTTTGCCTGCTCCCAGACCTGTGTACACGCTTGATTATACCACCTTGGAGGAATTGAGATCTTACAGACCCCCAGAATATACCCTACTCTTGACAAAGGACCCAAAAGTCAAGCAACTGGATGGGAAAATGCCCCAAAAGGGGGAAAAAAATAAGATTATAGAAGGTTACTTTTTTGGTGAACAGGTATCTTCTCCCATCCTTTCTGATGAGGAAGAACAATGCTTACCATCAGGGAAAGACATAAGAGTCAAGGCTTCTGTATCCCAAATATCTAAAATAAATATTCAATGGCCTCAGACCATGGAAGAGCTCAAAAAGAATTCTGAAAATCAAGTAAGAGAGGTAGAGGAAAAACTGGGAAGAGAAATGAGAGAGATGCAAGAAAAGCATGTAAAGCAGGTCAACAGCTTGCTAAAGGAGACCCAAAAAATGCTGAAGAAAATAACACCTTTAAAAATAGGTTAACTCAACTGGCAAAAGAGGTTCAAAAAGCCAAGGAGGAGAAGAATGCTTTAAAAAGCAAAATTAGCCAAATGGAAAAGGTGGTTCAAAAACTCACTGAAGAAAATAGTTCTTTAAAAATCAGAATGGAATAGTTGGAGGCTAATGACTTTCTGAGAAACCAAGAAATCATAAAACAAAACCAAAAGAATGAAAAAATGGAAGAGAATGTGAAAAACCTCATTGGAAAAACAACTGACCTGGAAAATAGATCCAGGAGAGACAAT
>CM053771.1:183116162-183141994 GCA_028658325.1 Potorous gilbertii | reverse complement strand
TGACATCATCTTTCATGAAATTATCAAGGAAAACTGCCTTGATATTCTAGAACCAGGGGACAAAATAAATATTGAAAGAATCCACTGATCACCTCCTGAAAGAGATCCAAAAAGAGAAACTCCTAGGAACGTTGTGGCCAAATTCCAGAGTTCCCAGGTCAAGGAGAAAATATTGCAAACAGCTAGAAAGAAACAATTCCAGTACTGTGGAAATACAATCTGGATAACACAAGATCTAGCGGCTTCTACATTAAGGGATTGAAGGGTGTGGAATATATTCCAGAAGTCAAAGGAACTAGGACTAAAACCAAGAATCACCTATCCAGCAAAACTGAGTATAATACTTCAGGGGAAAAAAATGGTCTTTCAATGAAATACAGAACTTTCAAGCATTCTTGATGAAAATACCAGAGCTGAAAAGAAAATCTGACTTACTAACACAAGAATTAAGAGAAGCATGAAAAGGTAAACAGCAAAGAGAAATCATAAGGGACTTACTAAAGTTGAACTGTTTACTTTCCTACATGGAAAGACAATATTTGTAACTCTTGAAACTTTTTTCAGTATCTGGGTAGTTGGTGGGATTACACACAAACACATATAGAGAGAGAGACAGAGAGCACAGGGTGAGTTGACTAGGATGGGATCATATCTTAAGAAAATGAAATTAAGGGATGAGAGAGGAATATATTGGGAGGAGAAAGGGAGAAATGGAATGGGGCAAATTATCTCTCATAAAAGAGGCAAGTAAAAGATTTTTCAGTGGAGGAAAAAAGGGGGAGGTGAGAGAAAAAATATGAAGCTTACTCTCATCACATTTGACTAAAGAAAGTAATAAAATACACACTCATTTTGGTAAGAAAACCTATCTTACAATACAGGAAAGTAGGGGAGAAGGGGATAAGCAGGGCAGGGGCGGGGGGGAATGATGGAAGGGAGGGCAATGGAAAGATGGAGCAATTAAAAGTCAACACTCTTGTGTAGGGACAAGTTCAAAAGAGAGAATAGAAGAAATGAGGGGCAGGACAGGATGGAGGGAAATATAGTTAGTTTTACACAACACAACTATTATGGAAGTCATTTGCAAAACTACATAGATATGTCCTATATTGAATTACTTGCCTTCCCAATGGGGATGGGTGGGGAGGGAGGGAGGAAGAGAAGTTGGACCTCAAAGTTTTAGGAACAACTGTTGAGTATTGTTCTTGCAACTAGGAAATAAGAAATACAGGTAATGGGGTATAGAAATTTATTGTGCCCTACAGGACAAAAGAGAAGATGGCGATAAGGGAAGGGAGGGATGTTAGAAGGGAGGGCAGATGGGCAATAGGGGTAATTAGAATGCTTGGCATTTTGGGGTAGGGACAGGGGAGAAATGGGGAGAAAATTTGGAACTCAAAATTTTGTGGAAATGAATGTTGAAAACAAATAAATTAAAAAAATAAAATAAAATTTTATTTATTAAAAAAAGAGTTCCTATTAAAATGATATTTGATTATAGAAAGCTGGAATAGTGGATGACTTGGTGGATCTGAAGTCAGGAAGTCATCAACAAACATTTATTAAGTGCCTACTTACATGCCAGGCACTGTGCTAAGCACTGGGGATATAAGGAAAGATAAAAACAAAAAGAAAAAGAAAATCAAACAGTCCATGTTCTCAAGGAATCTACAAATCTGAGGGGGAAACAACATGCAAACAACTAGGTACAAACAAAATATTACTGTTGGGTTGTTTCATTCATATCTGACTCTTCATGACCCATTTGGGGTTTTCTTGGAAAAGATATTGGAACAGTTTGCCATTTCCTTCTCTCACTCATTTTACAGATGAGTAACTGAAGCAAATAGGGTTAAATGACTTGCCCAGGGTCACACAGTATTTGAACTCGGGTCTTCCTGATTCTAAACCCAGCATTCCTCTATCCACTGTATCATCTAGCTGTTCACAAACAAGATACATATGGGATAAATTGGAGATAATCTTGGAAGGAAGGCACCAGGTTTAAAGAAGACTGGGAAAGGATTCTTGCAGGAGGTAAGCCTTGAGGTGGAAGTTAAAGAAGCCAGGTGGCAGACAGGATGATGACTGAGAGAATTCCAAGCATGGAGGGCAGTAAGTGAAAATCCCTAAAGTTGCTATACTACTAACAATTCAAATAAAAAAATATTTGTTAAATGCCCTCTGCAAGAAGCACTAGGAAAATAGAAACTAGTTAAGACTGTCCTCATTGTCAAAAAACATAATACATATCCTAGTATGTATATAGTACTTTAAGTTTGCAAAGCATTTTCACAAATATTATTTTATTCGACTTGAGTCAGAATTTTAACTGAGGACTTTCTGCCTCCCAAGTCCAAAGCTCTACAACTGCGCTACCTAGCCACCTCATTAAACTTCCCCGGTTCCTCACAGGTAAAATGAAAGGGTTGGACTACATGCCCTCTATGGTTTCTTTTTGATCTAAAACTATGATCTTAACGATTACAGTACAGAATAATAAGCTCAAATGAAGTGAAAGTGGCGTTAGCATTGGGCTGCAAATCTGTAAGAATTTTGAGGAGGGCATTTCAGTCACAGGAAATGGCAGCATCAAAGGCATAGAAGGATATTTAGTGTGAACTTCAGAGGGTTGGCAAATGGTCTACCTTGACTAATACTGTGAAAAGCCCTTAAAAAAATTCCCTTTAGCATCATAATATACTGTAACAAATAAAATCTTTATATTGTTACTGAAGTAGTACATAGAAGTTAGAAACCAGGATGTCCATTACATTGTCCAGAAAAAATATCACTAAAACAAAGTTACTATCTTTATATTTCAGCAGATGGTCCACAGTAATTATGCTTTGTTGGTCTGATTATAATGAATGATACAAAGCTCATCACCTCGTACAAGAAATACTTGTCTTCAGTTTGTCTATGGAACACACTAGTTCTCTTTAAGAAAAATGCTTTTGGTATATGATTGAAAGAGTAAATACAATTCCTCAGAAGAGCATCAGTTTCCTCAATTCAATTTGCCCAATCACCTCCATTCCACTTAGGCTCCTGGGAGTTCTATACAGCAAAACTAAGGCCTAAGGATTAGAAAAAGGACAGATTCAAAATTGCAACTTCTTTTGGAGATAAGAATCCAAAAGGGCCCCACAGTGTTATCAGGAAGCCACCACCCTAAATCATAATTGTATTACACTTCCTCCTCACCTCTATTGAAGAAAGTCCCTCTTCTTTGATCACTCAGATTAAGTATCACCTTCTGCAGGAAGCCTTTTCTGAGCTCCCCAATGGCCAGTGCTGTCCCTCCCAAACTACATTTTGTTTATCCATTCTATGATAATGAACACTGGACCTGACGTCAGGAAGACCTGAATTCCAATCTGACCTCAGACACCTGCTAGCTGGGTGAACCTGGGCAAGTCACTTAACATCTGACTCAGTTTCCTCATCTGTAAAATGGGGATAATAACAGCATCTCCCTCCCCGGGTGGTTGTGAGGATAAAATGAGATAACTGTGAAGTTTTACATGTGTGTATACACACGCACACATGCACACACACGCACACATGCACACACACACACATATATACACATACATATACATATACACACACAGTACTTGGCACATAATATTATATAAATCTTAGCTATTATTATGTATGTTTATACTCTATTTTTTGTATATACTTATTGTCCCCTCCATTAGAAGAAAGTACTTTCATTCTTCGAACTTATACTAGCTCAGTGTCTGACACACAGTAGGTCGCTACTGACTTGTTGGGAGAAATAAAAAGACCGAGGAATAAGGAACATCCACTGTCTGTGGAATCATTACTCTAGAGGATACATCAGAAGGGTCGCGTAGCATTTGCCCTGGACTTGGGGGTGGGAGGGTTGAGGGGAATGGGAATAAGGGATCAATTGGTAGGGGCTGACCAAATGACTGAAAATTGTAGTATTTTATATGACAAGAGGTGATATTATAATCACAAATCAGACTATCACTTTCCTGTTTGTGAGCAGGGATGCAGCCTGTCTCCTGAAAAATAAAGCATCCTTATAGGGGACAGGGTATACCAGTTCCAGTCTATCCCTGGAAAGGAAAAGGTCAGTTAAGGATATAGCAGTTTGACAGAAACAGCCTTTGGATAAGAGCCAGTTCTCTTACCTCTAATGCTGTGCTCAACATGTCACCTTTGGTTCTATTATCTGGTCTTGAGTCAACCTTTTTCCCAGGCTAGAATCTGCTGTACAGACAAACAGTCCAAGTGCTCAGGCCCAAAATAGCATTCATTATAAATGAACTGGCATTCTTGTTTGTACGTGTCTAGTGAATTTGGTTAGTGTGAATAAACCTCCAGAGTTTTATCACCTATGAACTTAAAAAAAAAACAAAACTTTTCAAAGCCAAGGGCCAGACCCTTAATTAGAATAACCTCAAAGGGTAGCTAACCACTTTGAAAGAGTAAGTTCCCTTATTTCTTTACTATACTAGCCTTAAAATAAAATTCAAGAAGATATAGGACAAGGGGCAGCACATTACAGGTATCTGTGCCAAAGGGAAGTCTGGCAGTATTCTAGACTAGCTGGTACTGGTAACCGTCAGCAAACATGAAAGTAGGCAAAATCTGTCATCAGTGTTCTCCCAACACAGTCCCCTTTCCCTTCTTTCCATCACCTCTGACCACACCCCACTTCTTCCATACTTTTGTTTCTATTATTCAATTGTTTCTGACTTTTCATGACCCCATTTGGGGTTTTCTTGGCAAAGACACTGCAGTGGTTTGCCATTTCCTTCTCCAGCTCATTTTACAGATGAAGAAATTGAGGCAAACTGGGTTAAGTGACTTTCCCAGGGTCACATAGCTAAGTGTCTGAAGCCAGATTTGAAATCCAGGCTTGGTGCTCTACCCACTGCACCATCTAGCTGCCTAATGGCAGAATGCCCATACTAAAGCTCTTCAATCTTCATTAAGATAGTGGCATTCAGTTTAAGATATCAGCATAATGATGGATAGAATTACAACAAGGCTCTTTAAAGCCAGAAAGTGGTAAGGTTGTAGATGGTGATGCCAAGTCCACCTAGGGCTTAATTCTGGAAGTGGTTCAGTGGAAAGTGGGCAGCTGCCACATCTTTAAGGAAGTTAATATATAAAAGGTTTTTCTTTCTGAACCAGAAGCTTGTTTCCACAGGGAAGGTCTGCTTTTGCCTTCCTTTGTATTAGCCTTCCTCTGACTTTATGTCTACTACATCTGCCTCCTGAGGGAAGAGGAAGATGAAGGTTGGTAAAGAGCAGGACTTGCATCTCCGGAAGTGAGGTCCAAATACTGTCCTGTTTTCAGAGGGAAGACGAGTGACACAGGCCCTGCCAAGTGACCCCGTACCTCCCACCTTGTGCTTAGCTTCTGTGGTCCGATCTCCAGCCTCCTCTGGGAAGAAGAGTGTCTCCTATTCACTGATGAACATCCAGTCATATTCTACACACCCAAGTGATTCTGAAATTCTGGAGGTCATCACCCAAACTCCATTTCCCATCCCCTACCACCTGATTCCTTATTTCCATTCCCCTCAACCCTCCCATCCCAAAGTCTGGGGCAAATACTACACAGCCCTTCCATTGTCCCCTCTACAACACTGGTTCCACAACTGATGTTCCTTAGTCCTTGATATCTTCATTTCCTATTCCTCCCATCTTCTAGCAATCACTGTAACCTAGGCTCTCCACACAGCCTCCCTGGTTACCCTTTCCAGTGCTGGTTGCATTTTCACGCATTCCCCTCAGCTTACTGGTTGAGGTAGGGAAGCTGGAATACTCCATGCTCCCCACTGCTACTTCCAGGTTCTCCTCTTACCTCTGTTATTTAATAACCTTTCCTATTTTCAGGTTCATGCTATTCATATCTACCACCCAATCAAAATCATGGTAGTTGATATCTAGAGACCTCCAGATCTTTCATTCCCTGTTCTTTCTCACTGAGTTTAGTATCTGGCTCATAATTTTTCTCTCCTCCCCACAACTCCTGCCCTCATACTAGGGACTTCAACATACATAGTGACTCTCCCTCAAACACCCTAACCACTCACTTCCTCCACCTACTAACTTCCCATGAGCTACTCCTCCACCCAACCTCAGGCACATACAAAGATGCTAACACCCTTGATCTAACCACTCACAAAAATGTACCACCTCCATGCTCAAGAATTCCAAAATCCCCTCATCTAACCATAATATATTGGCTTTCTGACTTTCCCTCTGCCATCTCTTACCAAACCCTACTCTTTATCCACACCTAGAACTTTAATCCCTCAGTCCTTCAATGCTCTCCCAGGCTATCACCCTTGCACAGCCTTGTCTTAATCCCTTGGTGAACCATTTCCACTGTATACTATCCTCTTTTCTTGAGTCCTCCTCCCCTGCCCACTTATCATATTGACTTCTTTCCTTCCACTCTTCCTTCCTTTCTTCCCTCCTTCCTTCTTGTTCCCAAAACCTTAAACCCAGGGCACTTTGAAGCCCATAGGTTGGACAACAATAGGTCCCTACCCAAGCTCCACTTAATAGCTGGCTTAGAGTGATTATCAATAGTAACAGTTTTTCTTTGACTCCAAGTTTGATTTAGTTATTTTTTCTTTTGCTCATTAAAAGCGCCATTCTCTGACTACTTCTTAAAGAAGTCTATTCACTCAACAGGCGTTACCTCCCTTGAAGTATGTCAAAAGGCCAAGGTTCTCATTGCATCCTGGGCCATCTCCAGGCATCCTGATGACTATCTGGTCACTGGATCCAGATGGCTCAGGAGGAGAAAGTGAGGCTCGTGACCTTGTACAGCCCTCCCTCACTCTAAACAGAGTCAAGTGCAAGTCATGTCATCATTTCTCTGATGTCACGGTCTTCCTTGAATATGAAGGATAAACAGAACAATCGTATTGACAATTTTGGCCTACTAAATCCCAGTTTTGGATCACTCCCAACTTCTAACATTTTTGCTCTAACACATGTACTTTTTGTTTGTTTGCTTGTTTTGTTTTTGTGCAGACAATGCCCAGATTCACACAGCTAGTAAGCCTCTGAGGCCAAATTTGAAGTCAAGTTCTCCTGACTCCAGGGTCGGTGCTCTAGCTACTACACTACCTAACTGATCCCCACACTATCTAGCTGCCCCATATATACATGCACTGTTGAAAGAAAGTAGAGAAAATCATATTCTGAGTCCATAACAAATTTATGTTGCATAATGTCAACTGGGCCTTCACTGCTGTTAGGTATTTCTTTAACACCTCCCTTATCAATTCCCTCTTCTAAACCTTTTTATCTCTCCTCAAACTGAGAACTTTGCCTTGCACTTTATAGAAAACATTGAGGCCATAAGCCTTGAACTTCCTCTTTCCTCTTTTTCATCTCATATTATTCAGATGCCTTATGACACTATCTTCTCTTTCACCCAATCTCCTACATAGAGAGGCAGCCTTATTCCATATCAAAGCTAACTCTGCCACATGCACAACACATCTTTCCTTCTCCATCTTTTCCTTTCAGGAGGTGAACAGTGGATTCTTTCGATGACTATTTTGCCCTCTGGGTCTAGGACTTCTAGGCAGTTTTCCTTGCTGATTTCTTGGAAGATACTGTCCAGGCTCTTTTTTTTCATCATGGATTTCTGGTAGGCCAATAATTCTTAGATTTTCTCTCCTGGATCTATTTTCCAGGTCAGTTGTTTTTCCAATTAGATATTTTACATTTTCTTCTGTTTTTTCATTCTTTAGATTCCATTTGACTGATTCTTGATGTCTCATAGAGTCATTGGCTTCTCCTTAACCAATTCTAATTTTTATCAAATTGTTTTCTTCAGTAAACTTTTGCATCTCCTTTATCCAACTGTTCCTTTTAAATTCTTCCATGATTTCTTTTTTCATATTTTTATAATCATTGGCCAGTTTTTCTTCTACTTCCCTAATGTGGCTTTTAAAATCCTTCTTGAACTCTTCCAAGAATGCTTTTTGGGCTTGAGACCAGTTCATATTCCCTCCTGAAGTTTCAGATGGGAGTACAGTCTCAATGCTGATTTCTTGGTATTCATGTTTTGGTCCTTGTTCCCATAGAAAGATTCTATGGGCTCATCTTTTTTGGCTTGTTTCTTGGCTTTTAAAGTGGATCTCTGCTTCTGGGTCACAAGGGGGCTCTGTCCCACTATTCTTGTGCTTAGAATTTGAGGCTTTTTGGGACCTCTGGTTCTTTCAGCTAGAAGCTAGAATGCTATAGCTTACTTGGTGCTGAGCTGGCTGATGTGCCAAAGCAGAGGCCAGATGAAGTCTTTCTGAGTTTCCTGAGAGTTACCCTGGAGCTAGCTGTGTTAAGTGTGGGGGAGGGGTGATCTGACCACAGAAGGTCTCCTCTCCTGAGCACAGGAAGGTTCTGTGGTTGATGGACCATTTGCACTAGTGTCTTCCCTATTCCCATGGCTGTGCTGAGGCATGCCTGTGGCCCTAGTATTGACGACTGTGGGCTCTACCCCCCTTGGGGCTCAGGATCTCCTCCCAGTTCACTGAGGTGGGGCTGTCTGGGATAGTTCTAGTCCTGCACTGGTCCCCTTCAGCCACAGCAAGAAGGACCCCCACTTTGTGATTTTCCTAGTTTCATGGGCTAAGAGATGCTTTGCCTCTTTGGCTGATCCCACTGTTCTAGGATTTTTCCTAGGGAAATATTCTCTTGAGTTTTTCAAGGTTAAAAAGGGGAGAGGTAGAGCATTTACCAATCACTCTTCCATCTTGGCTCCCAGAAGTTCAAGTAGGTGACTGACAAACATTTAATCTGTGGGCTGATTGCTTCAGGAGCAGCTGCTGTGGTTACCTGGGGTTCTTCGGTTCTCTCTTGCTCAGTTCCACTGGATACTTGTCCTGGGCTGATATGTTTTCATCTTCATCTTTTCCAACAGACTATGCTTCTGTCTTTACCACTTCTCAATTTCTCCCTCTCTATTGACTCCTTCCCTACTGTCTACAAACATGCCCATGTCTCCCTCCTCCTCAAAAAACCCTGTATTGATCCTTCCCCCCTCCCCCATCATCCTACATCACTTCTGCCCTTTGTGGTTAAACTCCTTTAAAAGGTCAGCTACAATAACAGGTGCCTTCACTCTCTCTCCTCTCATTTTCTTCTTATCCTCTTACAACACAGCTTCCAACCTCATCATTCCACTGAAACTGCCCTCTCCAAAGTTTCCAATAATATCTTAACTGCCAAATCCAATAGTCTTTTCTCAATCCTCATAATTTAACAGTAAGCACTTAATAACAATCTGCTGACTGAACTACTTCTCTCATTATTTCCATTGAAAATATGCTTTCTCCAAAGCATTAGCTTCCCAGGTGTTACCGCATTTTTTATACCACCACACTCTAGGTCATTTTATTAAGAGAATCTAAGTATCTGCCTTGATCTAATATACATTAAGTTTCTTAACAATATAAATTAACATGAAAATTAAACAAAAAAGGAATGTTAGAACTGGAAAGAATTTCATGTCATCCCATCCAGTCCCCTCATTTTACAGAGGAGAAAACTGAGGCTCAGAGTAGTGAATCAACTTGTTCAAAGTCTTGAAACATTAATGGCAAAGGGCTCAAATACTCTCAAGAGTCAATCATTTGATACTTTTTAGAAATGCAGATTGTAATCCATGGTTGGAGGGAGGGAAAAGGAAGTCCATTTACTGTGCTAAAGATCTTCAATAAAGACACTAATGGAACACTGTGACCTGACCATGTATTTCTTGAACAAATATCTTTGATAACATCCTTTAATCCAGGAGTAGGGAATCTGTGGCCTTCAGCCCACATGTAGCCTTCTAGGTCCTTGGTTGTGGCCTTTTGATGGAGTTCAAGTTTTACAGAACAAATCCTTTTATTAAGGGAATTTGTTCTGTGAAGTTTGGATTCAGTCAAAGGGCCTCACTTGAGGACCTAGAGGGCCACATGTGGGCTCAAGGCTACAGGTTCCCTCCCCCTGCTTTAGTCTGTATTCCCATTGACCATGTGCCTCTTCATTGTCTTCTGGTTGTCCTTATTTTTAATTTTTCAGAGACTGTAGTATTCCTTGTCTTATGTCCATTAAACATTGGTACAATATTGGCATTAAAAAAATGGGCCTTTGTTTCCAAGGTAAGTCTGATGTCATCAAAATAACTGCAGTATCTCAAAAAAAGGAATCCAACCTGATCTCTTTCTCTTGTTCAATTTTGGACTCAACTTTTTGACTATGTGCAGTATCTTTTCAAGATACCTCTAATAATGAATGAGTGCTGTAGGTTATCAAGTTGCACATAATGTTTTAGATCGGAGCTTCCACTTGCAACCCCTTTCTGGCAACATTTGTTGGCGCTACATGGGCGTGAAGACATGTGCAGTGCAAAGTGTGCATATAGTGTTCAGAACCCAGGCTGCAGTGAAGTTGTGTAGTGCAACATGTGTAAGCACTGTCAGAAACACCTCAGATTCATTACACATTTGATTCTGAATTAATTTTTGGTCACTGTGCATTCAGAAATGTTGCTAAATTTTTCAGTCAAGACCCACAGTTTAAGAAGATTTGGTCTAGATGATAGATATTCATCAGCTTTTCTTTTCATGGTTGGATAACTAGGCAAAACTTTGTGAAGTGGTTTGTCCAAGAGGCTCTAGAATGTTCCAGAGTTTGATGTAATTAGAATATTATCTGCATACAGACTCATCAACTATATAAAATCTCCCTTTAACTTGGACCCTGCACTGGATCGTTTTCCCTACGACAGTGGGGAGCACCTCCAACAAGTAGATATCTCCCTGTTTTATGCTTCACCAAATATGATCAGAGAGTTGTTTAACAAGGTAATATTACATAAGGATTTTATCTTTGGGGAATTAATCAGGACTCACTACTATTTTTACTATCTTAATAATAACACATTTGAAAGGCAGTATTTAATAGCAAATAAATGGCCTCCAAACTCTCTAAAAATGTAAGTTATGTACACGATTCTGATCTGCATTTTTAGAGGGAGTTTGAATACTGGAAGTGCTTTACACCAACAAGATCTTTGTAGCAAATTTCTCTAAAAATATCTAAATTCCAAGATACATATGGAAATGATCCAAATTTATAAGAATAAGAGTCACTTCCAAATTGGTAAATAGAATAAAGAGATAAAATTTTAAAAATTGATAAAATAAGTTTTTTGACAAAGAAATTCAAGCTATCAATAGTTACATCAAAAAATGTTCCATTTAACTAATAATTGTAGAAATGAAAATTAAGTTCACTTCAGGTTTCTACTTCATATTCATTAGACTAACAAAGCTGACAAAAGAAAAATGACAAATGTCAGAGAGACTGTGGGAAAATAAGCACATTGATGTACTGTTAGTGAAGCTATGAACTGGTCTAATCATCATGGACAGCAATTGAAACTATGTCCCAAAGTTACTAAATTGTGCATATCCTTTGACTAAGCCATACCACTGATAGGCCTACATCCACAATGAGATTTTTAAAAAAGGAAAGAAAAGAATGGAAAAGAAAGAAAGAACACAAATGTTTAAAAAATTATAGCATTTTTTGGTGGTGGCAAAGAACTCTAAACTAATGGTGTGCTCATCAATTAGGGAATGGATGAACAAATTATGTTATATGGATATAATGGAATACTACTGTGCTGTAAGAAATGATGAAAGGAGTGATCAACAGGAAACCTTGGAAGATCTGTACGAAAAAATGCAGAGTGTAGTAAGCAGGACCTGGGGAACAATTTATACAAGAATAACATTGTGAAGACAAACAGTGTTGGAAGACTTAAGAATTATGATTAAAGCAATGACTAACCATGATTCCAGAGAACTTATGATGAAGGATGTTACCTATCGCCTGAGAGAAAGATGAAGGATAATATGATGAATGAGACATTTTTTTTTAACATGGTCAAGTCTTGATTATGAATATAACACAAGATTTTTTTTTGCTTTTTTCCTCCCTGAAGGATTGAAGAAAGACAAAAAAATAGATTTTTGTTATTTGAAACAAATCACTCTAAAACCTCTCTTAGGTATTAATTTACTGTAATGTAGAAAGGCAACATGGTGTTGGTGAGACTTGGTCATTGAGACATTGATTCAAACTCTGTCAACTTTACTAGTTATGTGACAATGGGCAAATTCCTCCACATCTCTGAACATTTCCTCCTCTGTAAAAATGTGAATAATACCTGCAGTACCTGCTTCATGGGGTTATTATGCGGTTCAACTTAAATAAACTATGCAAACCTTACAAATTTCAAAGCATTATAATATATAATGTAGACATACACATAAAATGGCATTGATCTTTTTAGAGGGAAGGAAGGTGGTCCTAACTCATAAATTCATTGCTGTAAGGCACTCCCAACGGAGAAACTCCCTCTGACAGTGCACATCATCATCTTGTCAGTAACTTACAGTTCAGGGAGCTAGGCCAGCCATTTACCAACTATACCATCCTGCCCTTCAATGTCAGATATTATTATTAAATTAGTAAAAATAGTAGTAAGTTCTGATTACTTCTCAAGAGACACAATTCCAAATGATCACACAAACTAAATAGAATTTTCACAGTAATTTCAGTTCATATAGGACTTTGAAACTCTATCCCAGTTTTCAAAGATTCCCACCCTGCCCCAGGCAAAAAAAAATTATATATTGTTCTTATTTATGAACAGAAATTGGAGAGCAGAATCATTCTTAATACTTACTTCTGATCAACTACTTTTGAGAGTATTTTTTTTATCTCCAGGACAAGCTGAATGTATGGGTTTTTTTTTTAATTTTACTAATGCATTTTGAATTTTACACCAGTCATTTCCTGATATATCTCTCCTCATACTGACATAGCAACTGCAACTGGCAGCCCTGGTAACAGGCTGCACCTGTGTTCCCCCATCTCTCTACCGCATGTATTTCATCATCTGTCCTTCAGTGTTCTATGCCATAACCAATCAACTCTCTAAAGTGACAGCCGCTATTTCACTTTTTAGGACGGTGAGAGGAGGAAGGAAACAAACATTCATTAAGTGCCCACTCTGTGCCAGGCACTGTGCCAAGCTCTTTACAAATATGATCTCACTTGATCTCCTGCTATGAGGCTCATTTTACAGATGTGGAAACTGAGGCAGACAAAGGTTAAACAGCTTGCCCAGAGTCATCCAGTTAGGTAACATCTGAGGCTAGATTTGAACTCAGGTCTTTCAGACTCCAGGTCCAGCATTTTTCCCACTGCTTCACCTAGCTGCCTCTTTAGCTGTGACTGAAGAAACAGAAACTGTTGTGTTCTGATCTGATATCCAGGATGACAGAAATTTTCAAATAAAAGATCAAACAATGTGTAGATTTGGATTCTTACAGGTTCTGCTGTAAGGGCAAGCCAAAAGAAGGTGCCACAAAACAGGAAAACGATGGTATGGGCTAAAAGCTGCCCCCAGCCAGGTTCTCTGCTCCCTAGATTAATGGAGAATTAGCTTCTCTGTGTAGAACCAAAAGGTTAGAAGGAAGAAAATTACCCCATCAAACACCACACTTCGGGATACTAATCTTGCCTGACTTCCTACTTTTCTTGAACAACATCCTTTTCTCTCATCCTGACTTCTCTAGCAAACACAGCAATATTATTAGGTATGACTTTACTATCATGAAAGCATTTGAAAGATCTATTTATTTATGTATATAACAATTGTAACAACAGTCTCATGATGGTCACTTAGCCTGGAAGAAGTATGAAACATTATACAGTCCCTTCCAGGTATGGCTATTTTTTTTTAAGTAAAT
The DNA here is from genome assembly GCA_028658325.1 of Potorous gilbertii. Taxonomy (NCBI): domain Eukaryota; kingdom Metazoa; phylum Chordata; class Mammalia; order Diprotodontia; family Potoroidae; genus Potorous; species Potorous gilbertii. The sequence continues at coordinate 183,128,168 of CM053771.1, read as the reverse complement.
TTTCTTGACTTCTTTTGTTTTCATATCACATGTCCCACTGTATCCTTTTCCCTGCTTCCTCCAAGAAAACTTTGTAATAAAGGATTTTTAAGGGGCAGAAAGAAAAGAAATGTTTCACAAAACTAACCTATTAGAAAAATCTGATATTTCATGTACACCTATACTTATGGTCCCCCACTTTCTTTTTAAATTAGTTAAACAAATCTGTTTTCTCTCCTACTCCCACCCTACTGGTGTAAAAACAAACAAAAACCCTAACCAAAATCTTTGTAGCAAATTGTCACCGTCAAACAAAAGTAATTCACTCACTATATCCAAAACGTACGTCTTATGTACACTGAGTTCATCGCCTCTTTATCAGGAGGTAGTCACCATTCTGCATCCTGAGCTCCTCTCAAACATAAACAGTGCTGTGCTGTTGATCACTATGCTTACTTCTCAGGGATGGCCATCAGCCTTTCCCCTAGCCCCAGATCCTTGTGCAGACTGAGACAGAACAATTGGCATCAGTCTTCTACTTGGTCTGCTCTCCGTCTACCCATACAGTCTGTCTAAAATCAATGTTTTTTGCCCTTGCTCCTCCTCCTTTTGTCTCTAGAGACATAAGGAGATCTGTTCTTTGGGGCTCCAAATTCACTCTCTTAGACTTTTGAACAAAACTTTTGTGTAGTAGCTACCTCCATTGGCAACCATGCTGGTGCTTCTTCCTTGGATCTGACTCAACCAATGTTTCTTCAGAGGTGGAGCCAAGATGGCAGAGGAAAGGCAGGACCTTGCCTGAGCTCTTCCCTAAGCCCTTCCAAATGCCTTTGAAAAATGACTCTAAACAAATCATAGAGCAGCAGAACCCACAAAAAGACAGAGTGAAACAAATTTCCAGCCTGAGATAACCTAGAAGTTCAGCAAGAAAGGTCTGGTTGCCCTTGAGTGAGAGAGGAACACAGTCCAGCACAGGCCACACCAGGATAGTACAGGCCACACCAGCATAGCCCAGGCCTCAGCAAACCAGGAGAAGGCCCTGGGAGTGATTGAATTAGTAGAGGCAGCTACAGCATCTGCTTCCAAAGCTCTCAACCCACTATGGTAAGGGGGTCTAACAACTGGTCAGAAGGAGATTATAGGGGTCCTTTTACTAGCACTGAGTCAAGACTGTTGCTTTGCCCATACTCAGGTCCAGGTTGTAGTGCTGGGCGGTAGTCCCAGGGCATTAAGGGGCACTAGTACAGCATAGCTTGTAGCCACAGTGGGGAGGGGATCCTCCTCACAGTTCCAGGGCAGAAAAGAGTGCTTCTGGTCACTTATAGACCAGAGCACAGCCCAGGAGAGTAGCACCACCTCTCCTTAGATCATACCACCTTGGAGGAACTGAAAACTTAGAGATCCATGGGAGTATCTCTGAAAACAGCTGCACAAAATTCCTGAAGCTTGGGACAGTGCACCCTCCATCCTGTAAGCAGAGCCCTATTTTAACAAGGAGTTAAAAGTCAACTAATAGGCTGGGAAAATGAGCAAACAACAGAAAAAAACTCTGACTTTTGAAAATTACTATGGTGACAAGGAATATCAAAACACACACTCAGAAGATAACAAAATCAAAGCTCATATATCCAAAGCCTCCAAGAAAAATATGAATTGGTCGCAGGCCAAAGAAGAGCTCAAAAAGGATTCTGAAAATCATGTAAGAGAGGTGGAGGAAAAATTGGGAAGAGAAATGAGAGAGATACAAGAAAATCATGAAAAAAGAGTCAACAGCTTGGTAAAGGAGATACAAAAAATTCTGAAGAAAATACTACCTTAAAGAACAGACCATGCCAAATGGTACAAGAGGCCCAAAAGCTCACTGAAGATAACAATTCCTTAAAAATTAGGATGGAGCAAATGGAAGCTAATGGCGTTATAAGAAATCAAGAAACAATGAAACAAAACCAAAAGAATGAAAAAATATGAGACCATATGAAATAATCCAATGGAAAAAAAGCTACTGATCTGGAAAATATATCCAGAAGAAACAATTTAAAAAAATATTAGACTCGCTGAAAGCCATGATCAAAAACAGAATCTACACATCATCTTTCAAGAAATTATCAAGGAAAATTCCCTGATATTCTGGAACCAGAGGGCAAAACAGAAATTGAAAGAATCTACCAGCCACTTCCTGAAAGAGATACCAAAATGAAAATTGCCAGGAACAGTCTAGTCTAATTCCAGAGTTCCCAGGTCAAAGAGAAAACATTTCAAGCAACTAGAAAGAAACAACTCAAGTACTGTGGTGCCACAATAAAGATAACACAAGATTTAGCAACTTCTACATTAAAGGATCAGAGGGCTTAGAATATGATATTCTGGAGTTCAAAGGAGGTAGGATTACAATCATGAATCACCTACCCAGCAAAACTGAGTATAATCCTTCAGGGGAAAACATTGACATTCAAGGAGAGAGAGGTCTGTCAAGCATTCTTGATGAAAAGACCAGAGCTGAATAGAAAATCGGACTTTCAAATACAGGACTCAAGAAAAGCATAAAAAAGTAAATAAGAAAGAGAAATCATAAAGGACTTAATAATTTTAACCTGCTTACATTTCTACATGGGAAGATGATATTTGTAACTCATAAGATACTTCTCATTATTAAGGTAGTTAGAAGGAGATTATATACGCAGAGGGCACAGGTATGAGTTGAATACAAAGGGATGATAACTAAAAAATAAAATTAAGGGATGAGAGAGAAACATATGGGGAGAAAGAAAAAAGGAGAGGTAGAGTGAGGTAAGTTATCTCACATAAAAGAGGCAAGAAAAAGCTTTTACAGTGGAGGGGAAGAAGGGAGAGGTGAGGATAAGTTAGAACTAGCTCAAAGAAGGAATAACATACATATTCAAATGGATACAGAAATCTATCTTACCCTACAAGAAAGTAGGAGGGGAAGGGGAAAAGAGAAGGGGTGGGAATGGGAGTGTGTGATAGAAGAGAGGGCAGATTAGGGGAGGGGATAGTGAGAAGCAAAATACTTTTGAGGAAGGACATGGTGAAAGGGGAATAGAATAAATGGGGGGTGGGGTAGGATGGAGGGAAGTAATGTTAGCAATAGTAACTGTGAAATAAATTTTGAAGCAAGTTTCTCTGATAAAGATCTTGTCTCTCAAACACATAGAGAAGTCAAATTTATAAAAATATGAACCACTCCCCAATTGATAAATGATCAAAAGATATGATCAGTTTTTAGATGAAGTAATCAAAGCTATCTTTAACCATATGAAAAAATGCTCTAATTCACTACTGACTGGACAAATGCAAATTAAAACAATTCGGAGGTACTATCTCACATCTATTAGATTGGCAGATAGGTCAGAAAAGGTAAATAACAAATGCTGGAGGAGATGTGGGAAAAATGAGACTTTAATGCCCTGTTGGTGGAGTTATGAACTGATTCAACCATTCTGTGGAACAATTGCGAACTAGGCCCAAAGGGTTATAAAAATTTGAACTACCAATGCTAGGTCTGTATCCCAAAAGAGATAAAAAAACAAAATGAAAAGGACCTGTATGTACAAAAATATTTATGGCAGCTCTTCTCTGAGGGTAAAGAATTTGAAGTTGAGGGGAAGCCCATCAACTGAGGAATGGCTGAACCAGCTGTGGTATGTGATTTCGATGATGGGCAGGATGCTCTCAGAAAAACCTGGAAAGACCTGCAAGGGCTGATGCAAAGTGAAATATATAATATTTTAAGATGATTATCTGTGAACAACTTAGCTATTCTCAGCAATGCAAGTTCCAAGACTACACACGTATAACCCATATTAAATTGCTTGCCTTCTCATTGAGGCGGGGTAGGGAGAAGGGAAATAACAAAAGGTTTAAAAAAAATTTAAAAATGCAAAAAACCCAAATATTTCTTCATCTAACAGTAATGATGCATTTATTATGTACAAGGCTCTGTGAGTCACCAGGGAGGGATAGAGATACAAAAATGGCACTGCTCTATCCGTATGGAACTTTCATGGAGGGTTTGGGGGAACTTGGAAAGCTGAAAGGAAAGGATATATGTACACAGATAAATGTAATTGCTCCTAGGAATTGCTTTTCTTCCACCCTTTCCTCTTAAACCCTTGGCTGAGTCTCCCTTTTCGGTCTCTTTTTCTAGCTATTCCATATTCTAGATCGTTTCTTTAGTAGTCTGTCTGGTCTTGGTCACTGAGTCTTCTAGAAGACTCCATCCCTAGGTCTTCATCTTATAATCCTTATTTCTCTCTATTCAATTTAATCAATGAAATTTATTAAGCATCTAGGAGTGGCAAGACATTGTACAAAGGGTATGACATATTAAGTACTGTGCCCTAGGACGTTGTTTTTTGGGTTTTTTTGGCATCTGAGTTCAGGGTGGATTGAAGACTGGAAGCGGGGAGGCCATGTAAGAGGTTATTCCAAAAGCTGAGATCAGTTGTAGATGAATGCAGAAAGTTTATAACTGGGAATTTTATTGATTTGGAGTGGGTAGATTTTCTTCACTTTTCTGACAGGTTAGTTCACATGTGAAATTATTTTGAGGAAAGAAAAGACTAAAAATATATTATATTAGAGTAGGGTGCAATCAAAAGTATATTATTTTTCTATGATTACTATATTAAAATGCTCCTGTTATTAATTTCTCCCAGTATCTCTAAACAAGAAAGTAATATTATAATTTGTATTATACATGCCTGAAATACACAAATATGGGACTTCCCTTAGGAGGAATTATGCTTAATTTTTAAAAAGAGTTCTAAATTATCTAAAATTAACAATATTATTTTAAGGTGCAATGAAGACTCATTTTAGTAGCTGCTTATACTGTTTTGAGAAGAATCAGCATCTTCAATTTTCTCAGATTGGTGGTCCAAGTAGGAAGGGGTTGTAAAGAACACCTGCTGTGTAGATAAGGAAAGTCACTGCAAGCAGCATGATCCAAGAAACTAATGACAGTGCAGGGGCACATGAAACTACTAATTCCACCTGCTCCCATAAGAATCCTCTCCTTTTAAATGCCACCCCAAAGAATTTTGTCCCAAACAGTTGTTACTTTCTTTCCATATATGCTATATACAGTCCCCATATATGTGTGTGTATATATATTTGTATGTTTATGTATTATATATGTTTATTATTCTTTCCACATATATATATCTACATATAGATACATATATACATACACACACACATATATATTTGTACATAGTTGTTTGCATGTTGTCTCCTTCCATTAGATTTTAAGTTCCTTAAGGGCAGGGACTTTTTGCCTTTCTCTGTATCCCTGGCTCATAGCATAGAAGGGGATCCGCAAGCTTTACCAACTACCTACTGATTGCCACTCGTGAGGCAGAGAAGCCGGACTAACTGAAGTAACAAGACCCATCGGAGGAGAGACGGCACTGGGCAGCTCAGACCACCTCCAAAACCTTGACCACCAGCTAGAGACAGAGAGAGAGGGGGAGAGAGGGAGAGGGGAGAGAGAGAGAGAGAGAGAGAGAGAGAGAGAGAGGAGAGGGAAAGGGAGGGAGAGGGAGAGGGAAAGAGAGAGAGAGAGAGAGAGAGAGAATCCAGAACTATAAACCTAAGAGTCTTGGGAATGGCAATGTTTCCAAACAAGTGCCTTCAGTCATCATCCTTAGGTAAATACAGGTAAAGAAGAAACAAAATTGTCATTTCTTTCACATGACATGAAGGTGTACTTAAAATACTTAAAGAGTCGATTAAAAACCAAGTAGAACAATTACTTTCAGTAAACCAGGATATAAAATTAATCCGAATATCACCAACATTTGTATATAATATCAATAAAATCCAGCAAGAAGAAACATAAAGAGAAATTCCATTAAAAATTACTACATAATGTTAAAATATTTGGGACTCTATCTTCCAACAAGAGACAAAGAACTATATAAATCAACTACATATAATTTTCTAAACGCAGACAGACATAACCAGAAAACTATTAATTGCTCATGCTCAAGTCAATATAATAAAATGACAATACTATTTAAGTTAATTTATTTATTCAGTACCATACCAACCTACCAAAGGAGCACTTCACAGAAAAAGTACTAACAAAATTCATATAGAGGAAAAATGATCAGGAATTTCAAGAGAAATAATGAAAAGAAATGGGAACAAGTGCCAGATCTCAGACTAGATTACAAAGTTGTAATTATTAAAATCCATTTATGGGATATTGGTTAAAAAATAGATTGATCAGTGGAACAAGTTAGGTACTCAATATACTGAAGTAAATATATCTAGTAGTATATTACAGTATTTGATAAACACAAAGATTGCAGCTACTGGGATAAGGACTTGTTATTTGCAAAAAACAAAAAAAAAAACCAGCTGGAAAAGATAAATAAGGAATGAATCAAATTTAAAAGAAAAAGGGCTATTTATCCGATTGATAAATGGTCCAAGGACAAGAACAGATAGTTCTCTAGGGAAGAAATCCGGCTAGCTATTGCCATATGAAAAGATGTTCCAAATCACAATTAATTGGAAAAATGCAAATTAAATTCTGAAATTCTACCTCACATCCAGACAGGAAAAGAAATGACAATAAAAGGGCAGTTGTAAATGTTAGAGAGGCAGGAGGAAAACAGGCACACTGACACGGTGTTGGTGGACCTGAGAATGTACCTTTCCTATGTGGAAAGCAATTACGAGTTACTAAACTATGTGGCCAGTTAAGTTTACATGAAAAAGAGATTAAAGCAAGAGGAAAAGGGGTGGGTGGCTGAGTGGATGTGTGCAGCTCAGGGCAGCTAGGTGGTGCCATGGATGGAGCACTACTGGGCTTGGAATCATGAGGTTTCAAAGTTCAAATCTGGCCTTTGACACTTACCAGCTGTGTGACCCTGAAAAAATCACTTAACTCTGTCTGTTTGTTCATCTGTCAAAAGAGCTGCAGAAGGAATGCCAAACCACTCCAGTGCCTTTGTCAAGAAAACCGTAAATGAGATCACAAAAAGTGAGACAAAGCTGAACAACAACACATACACAGGGCAGCTAAGGCCAAAAAACAAAAAGGAGCTAAGAGGATGCCCAACAATTCTGGTTATATGAACATGATGGAAGGCTTTTGTGATGTAAGGGAAGAGGAAAGAAATGACTTCAGGAAGACATGAAAAGATTTAAATGAAATGCTACAGAGTGAAGCAGCAGAATCAGGAGGATAATTTAGACGATAGCATCAATACTATAAAATGAACAATTTTGAGGACCTTTATAAACTACTTAGGAAGGAACTAAGCAGAAGCAGGACGAAAGCTTTGACTCCAGCAGACCACTGAGGAAACACGTCATCTTTATTACAGAGATGAGTGCAGACTGAGACATCTATGTTTTCATACACTGTCACTGTGGGAATTGTTACAAGACACTTGTTTTTCTTTTCTTGGAGCGGTTCTGTAAATAGATTTCTGTTAATTTTTTAAAAACAGGTCTGCCTGTGGGGGTGACACAGATGTGAAATGTCAGATGAGGTCACTATCATTTGTTTACTTAACTGCTTAAAAGTTACAAAAAACTTCTCAAGAAATTATCTGTAAACCATGGAAGAAAAGACATCAACTTAGGGGTAGAAAGGAAGGTACAGAGGAGGGTAGCCAGGCTGCTTCGATGGAGATAGCCCTGAGGTCTTTGGCACTGTCTAATGATTCAGCATTAGAAACTGAAATGATTTTATCAGTGGAAATGACGTTAAGAAGGCTTTACCATCTGCTCTGGGACTTTTCTATCTGACGTGCTGCTGAATCTTCTGTATGTTGTCTCCCTATTAGATTGTGAGCTCCTTGAAAGGAGGGCATGTTACTTTCCTTTTTCCCCAAAACTTAACACAGTGTTTGCTCAGAGTAAATGCTAAATAAATGATTCATTCATTCATACTGCCTGATATAGAGTAAGTGATTAATAAATGCCTATTGATTTACCTCTACATCATACTGTTCCTAAAACCTATTTCTCTCTTTACAGATCTTCCTAATCCAAATCACTTCACCCCTTATCCTAGTGTCCACTGAAGGGCTGGAAATATGAATACTATTTTCTGTGGAAATGAACATGCAAAATCAAACATATGCCATCATCTCAACTTTTACCAAGAAACACTTCCTTTCTGAGAAGTAATTAAGTCAAATTTGCCTCAGTTCTGGGTGAAGAACTAGATTTCTTTTATAACTAAGACTCCTTAAAACCACCTTCCACGAGGTATCTATTCAAAAATGATCTATGAAGATAAAATAGGGGAGATACTGAACTCAGTCAACAGAAACAACCAATCCAGATGATAAAGACAACTCACTTTCATTCAGTGCTTTAACAAAGGACTTTCTTCACAATAGCCCCGTGAGGCAAGTGGTATTTCAATTTCCTCATTTGTAAAATAAGTGACTTCTAAGATCCCTTCCAGCCTAAGTTAGAAAACAAAAGCAGAAACAAACGTTATTCCCATTAAACCCACACAGAGGTAGTCAGAATGGGAACAGATGAGAGCTTTCTTGTCAAGTTTGGTTAAAAGGTTTTTTACTATACACATCCATCTTCACATTTGGTTCTGGTTAATTGCATGTGATGAAAAGTAAAAAGCAAAATAAAAATAGGTTGTCAGGTGTTTCTCTTTCATAAAAGCACTACCATTCAGTCACGTCAGCAAAAGTGAATGCATTACATTACTACACCATAAAGAAAACTATCCAAATGGTTTGCTGAGCCAATAGCCCACTTGTTTTAGCTAATACTCAGTCACATGGATAATAACTGTTCTCTTACTATAGTGAATACTTCTCTCTGACTTCATTTTACAGAAAAGAGTTATAATATATACTATATATATTTTTTATTGGACAATTTCTAGACATTATGAAATCAATGTATATATTATATGTCTATATATAGTATATATGTAGTAAATACCATATGCGCATATATATAAAATATGTATACTATATAACTCTCCACAGTTCACTGGAGATGTCAATTGCCGAGTTACAGGACCTATTTCAGGCGATCATTTTCAAATATAGCAAAAACTGTTACATTCATCATTTGTGAAAGTCAAAGAGAAGTTTTCCTCTTCCTAAGTTCCCCTCCCCCATCCAAAACCAAACCAAAGTACAGTGAGTTCTAATGTGTGGTCCTTGAGGGCAGGGGCCACTTCCAATTCTTAGCACAGTGGCTGGCACGTAGTAATTGCTTTTAAGCAAGTTTGGATTAAGCCTCTATTATGTGCTGGGAGGACAGGATATGGAAGCAAAGAAAGCAAACAGTTCTTGCCTTCAAGGAGTTGTCATTCTCTTGAAGAAAGAAAAATTGTCCTGGTTGGATGCTTCTTTTTTTTTAATTACCCAATTCCATACCTTGATGTTTCAAAAAATGTCAAGATTTCAGTGCCATAGTGGATATGAGATAATGTATGGCCTTTATAGGGTGTTTTCTCCATCATACATTTTGAAAGTCTATTATGGTAATTTACTGCTATGGTGGAAAGTCTTAGCAATGATCTTTAAGATAAAATTTCCCTTATAATACTGTGAAGCAAGTGACAAAAAAATGAAACGGATGCTTTTACCAGGAGTTTCGTTCTTGGTTTCTTTAGGGTCACACTACAGAGGAACAATTCTTGGCAGAAGTTATACCTTTATAAGGTTGCTAAAGAAGAAATGAAAGACTAGCCAAGAATCATCAGCTCTCTCAGTAATATATTCAAAGTCCTTTCACTGCCATCCTCTAGAGGAATGAAAATGACCCAGACCCCTCACATTTTCTTCCTGCCAGTCCACCACTGCTGTATCATGGGAATCATTTCCTCATTAATTTAGATTTACTCAAGAGAACTTTATGTCATTTTTACAAATTCTGGTCATGTTTTTGATAAATAAGTTTTCTGTATCTTAATGAGAATTCTTTCTTCTCATTTCTCCCTTGATATCTCTGATCTGTGCTGAGAAAGGGAACCATCTTATTCTTCTCCATTGTAAATTTTGTTTGGCACTTATTACACCTCCTTCCTTATATGTGACATGCTGTCAAAAGCTTCTTCTATGAGACAAAGGAAACTTTTAAGAATCAATGTTTTTGTACTTTTGGGTAATTAAAATGTGCCATGAGGGGAGCAGTTAATTGTTCTTCAGCTTAATTATGTTCACATATTTTTTTAACTCTTGATTAGTACTGCTTCTATTCTGTTACATTCTAGGCTAACAGTGAATTTTACAGACCAAGCCAGCAACATTAACGCTGATCCATCAGGATTCTGGGTTTCCTTTTCAGAATTTGTCAGAATTCACTGAAATCTTTTGTTTCTCTTTGCCATATAAGTTGTGGTGACATCTCACAAGACCTTTGTAAAAACCAAAGAATAGCAAAATGGTAGCAAGTATATTCACTATATTTTAAAACTCATTAAGATTCAGAATATATCAACTGCTGAGAGTTAGCATGGTGTAATGGACAAAGAGTTGTCCTAGCAGCCGGCTCTGTGATCATCTGTCACTTAACTTCTCCTGAGCTCTGGGCCAATGGATTCAAACTCAAATAAAAAAGGGACCACTAATCCAGGACATAAAGATCCCTGTGGGCTGAACATATTAATTTAGAAAACTACATACTAACATTACCTATGTTCTATTGTATAGTTATTTATTTTGTTAAATATTTCCCAGTTATATTTTAATCTGGTTCCTTCAATGTAGCCAGAGGGCCACAGGTTTGATACCTCTGCTCTAGGCAACTCTCTAAGACTAAGTTGTCTACAAGGTGCCAACCTGCATTGGTGGAAAGCATTCCTTTATCAGGAAGTTACGTATAGCAACGAAATCACAGGTCTATCTCCTATCCCTAACTGTTTTACAGAATACGTAGAAACTTATGCACTCATATTTGAAATCTCATGTAACAGTGATTTAACTGAAAAATCATCTTTAATATTAAGGGATGGGTAGGAGAAATAGCCATTTATATAGTGCCTACTATGTGCCAGATACTGTACTAAGCATTTTTTTACAAACACATTTGATCCTCACAATAACTGTGAGGTAGGCTCTGCCGAACAAAATCAGACACTAAATTAATTAAGCCACATTCCTATTTCAAGAAAATTTTGCTTTTCCTATGCCTCCACCATCACTAAAGCCTGGGGAAGTAAAAATGATGGGCCTCATTACTCCCATCAATCATGCTTATGCCCACTGCCCAGGTGGAGAAACTAACAAAGAGAGGTGAGTTCATTGGAAAACCCCTTCTCTTTTGTGCAATGTGAGGGTGTGTGTGAGACGCTGTGATTGTGAGAGAATGTGCATATGAAACAATGAGTGAAAGACAGTATGCTAGTGTGTGATGTGAGAGGTTGCGTGTGAGCCTATGAGATGGCCTGAGTTAGTATGTATGTGACAGAATGAGTGTGAAAGGGAGAGAGTTATGTGAGTGTGCTGTGAAAAAGTGTGTGTAGGAAGGAATGTGAGGCTATGAGATGGCCTGAGTTAGTATGTATGTGACAGAATGAGTGTGAAAGGGAGAGAGTTATGTGAGTGTGCTGTGAAAAAGTGTGTGTAGGAAGGAATGTGAGATAAAGAGTGAGTGCGAGAATGTGAGTGACTGTAAGAGAGTGAAAGTGTGTGATAAGAGTATGTGATACTGAGAGTGAGTTTGTGAGAACGAGTGTTAGTGTGCGAGAATGTGTGTGTAAGAGTTAAGAGGGAGTGTGTGAGGCACTGTGAGTGTGCAAGTGTGTGAGACTGAGATAGTGTGTCTGAGATATAGAGGGTGTGTGAGAGTGAGACAGTGTGAGTCAGTGGGTATGTGCAAATGAGACAGTGTTAGTGCGAGAATGTGTGTAAGAGTGAGTGCGTGAGGCAGTGTGTGGGCAAGTGTGGGAGACTGAGACAGTGTGTCTGAGATATAGAGGGTGTGTGAGAGTGAGACGGTGTGAGTCAGTGGGTATGTGCAAATGAGACAGTGTTAGTGCGAGAATGTGTGTAAGAGTGAGTG
>CM053771.1:183104252-183115662 GCA_028658325.1 Potorous gilbertii | reverse complement strand
ATAGAGGGTGTGTGAGAGTGAGACGGTGTGAGTCAGTGTGTATGTGCAAATGAGACAGTGTTAGTGCGAGAATGTGTGTAAGAGTGAGTGCGTGAGGCAGTGTGTGGGCAAGTGTGGGAGACTGAGAGAGTGAGATATAGACCATAGAGGCTGTGAGAATGTGTGTGCCAGTGTGTATGTGTGAGATCGTGTGTGAGAGAGCTTATGACATACTACGTGTCAGCCTGAGGTAGAGAACATGTGCGTGTGTATGAGATAGAGGTGGGGTGGGGTGTGTGTTGGGGGCGCGCATGCGCGCGCGCTCCCGAGGGCCCGGTGACGCCGTCGCTCGCTCCTCCCCCGCACTGACTGGTGGACAAACTCCGGACTCCCCTCGGCCCCGCCCCCGTCCCAGCCCGCCGCTCCCCCTCCGCCCCCTCCCTCGCCGCCGGTCCCCTGCCTGTGCCCCACCCCCCCTCACACGTGCTCAGACCCCCGGCACCGCAGCGGGGAGGGCCGGAGCGGCCACTCAGGGAGGAATGCGGATCGTTACTCACAGTTCAGGAATTCAGAACCCCAACTTTATCAGCTTGGCAGCACCCAAAGCAGACTCTAACCGGAAGTTGCTTTCGGTTCCAGTTCAGAGGGCAGCTCCAGCGCGCAGAATCATTAACCCCTTGTGAGCCCTCCTTTTCTCTCCACGAGGAGCCCAGACTAACGCCGGCGGACACGGCCCTTCCGGTGACCCCGGCGAGACCACCGCCCACCCAAGCCTAAAGGCTACCAGGACCCGAGGGACGTCAGGGCCTCCAGCCCCCTCCTTTTACATACAAGGAAACTGAGGCCCTGCGAGGTTTTACTTTCCATGATTTGCCCAGGGTCTCATGCTGTAAATAGTCGAGGTGGGATCAAACTGGAGTCCGTTAACGCGCTTCCACTTCTCGGTAGATTTGTGGGAAAACCCCCTCCTGACTTGGGGCATTTGGGCACCGTTGCTGCCTGTTCACTTTAGGGCCTGTCATACTGCTGCTAATCAAACAGCCGCGTCCTCCACGACTGTAGCAGCCTGTCAGTCATCACATGCCTGGCCCTCGTGGAGGCTCTGAGCACTCAAAGAAATGCTTGTCTGGTGGGGAGACAGACAGGCAGCAGATAGATACCTACGAAATGGATACAGTGAAAAGGGCAGGGGACGGCAGATAGATACCTACGAAATGGATACAGTGAAAAGGGCAGGGGACGGACTTGGCCGGCGTCTGTAGCCCTAAGAGCCAAGCCCACGCGGGAAGGAAGACTGGACCACCGAGGAGCAGGAGGTGGAAACGCTAGACTACCTAGACTGGTCCTCAGCCAGCTCACAGACTGGACTGCAACAGGGGCCAGCCCAGGCTCCACACCGCGGCCCCTCCTGGCTTAGAGTGAATGTCAGTGGTAACTGTTTCTCTTTGTAACAGCACCCTGAGGGGCTTCCCCTCTCAGCTTGATTTTCTTTTTTCTTTTTCTTTCTAATTAAAGGGACCATCCCTGACTCACTTTTTAAAGAGACATGTTCACTGAGTGGGCATTGTGTCACTCAGAGTGAGAGCCTGAAAAGGCCTTACCCTGAAAGGGCCAGGGTGTCCCACTGCACCCTGGACCATCGATGAATATCTGGTCACTGGACCCAGATGCCTCTGGAGGAGAAGTGAGGCTGGTGACCTGCACAGCCCTCCCTCACACAAATCAAGTCAACTGGGAGTCATGGCATCATTTCCCTGATGTCGTGACCTGCTTCAAACAATGAAGGAGAAACACAACAGTACTACTTTGCATCGTGACCTTGGATAAGTGGCTTTGCTTCTGAGGTTTCCTCAGCTCAGAAATGGAGTTAATAATATCTATACTACATATCTCACAAGCTCATTGTGAGGAAAATCAAATGAGCAGATATATGAAAAACACTTTGTAAGCCATAAAGTATCAAATGATTTTGAATTTTTTTTTTATTTTAGAATTATGAGGTGAAATGGGAGTCACTCCTTTGAGGAAGATGAGTTATATCTTTAACTCCAGGGTCCCTGAGCAACACATACTGCACTCTATCCAGGTTGTTTCTAAAAAGGCCCATCTTCCCCGTTGCCCAGGATTTGCTTCAGGATAGTAGAAAAACTAGTGGGTCATCTGGTGGCTAGAATGAGCTCATTTTATTAGAACCACAACACACAGAAGCTGCTTGCCATCTAAAAGACCAGTCTATTAGGTCATAAGAGATTATGGAGTGCTAGCTGATTTTAAAATGGAAATATCTTGACTTGAAAAGTCCCTGGCTCTTTTCTGTTTACCCAATCCTGCCGATTCTTCAGGGCCCAATTCAAATTCCATCTTCTCCACATAGTTTTATTGATCCATTTGGCTCCTTTCCTCCCCCACCTTCTCCAGATTCCTATTTCATTTTTCTGTACCACCAACAGGAAATTTAGACACTTCCTTGTCTTATGGCTGTTTAAGTACCTATTCTCTCTAACTAGATGAAGTTGTTGGAAGAGTGGGATGGAAAGGAGTGAGAAATTCTACTTTTTCTTCTCCAAATTAATTGATATCCAATCACTTTAAAGGTATCATCTCATAGTGGTTTGAGATAAACCTTGAACTACAGAGCAGAATGCCATTCTGAAAAGCACCAGGAAAATTAAATCATTTTACTGGAGGTGTTACATTATGTAAATCTGGAGGATAGGGGATAATCAAGATTTTATTTCTTAAAAAATAAGGTCTTAAATACAAAGTACTGGAAATAGACAGTTGATTAAGCCCCTCCTGTCTGCCAGGCACTTAAAAAAATTAAACTTTTAATACTTTTAGGATATTGTACAAACAAAAAGAGGGATAGTCCTAGACCTCAAGAGGCTTATAATGGGGGAAGTATCACACATAAAAGGAAGCAGAAAAATCTGAGGCCTTTGTGGAAGAGGGAAGTTCAACAGAGCAGAGCTGAGAGGGACCTGAAGGAGTGAGTGAGATTGACTTGGGCCCTTCCTCAAATGGAGTTCCATGGAGCAACCGGGATGGAATTTAATAGTCTTATGAAAATCTTTGTTCACAAATTAGAGCAGAAGCATCAGGACAGAAGAATCAGGGAGAAGGACAGAAATTAGGTTGAGGGGGCATAGAAAAGAGTTGATTTCAAAATGTCTAGAAATTATCTGATAAAATATAGTCCAAGTAGGGAGGGGATCCTCTCCTTGTGAGCTCTATTCTGTTTTTTAAAAATTCCTGCTCTGGAGAGAGGTAACATGTTATGGTGGAAAAAAGAAAATGGAAAATAACTACAATATTTGGAGTTAAGGACCTGTGTCATATGCTACTCCTTGTCACTTATCACCTGAGTGACATTGGGTAAGATGCTTACCCTTTCTGAACAGGTCTCCTTAATTATAAAATGAGAATTAGGCTAGAGGACTTCTAGTGAGTCATATCCTATATCCTGTGACCTTGGAATTGCATAATAAAATATCAATTTATATACAGAATGCTCTGATGGCCATGACATTCACATTTAGAGGATCATGGAATGTTAGTTTCAAGAACACTTAGAGAACATCTACCAGGATTTTTGGAGGCAGCTAGGTTGAGCAGTAGAAAGAGCAGTGGGTCTGGAGTTAAGGATAGACCTGAGTTCAAATCCAGCCTCAAACATTTACTAGCTGTTTGTCCATGGGCAAGTCACTTAACTCTGCCTCAGTTTTCTCATCTGCAAAATGAGCTGAAGAAGGAAATGGCAAATCAGTCCAGTATCTTTGCCAAGAAAACCCCAGACATGGTCATGAAGAGTTGGACATGACTAACCTACAACAACCAGGATTATCCATGTAGGGTCAATGTTTAAAAAAGTATTTTGATAACTATTACAATAGAATTGGTTTCTTTTGTACTCTTACATGTTTCATTTTGTGCATTGTTATTTTATGATCTGTGGAGCTTTACCAGTCTACCAAAGATATCCATGACATACTGAAAGATTAAGAACCCATCATCTATCCCAGCTAGCCTCATTTCACAGATGATTCAACTGAAGCCCAGAGAAGTCTTATGATTTGCCCAGAGTCACAAAGCTGGTTTGTGACAGAGCTAGGACTAGAATCCAGAATTCTTGGCTCCCAGTCTACTCTTTCTGCTAGATCAATTAGAAATTCTTCCAGATTAGCAACTTCTTTTAAAATAAAAACACATTGAGAAGGTTAAGCTATTGTCCAGGCACAACTTAATAAAAATGAACTTATTTAGAAAGTTGGAGAGTTTAAAACTAGACATTTGACTAAATGGGAGGTTTTGTGCGTGTGTGTGTGTGTATGTGTGTGTGTTTGTATGTGGTGTATGTATAAGAGGATGATGCGATGGCTTGGGACTCTGGGGTGGTGTGGGAATAGGAGTGCGAGGTTGGGCACTAAAATAGGGGGCTTTGGGAAGTTATGGGGAAGAGCCAAGAGAAAGCATATGGGAGACAAATTCATATACTTATTTTGCCTAGTTGTAGAAATGGTTTTTACACCTCTGAAAATTACCTTGGTGCCATCTTTTATCTCCCTGTTGAAGTAAGGTATATACGAAGTAGGTTAAGAGGTTACCTTGTGTTTAAATTAATATAATGATCATATTATATATATTTACATGGATCATAAATGGAAATTCTGTAACTGGGAGGGCCTGAAAATTTAGCCTTTTATTTGTTTACTGAATTTTCGGAGTTTCCCTTCTTCAATTTCAGTATAATCATAAAGTGAATTACTTCCTCCTAGGCAGAGATCTGGGGTCAAATCTTTACTCAAATACTTACAACTTTGTGTGACATTCAGCAAGTCTCTTAAACTCCCTGGGTTTCAGTTTCATCAAGTGTAAAATGAGGTTTTTCATTTCCAGAGCAATGTTTACTCATATTCTAGTTTGGTTTAACCAGAGCCAAATCCTTACTGGTTGGCACACCATGGCAAAAAGTTTTATTTAGGCTACAGATCTCCCTCTTCTGCTGAGGAACTCTGAAGAAGCCCTAAGGCGTTGTTTTTATTTCTCTTCAGGTTGAAAAGCTCTTGCCCACCTTCTTTTACAATTGTTTGGTCCTTGGACTAGGTTGGCCTGTCAGAATTACCTTCCATCTCAGAGATTGTGATGCTGGTAAAGTGATTGCCCGGATTCTTTTCTATAACAATGTTTTCCTAATAAATATGAGGATAACCTGGCTAGAAGTTGCCTCCCATTTCTTTATCTTTAGCTTTATCATAGACTTTCAGTTAATTCAATGCTACCCTGCTGATGAAAAGGCTATATACATTTCATAACCTTTCCTCCATTTCTTGCCTGGTTGGTTATGTGCCAAACTTGCTTCCTAAAATAAGGAAAACCTTTTCTAAGCAAATTTAAAGTTACATTAGATTAGACATTATATGTTTTGAATAATTCAACCCATATATATTAAGAACTGTGTGCTTGACATTGCATTAGGCTCTGATGATACAAAAAAGATTTTAAAAGTTTCTCCTTTTAAGGAGTTTATATTCTACTAGCAGAATGTAAATTAATCAATAGATTGTTCATAGCTCTATTATTGGGTGACCTATTTAAATAGGTTACCCTTGGCAAAGAAAAGTTCTTGGGCATGGGTATGCTGAGGCCAGTTCTAACTAGTTTCAGAGAGCTGAGAGCCCGTTGTTAATTTTTCATTGAGCATTTACGCTTCAGAAATCAGCAAACTGCTACAAACTAAGGCTTGATTCTTTGTTTTGTCCATAGGCTATAGACCTAAGAAAGTATTAACAATGCAGATTAAATTTAGAATTGTGTTAAGCTTATGGTTCCCTGTCCTCTCCCCTCCTGCAGATGGTTGTTAAACATTTACCAACATACCTCTGCTCTTGGGTAATTGTAGAGTCTTAAGCAATATTGGAGTAGTAGAAATAAATTTTCCCCTTCCCCCTCCATGATGATGTAATATGTTATGCAGCAGTTTTTTAAAATGTCCTCTACAGATCTCCAGAAGTCTTTCAAGTGTAAACTATTCTAAATCCAATCAAACCCTTTAAAAAATGGAGTTCAACCCCTTACTTATGCATGCCTTTCCTTACCATGGCCAGGAATTGGGCTAGTGAGGTCATCATCTGGGGGCCAGTCTTTCAAAAGAATTATATATTTTTTCAACAGGGTCCCTCAGAAAAAGGTTGTTAACAGATAAAAATACAATTTTCTCATAATTGATGATGTAACAGAATTATATAAAAAGTTCTTTCTTACCTAAACCAGACATTTTTGATGACCTACATTTAGAAATACATCAAGTTTCCACTGTACAATTCTACTCAGATCAGTAAGTAGAGTTACCGTTTCCTGGAGATAACTTCAGGCCTGCTAAAATAATACTTGGGCTGATAATTTTTGGAAAAGATACTCATTTACAAGACTAATTGATAATTTATTTGGTGATATCAATGTGAGTTTGGAGGCAAGGAGAAGTCAGTTCACAAACATCTGTTGTAGTTGCAGAATGGAAATGAATATGAATGAAGCATTCATTCTTACAGTCACATTGTCATGTGACACCATTAATAATATCATCTGGAGGGACAATTTTATAACTATTCTCCTGAAAAATGACTTTTGTCAATTTTTTGCAAGTGAAATAATGTATTTGACTATTACTTTCGTTGTAATTTCAGCTGACATTTTAGCCTAATTTCAGATTGTTTTTTAAATAGCAGTGACTTGTTAGTTTTTTGGTCTCCTTAATCCTTCCCCTCCAATCCCCTTAAGTGGGGCTGCTTTGTTCTTTATTTTTATTTGGGAATGTTTATGTAGACCTTTTGTAGGCCTTAATGGCCTACTTGTGGTTGTTATTTGAGGAATATCTTTATGAGTATGTGTGTGTATACATGCCTACAAATACATACATATGTATATAGAAAGAGATATGTATTTAAAAGTTGAGATAGAGTAATACTTTGGTAACTAATTTCCTAAAGTGAAAACTTTTATTATACAAAGTACTGGCTTCCCAAGTTTCTGTTTTTTGGGTTTTTTTGCTGTTCTTTTCTAAATTCAGATTTCTGTTCCTTTTCTAAAACAGTGAGACAACTGTCCATGTATGTAACTTAAAGTCCTCTTCATGTTTTACTATTGTGGAGTGAAATTGCAAATCCAAAATAGCTTCTAGGACAGCATTGAATGTATATTCAATGAATGCTTCTTTAACAAATCATACACGTGTATATTGCTCATGATTAGCTGTCAAAGTTTCAGGTGAACTTAATGTAGGTAACAGGAAAAACAGGACTCCTGTTAGAGTAGCTTGCTTTTCTAAAGCTCCTTTGTATCCTTCTCCTCTTTCTTCATTAACCAACTCTGCCTTCCTGTGATAAACATCAGACTATCCAATTTTATTATGTGCTGCCAGAGCAAGCACACATCATGTTCTTCAAGAGATTTTTCTGTTCTTTCCTGAGCTATTATTTACCAATTTCATCTTTACATTGTCTTCTTCTAGATAACAGTAGCATGTAATTTGGACAATTGATCTAGTCCTAGCAAATCTTTCCCAGAAATGTCTGTATAAGTGGAAGACAAGAAGTCATTAACTAAGCCTTTTGGTCACTCATTATCAGCCAATCTATTTTGAGCTCTTAGTGGGTAATATGGCACTATATTTAGTACAGTGCTAAGTAATAAAATATCAAAACCATTCATGCTTCAAAGCTACATATCATTCAGAAAAGATAATATTAATATCACTAAGTCTGGTAATAATTAGTCTGTTTTATATATATAATCACTTATATAAAATCATGAGTAAAATAACCCTTTAAAAAGGGTAAATATTTGTCTCAGCCTCTTACTATAGCCATGTCTTCAAACGCTACATCTGATGCTTCATTTGTTTCTTGATCAACTTGTCCCAGCATTACTTCCATGGTTCTAGTACAATCTATAGCATTAATATTTGATTATGAAGACAAAAAGGTGAGCTTTACCAGAATCAGGTTAGCGTATGACAATGAAGTAAGTCAAAATAATCTAAGATAAGGCCTAAAACGAGTTTAGCTGACTACTGTGTTAAAGTAAGATTCACGAGCAGATGTTTCCCATAAAATGGAAAATATCAAACCCAAGCTTACAATGAAATGGGAATTCTGTATCAGTTTATAATTAATCCCTCAAATTTCAACAAAGAAGAAAACATAAAAGAAAAACTGCAAACCATATTTAGTTTATTATACCAAGAAGAAACAGCAACCTAATCAACTAATGTACAGATCTTATGTGTATTTGATCTTTTGTCCTGAAATATTTTATAATAAGCTTTAACATTAGAAATGGCCTACATTACAAAGTTGAGCTAAGGAGAAATAAGTTTAAATAGGACCACAGATTCTCATAGTTTTATTCACTGGAAAACTAGAAAGAACATTTTAAAAAATAATAACCTCTCTATTTTCATTTCTTCTTTTAATACCTTACACTAGCCAAATTCTCTTTGATGGAAAAGTAGTCTCTCAGAAATTGAGGGACTGTAGGTTTAGGCCATACATTATGCTTTAAACACAAGCTAGTCAATAGTTAAAATGGATATACTGTAATTTAATTTTATATACGAATCTAGTAATTGACAATCAACAGGCACAAAAGCTTTTCATTACCTTATTAGAAACCTCTTGATTACTTCTGAGTCATAGATTATTCTTCTTTGAATATTAGGCAATTATGTAGTCTGAAAGCTTTGTCACCAGGTTTTCAAAATGCAGCCCACAGTGAAACTGTCCTGAGTCTAACAAGTATCTTATCTGGGAACTTCCACTGAGAAATCCCCTAACTTGAAGACTTCCTTATTTGCAGCTACTAACAACCAATCCCTGCAAAATATTGAAATGAACAAAGTCTACCAGAAGATATTTTGCAAACCACTCTGCCTGTAGCTCTAGCTGACTTCCTTCTTCAATTCAAATGACATTTATCACAAATAAAGCTTATTCTTGTACAAGTAGGACATTTCAAAAAATTTCAAAAACATTGCAAATCAAATTTTTTTTAGATAAAACAGCATTTTCAGTCAGTTCTAAGCCATTATTTCCAGAAATAGAGAAGTAGTGAATTCAGTACTTAAGGCATGATAGAAAGTAGTTAGCTAAGATTCAAATATTAGCAAAAATTGTCTTGGACTTTTGTTTCTCCACATCTTTGATGGGGAAAATATGTACAGAAGGAGCCTAGTAAAGATTAACTCCTAAGGGGCACTAAAAGGTTAGTTTGTCTCTCTTCTCCCATTGGAGATGTCTGACTACCTAGAGGATAGACTTCCCTATCGGTGCTATGTTTGGGACTTGAATGGGGAGTGAGCTGACTTTGCCTTACTCTTATCCGGCTGGCACCACCTTAGGAATGACTATTTGATTTATTACCAGTTTCAGAGAATCAGGGTAACTCCTTTGAATTCACCTACCTAATTGAGCTTTCTGATGTCGATGTTCCCTTCTGTGATGCAAATCTGAGCATTTTGTTCATCTCTCTCTCATATTTTCTGAGTTTGCCACAGGAATCCACCCAGTATGCCTTCCTTGCTTTCTGCTGACAAGAAAACAATTCTGCAGCATAGAGGTTGCCTCCTGGTATTCCTTTATCTCACAGACCAGCTCATCTTCCTTTGCAGTTATATATTTCTTTGTTGGCATCCTTTACTCTAGTTTTTTTGTAGTTTGTGTTACACCCTACTCACACATATCATGCATTTCCCCACCATCCTCTGAGTAGTCATTCTTCAAAGACTATAGTGGTCCATGTCTCATGAACATACAACCATACCAGTTATATTGTTATTAAAAAGATAGACCATTGTTTCTGGAGAAGTTTGGGGTCATTAAAGCAATTCCCCCAGTAAAATCCATGCTGTTTTCCTCCTAATTCTGGGCCCAAATTTTTTGCAATGTCTATACAAGATTTTACATACATACACACACACACACACACACACACACACATATATATATATAGGACATCCCAAAAGTCTTAGTGAAATTTTAAGATATTAAATCTTTAAACTACACTTAGACTTTTGGACACACCGTACATGTATACATGGAGACTAATATAAAGATATACATGTGCTGGAGTGCACTTAGAGTTGCTCAGCTAGAGATCAATGTTGGATTTTCAGTGTGAACATCTACATCTTAGAAATCAGTAAACCCTATAAATCAGATCTTGACTTGCTGATTGTCTAGACTTAAAGTGACAGTTGAAAATGTTAATAATACAGATTAACCTTTATAGTGTGTCATGGGTAATTCTCCCCTTTTATATGCAGAGGGATTAGGGTTCAAACCTAAAGTACAAAGATATTGAGGCACATGTATAGGGAATATAGGTGACAAGGGAATAAATCACAGTTCTCCGTTTACTAATCTTTTTCTTTCTTTGTAGAGGGACTCCCTTTAGGTATAGCTCTCTGCTGGGCTCTGAGGCTCAGTGCCTTTTCTAGAGTCCATAGCTGACACTTTTCTCTATCACAATGGAGCACAATCCTTGAAGTTGTCGCTGTATTCTAATGACGAGGTCTTTCCATATTCTTCTGTAGGTGCTTTCTCTGCAATCAGCCACTGTTCCTGTAATGGACTCTTCTGCTGACTGATCACAGCTATAACCTCTGATAGAACCTCTGGATGGAGCCTTAGAATCTCTTGAATTTAGAAGGATGCTGCCTGGATAATTTAATCTTGGGATAGTCATTTGCCAAAGTTCAAGTAGAATAAAACTAAAGAAACAGAGGTTCCATATGCTTGTGGACACCCAGTAGTTAAGCGGGAGATTTGGCAGCCACCTTCCCTCTTCCCAGCCCCCAACCTGGAAGCTCTTGCTACAAGGAAGGAAAAGAGACTGGGAGATATCAGGTTATTCTTTCTGTTTGAGAAATCAGTTCCAACTCAGCACCTCCTGAGTCATCCATCCTTCCAGCTCCTCAGCTAATTAGAAGACTTTTCATCATTGCACAGTACTGGATTCTCAGTTACACATGACTGGAAATAGGTTCTCCCCAACTTTCCACATGGTTACTTATGCTGGAACTAGGCAGGGAAATATCTGCCCATGCCCAGGGACTGAATCTATGTAGAGAATATCTGCACATGCCCAGGGGCTGAATCTATGTAGAGAATATCTGCACATGCCCAAGGACTGAATCTATGTAGAGAATATCTGCACGTGTTTCAAGGACTGAATCTATGTAGAGAATATCTGCGCATGCCCTGGGGCTGAATCTATGTAGAGAATATCTGCACATGCCCAGGGACTGAATCTATGTAGAGAATATCTGCACATACCCAGGGACTGAATCTATGTAGAGAATATCTGCACATGCCCAAGGACTGAATCTATGTAGAGAATATCTGCACGTGCTTCAAGGACTGACTCTATGTAGAGA